>CM050220.1:10460000-10485000 GCA_027475355.1 Coilia nasus | reverse complement strand
CACTTGCCTGTTCTCACATTCACTGAGTCAGTTCTTTCGCTGCTGCGTGTTCACAAAGCCTCAGTAGGGTGGGAGATTATGTTGTGCGTGCCTATTTTTGTGCGTGGCCAGTGGAGACTTTTTGAAGTGATTAATTGGTTCGCTGCTCGCTGTTCTTCTTGTGTTGCAGATGCATTTGTCAACAGCCAGGAATGGACGCTGAGCCGGTCCGTACCAGAACTGAAAGTGGTGAGTGCTTTTTTGCCTTCCTTGTACTCCAAACAGCGTAACAAACCATATATATCATTTCAAAGGCCACGACAAAGAAAAAATAACAGTGTTTTCCCCAAGCGTCTAAGCGTATCGGCACCGATACGCTTCTTTTTTCGCCGATACGCATCAAGTTTTGCCGAGACGCTTTCATAAAATGCCCATACGCTTAAAAATCATGCACAAAAACATTCCCCCCGGGATTTTCCCCGAACAAGAAGTCCCAATGTAGTCAAATGTAGCCTGCGTTTTAGGAACTTCCGTGGTGGGTGTGTAAACTACTATACTGCGAAACTGGCCAATCACATGCCGATTACAGTGCTCCTTTGTTTTTTTTTCCGCCAGTCAGCTGTATCAGAGAGTATTGTAGAATCTAAGATCTTTAACGTAAACCTCGGGGCTACTAAAACTGCCTGACTTTGACTTTAAATGCTACACAAGAAGGAGAACGCTCTCCTCGCTCAACGTGTGATCGTATTTACATCAAAATTTAAACCCTTCTTTTTATTTCTGGGGAAAACACTGAAATAAGTAAAAATAACGTAAGAAAGCAGTGTAAGTTGCATAGATGGGAGTGAGATAGGTGTTGTAGGTTGGATGCTAGACGATGGTTTGGATGATGTCTCCACTCCAGGGCATCGTGGGTAATCTGGCCAGTGGGAAGTCTGCCCTCGTACACAGGTACCTGACGGGGACGTACGTGCAGGAGGAGTCGCCGGAAGGTAAGAACGCCACTAAGGCACAGGTGCGCACATACATACGCCGAACGCCATCAGAAACACCCGCAGTTAAAGAACAGCCTTAGAACTTATTGATTAGAAAGTAAAATTACTCGTAGCAGCATAATTCCAGGCAGAAGTTAGTGTCCAGTTTGTGTTGTGCGAATGTGTGCACCCTCCTGCAGCTAAGCCCAAGGCTCTTTCTCTCTCTCTCTCTCTCTCTCTCTCTCTCTCTCTCTCTCTCTCTCTCTCTCTCTCTCTCTCTCTCTCTCTCTCTCTCTTTCTTCCTCTCTCTC
Organism: Coilia nasus; assembly: GCA_027475355.1. Lineage (NCBI taxonomy): Eukaryota > Metazoa > Chordata > Actinopteri > Clupeiformes > Engraulidae > Coilia > Coilia nasus. The sequence continues at coordinate 10,483,736 of CM050220.1, read as the reverse complement.
TCTTTCTTCCTCTCTCTCCCTCTCTACATGCGTGCATGCATGCGTGTGCCTGCAAGCAGGACAGTCCCACCATATTTGTTATTAATTATTGAGCGATTGAGACGAGAGCTTAGCCAAGGCGTTCTGCCTGAGCCTCAGTGTGGGGATAGAATCCATGGGCCAGGCAGTTCTGTTCCCAACCACCAGTAAATATTTCATGTTTCTTTATTAATGATTATACACGAGCAATCTGTTGCTCAACCGCCTCTTGGATATGTGGGGTTACAAGATGAATTACTTGCACTTATCAAGGGCATTAAAAGTTTGCCAGCCACTCGCATACCAAGGTTTCAATACAAAAGGTTTCAGAAGTCATGTTACTGTGGCTTGTGAATAGACATAGTAGTGAACTTAACTCTATAGTGTGAGATGTTTCTTGTGTGTTGTCACTAAAAATGATCAGTAATTGGACAGAGAGGTGAAAGGTCAGAAACACAGGGAGCAAGTAAGCAGAATTAGAACAGTCTCTCCTTCTTCAGTGTCCGTTTTCTTGCATAGCAGTGTAGTAAATGTTTTGTTAACTTGACAGCCAGAAAAAAAGTGTGCATCAGTAGATCATTTGCAACAATGGTGGTCAACCTGGCTTCTAAAGCTGCAATCTAGTACCACAAATGTGTTCCAGCCATTTACCAAACTAACAGATTTTAGAGATCTCATTGCATTGTATTTCATTAATTTTGTAGTGGTCTCTAGTATTAATGAATGACAAGTTCTTGGCTATGCTAGTCACAGGCTACAATCAATCAAAGCCCATTCGGTCATAGAACACCAAATGGTAGAACCAGGTGATTTCGAGTATGTGGTGCTAGGCTGTAGCTTCTGAATACAGGTTGCACATCACTGATTTACAGTGCAAGATCACCAGTCCACTGGTGCATTGATCCTTCTAACAGTGTTGACAGGAATTCTTTTGTGTGTGCACCTACCATGGAGAGCGCTTGAGAATCCTAACCCTGCTGTTAATGTAATGTTTGGGGCCGCAGGCGTTAAGTCTGGATCTTCCTACTGTGTCTCTTGTCAGTCCTATCTGTCCTATTGCTGACTCTTACTATCTGTGTCCTTACAGCTGTGTGGTAATCTTCCCTTCTTACTCTATAAACACACACACACACACACACACACACACACACACACACACACACACACACACACACACACACTATCTCTCTCTCTCTCTCTCTCCTCTCTCTCTCTCTCTCTCTCTCTCTCTCTCTCTCTCTCTCTGTTACTCTCTTTCTGTCTCTCTGTTTTTCTTTCTCCTGTGCTGTACTTTAGTTCTGTCACCTCTCTTGAGTCTCCTGATGTTTGTTCTCTGCTGTCCTCCAGAGTCTCTTCTCTGTTGTTTATTTCTCTTACTCTCCTGCAATCCAGTCCTCACGTCTCTTAGAACCTGTTCTTCTCTCTTTCTCTCTTTGACTCTCTCTCTCTCTCTCTCTCTCTCTCTCTCTCTCTCTCTCTCTCTCTCTCTTTCTCTCTCTTTCTCTCTCCTGTGCTCCTGTCCTGTACTCTTGTGTCTCCTGTATGTTTGTACTCTGCTGTCCTCCAGAGTGTCTCTTCCTCCTCTGATGTTGATGTTGTTGTTGTTTTTTTCTCTTTCTGTCCTGCAATCCTCACCAGTCCTCACGTCTCCCTCCGAGTGTTTGTCCTATCCCTCCCCTCAACGGTCCACAAAACAGCCCGTTCCTCCGCCACTGGCAGCCCAGGCACTAAACATCACTATGTATAGGAGAGAATCTCAATAGTGTGTTTGTAGATCACAATTATACGACAGCGTGCCAAGAGAAACACTATACTTCAGCACAGGCGGCTTCAGCACAGGCCGAGTGACGTTTAAAACAACAGCTACAGATCTCCCATCCAAATAGCTGGCAATATTGTGGATAAAAGAAAGGCACATTTTTTTTCCCCCTGTTAATTAAAAAGGAGTATCGCAGACTGAGACTGATCCAAGTTCAAACAAAACAAAACAGTCCACAAGAGCGGTAAACAAAGCTGTTATCTTTTCGCATTCTTCTGTTTTAAGTGTAGCTCTTCTAATTATTATTCTCAGGCAGAGTAAGTCAAAAACAAAATGTAAAAGGGGCTACCTTGCCCCTTAGACTGCGGCCAGTATTGTGAAAGGGGGGTTTAAAAAAACACACACACACCAACACAAGTGTGATCTTTTGCATGGCTGTCTGTTCTAAGCAGCCATCACTCTCAGCACTTTTATACACACACAGAGCAGCAGACATCCTTTTCATTCTTGCCACATGAGAATAGGGACTCCGCCCACTGATTATGTGGCATTTTCTCTGTCCTGTGTTCCTTTGCCAGTTGAAACACTTGGAGCTGCATCCTTTGTAGAAAATGTGCTATACACATAAAGATTATTAGCACTTTCAGCTGCATCCTTTGTATAAAATGTGCTACACACATAAAGATTATTAGCACTTTGAGCTACATCCTTTAAATGAAATGTTCTTCACAAGTAAAGATTATTATTGTTGTTATTATTATTATTATTATTATTATTATTATTATTATTATTATTATTATTGTTATTATCATCTATAAGACGCCACCTGGTAATGCTCGCTGTGGTGACAACTCGCAAGGGCTGTGTTGTTAAGCCCTACAGTGAATGCAACCAATACATATGCATTTATATCGTGCTCCTTTTACAGTATACATCATACAGATGTCAAGACCAATTCATAACAAGTTCCATATACAGTTCTCACCAAGAGGGTGTATTAAGATACTTGATAAAAAAATAAAAAAAATAAAATAGGGTTATAAACATGTTTGCATATTTCCAGTAATTTGCATGTGTGTGGAAATATGAGCTAGTAGGGTGCATTTTTCCAGATGAATCTTTCATGTCAATCTGGCACACTTGTCTCGATGACCTGTCCTCGTCCTTATGCCTGATCTCATTTTAATTTCTCTCTTCCCACAGCCGCTGTTTCTCCCTACCGCTCTCTCTCCTCTCTCTTCTCTCTCATCCCTCTCTTTCTTGATTTCTCTTTCTTTCTCTTTTTCTCTTTCTCTCGCTCACACAGTCTCACTCTCTCCCCCCCCCCCCCCCCCCCCCCTCTCACACACACACTCACTTACTCACACACACACACACACACACACACACACACACACCACACAAACAGCATCTTAAGCAGCCTCATGTTTAAAACCTGTCTTGACGGAGTGTGACGCCGTCTCAACCTGTGTTCTGCAGCTGCTGACTGTGTTGACTACCTGTGATGTGATGTGATGTGACTGTGACTGTGACTGTGCATGCCTAAAACACACCTGGCCTGCCTCTTTGATTTGTTTGCTTCTTTTTTTATTTCTTTCCTTGGCTGCACTTCCTACTAGCTGACGTGGACGCAGGTAACTCTTCATTCTCTTTCGTCCTCTACGACCCCCCGACCCCCCCTTCATCCCTCTAGTAGCCCCTCCTCCTCCTCCTCCTCCTCATCCTCCTCCTCCTTCTTCTTCTCCTTCTTCTTCTCCTGTGCTCTCTACTCCAGCTTGCTGAACCATGGAGGTCTCCAGTAATCTAACAAGTCTGCTAATCTTCTCGGGTTTTCCCATTCAAACCAGGCATAGTTGGTTAAAGTTGTCTCTGGTGTAATTTCAGAATCAGAATCAGTTTTATTGACCCAGTCGACACAAAGCAATTCAGACATAGATATAGATCAGTAGTATGTATTTAACATATGTATATGTGTATATATATGTATTTAATATATAATAATATAATCTTTTTTTTTTTTTTACAATTAACATTTTATACATACAGGGGGAGATATTATAGATAATATACATCTAAGGTGGTACTATACAAGGCAGTGTACTGTACGACTCCTTGTGTAGGTCGCTTTGAATAAAATCAGCTGCTAAGTGTAATGTAATGATGTACAGTGTGTACATGAGTGCAGTCTGTTTAGATATTGGGCTGGGAGACTTATTGTGGATGCTGCTGCAGTAGAGAAGTCACACATACCTCTTTTCAAAAAGCCTCATCTCCACTGTGGCCCCCCCTCTCTCTTTCAGTCGGGCCATCATCTCAGCTCCACACCTGCCCATCTTTCATGTCGCGTCATGTCCCCTTCACAATAGCAAAGAGAGACCATCCCCACTGGGTTAAAACACACACAGATACAGACACACACATGCACACACACGCACACACCGCACACACACACACACACACACACACACAAATGCACGCACGCACACATAAATGCACGCACGCACACACACATCCACGCACACACACACACACACTCGCGCGCAAACACACACCCAGCGACACACACCTGGACAGACTTGTGCCTTGTGCTCCTGGGTGTGGAACAGAAAAAAAAAAAAGCACAACACTGCCGCAGGACATACGTGTGTTGTTACTCAGACCGCAGGCCCACCCACACCTGAGAAGAGCAGCTCACCACAGCCACCACAGCCACATCTAAAAGGCGCTTTATCACACATCACAGCACACTCCCTCCATATCCTGTTCACTCCCACCGGGTGAATGTTTGTGTTGAAGGGATGGTGGCACTCTGGCGTGTTTTGGGTAGGATTTGTTTTTTTTTTTGTTTTTTCGGTCTGCATTTCTACATCTGTACTTGTGGTGAGTACATATATGTATAAGTCTACATATTTGGCAATGTTCAGAAATTCTTTTGCCAGTGCCAGATTCTCAAATACACTGTTTAAGGAAAAGCTCATTAAACACACACACACAAACACACACATACACACACACACACATACACACACACACCACATACACACACAAAACAGGATGGCCCCCTAACTACTGGAAGCCCTGCTGAGTAAGCCTAAAATATCCCTCTACACACAAAGGCACACACACACACACACACGCATGCACACACACACACACGCATGCACACACACAGCGCTCTGAAGTGGGCTTCGGGAGGCTTGGTCTTGTGGTGGAGTAGTGTAAAGTGTAATTAGCTGGAGGGGTTGTGTGTGTGTGTGTGTGTGTGTGTGTGTGTGTGTGTGTGTGTGTGTTCCTCCCCCTCCTCTCTGTTGTAAGCTGACTCCACCCTGCTCCCAAGCCCTGCAGCGCTGTTGCACGTCGGCCCATCTCGCTGCAGATTCCCAGCTCTGCCATGCAGCGTTCCCGTCAGATACGCCATCTCTGGGCAGGAACACTGGGAGGCACAGCCTTCTTTTCATAGCATTACGCCTGGAAAATGTACCACACACACGGGCGCACACAGAGACACACACACACACACACACATACATACACACACAAATACACACACACACACACACTTACTCATGTACGCACACACACACAGATGCACCCTACACCACTGACACACACATAAAAAACACTCGTGCACACATACACACACACACACTCTCTCACCAAACACACTCACAGGCACCCTACACCCACTAACACAAGAAAAAACACGCACACAGACACACACGCACACAGACACACACGCACACACAGACACACACGCACACACAGACACACACGCACACACAGACAGACACACACACAGACAGACACACACACAGACAGACAGACAGACACACACGCACACAGACAGACAGACAGACAGACACACACGCACACAGACAGACAGACACACACACACAGACACAGACACACGCACACAGACAGACACACAGACACACATACAGAGACACACACACACACACACACACACACACACACAGAGGCACCCTACACCCACTGACCTTGCCGCTTCCTTTTTCCTCTCACAGCGAACACAAACCATATCATTATGGAAAACCCACGCGTCCCTTCCAGCTTTAGGCCGCCACGTTCCTCAGCTGAGATATGGACGCTTTCCTGCTTTTAGTCTCAACATTTTTATTTTATTTATTTTTTTAAGAGTTTTTTTTTTTTTTAAGTCGTCCTAGCTGTCCTTTTCCATTTTGAACATTCATGCGTGGCGAATGTGTCAGCTTTTTTTTTACGTAAAGCCCAAGGGCAGCATTCTATACTAGTTTATGGGCTGTGTTCGTCATGGGTATTCACAAGTTTCTATTTTAAGGATCTCATAATGTGGCGTACATCCAGCAGTTAGCCTGCAGGTCTCTGTCGCCTTAGTCAGCTTAATGTTTAATAGTGCTCAGAATGTGTAACTCAGAAGTCATCAAGTGATGATTGGTGAAGGCTGATTGCATAGTCCACATAACTGAGGAGGAAGAGGAATGAAGATGGAAGCCCTGGCGCTGTCGGGGTTAAGTTTGTCTGGGAATCCCGCTGGCGTTACGCGGTGTGGGGTCAGCTAGGCCACCAGACTCAGGAGGCTGGATCATCCTCGACGGGGGTTGGATCATCCTGTGACGGTCATGAGGGAAAGTGAAAGCAAAATCCGTCAGGCGAGGAGGGTGGGGATCTCCCAGTCCCTCAGATGTATTTCTTGCTATGCCTCAGGGTTCCCACGGTCATGGAAATCCTGGAAAAGTCATGGAAGTTGAAAATGTAATTTTCCAGGCCTGGAAAAGTCATGGAATCTTATAAATTCACTAAATGTTTTGGAAAAGTCATGAAATTTTAATTTCTCCCTAACGCAACTACAGCATTCTGTTAAGTTATCATTAGGCCTTTAGAGTCGACAATAAATGCATTGACAGTATTTTGAAAGTTAAACATTTCATATATAGCCCTAAAAGTATGCTAACTTGTACACAGTTAAGGTGTCGTGAAGTCATGGAAAATTCACTTTAGGTCATAAAAAAGTCATGGAGAAGTTTTGAAATTTTGTCAGTGAAGAAGAGTGAAGAACAGTGGGAACTCTGATCTCTCTTTTTGTCGCGTTGCCTCTTAATCTTCTCCTGTTTAGTTCTCTCTCTTATTGTTCACTATTATTGTTTTTCTTTTACGAGTCTCCCCTTTTGTTTCTTTCTTGCTCGCTTGGTTGTTGCTAGCCGGTTCTTCTCCCCCACCTTCGGCTCCTTGTGGGAGGGCTGAGCGGGATTAAGCAGCAGTTAGCGATGATCAGCCTAAGAGCCTCTCTACTCGGTGACAGCCCTGGCGCTGCCCTCTCTGTGATGCCAATCCTCTTAAAGGTGGTTAAATGAGATGGGCTTTACCCTGCGACGCCCCGTCCTCCCCTCCTTTCTCCTCCTCTTAAAGCAACACTAAGTTGTTTTTTTTTTTTAAACCTTAAAATAATGTTTCCAAAACCGCTTCAGTGCTTCATCAACTTGTAACAGGGTGAAAGGCACGTCTGAATTCTCTGTGCCGCTCTCCATGGGCTATAACTGCACTAAGCAAGAGGAGCGGAGCGTCTGTAGTTCTGAGAGACAATTTTGCCTCCAACCTGTTGGCCAGCCGAAGACAAAAACTACTTAGTATTGCTTTAAAGGTGGTTAAATGAGATGGGCTTCACCCTCAGATGCCCTGTCCCTCCCCCCTTTCTCCTTCTCACAAATGACGCAGACAAAATCAGGAGCTTGCTATGTCATAAGCTTACCTTGCTGCTCTTCTTGTGTTAAAGCGGTTTGAACTTTTTGCTTCAGGGCCAAACCTGTGGTGATTTGGTACTTGCCCTTAGGAGAGTACAGTTTGGTTTTGCATGGTAGCTGCTTGCTCCTTGGAGCGTACAGTTTGGTTTTGCATGGTAGCTGCTTGCTCCTTGGAGGATTCGGTCTGGTTTTGCATATTAAATATTTCATTAGATGATGTTGTGGTTTGTTGATATCGACATTGCTTTTAGTTCAGTGTGTTTAACAGGTAGGTGGAAATGGACAGTTAGTGTAAAAACCTTTTTAGTAAGTCTTAAACCTTTTAGGAAGTTTTAAACTGGAGGTTTTGCCATGTTTTTATGTAGATGTGTTTCGGTACCCCCTTCTTGACTGTTTTGACTGAGACCGAAGTCCTGCTTCAGGGGTACTTCCACTGACTTCACAAACCCATGCACACACACAGACAGACACACACACACATGCACACATGTGGAGGACTATGGAAAAACATTTCTCTCACTCTCTCGCACATGTGTGGTCATCGGCATTTGAGACCAGACTGCTGGCATACCAACTCGCATACACACTCGCTCACAGGTCGTCATCATCACCATCTCAGGAATTCTCTCCATGTCAGTCAGTGTTCCATTCATTAATTCCTCTAGAGTAGCGCTGCTGTGTGTGTGCCTGTCTTGCGGGTTCGCGGGCTCTCTCGTGTGGCTCACGGCCGTGCTGCTTGCCTGTCTGTCCCCCAGGTGGCCGATTTAAGAAGGAGATAGTGGTGGATGGCCAGAGCTACTTGCTGCTCATCAGAGATGAAGGAGGCCCCCCTGAGGCACAGGTTGGTATTACAGACCTTAAGAAATCATTGGTCATCGTCTTCCACAAACATGTGCACATGTGTGTATTTGATTGTATATATACTTCAAATAAAAACTAATTGTGCATATTCCAGGTCTAGATGTAAGACAAAAAATTGTCATTAAGTGGAGTGAATTCGGAGAAGATAAGTTGGTACACTTAAAATCCTTTTTGCTCAATTTGTCTGGTTCAGAATAATGTTTCTTCCAGCAGAATAAAGTTTGGACCATTGCTGGCGTTCCTCCTGAAGGACGAATGGTGGAAATGTTATTCGATGTCGAGCAAAAAAGGATTTTTAGAGTGTGCTGACCCATCCTCTTGTTTTGGAATGTATTTCGAACTAAAATGGCTTTTGAGTGTGCCGACTCCATCCTCCTGGAGTGTGTTTGGCTGTCTGCATTGGGTTACTGGTCTTCCCGTCATCAGCAGCAGCGGACTGATTTGCGTCTGTCTGTCTGTCTTCAGTTTGCTCTGTGGGTGGACGCGGTCATCTTCGTCTTCAGCCTGGAGGACGAGATCAGCTTCCAGACGGTGTACCACTACTACAGCCGCATGGCCAACTACAGGAACACCTCCGAGGTACCACTGGTGCTGGTGGGCACGCAAGGTAAGCCTGCACAGGATGTGTATAGTATTGTGTATTATTATTAGTATTATTGGTATTAGTATTATTGTATTTGGGTACATACTGCGCTTTAAAGGCAAAAGACCATTGTGAGAGTGTGAAACGGAGAAAAAATACTTTTTAAAATAGTCTACTTGCATGTGTTGTCAGTGTTACAGCAAAGACAACATTTCATTTTCCCAAAAAACTACAAAATGAACTCAAGATGTTTGGCCACATGATAAAACTGATGTTTTCTGTTCCAAAAATGACAATTACTCATTTTTGCCCAAAATTTAAGTTTTTTTTTTTTTTTTTTTGCTGTGCATGGCAGTATACAAAATGTCTTTACCAAATTAGAGAACAGCCCAACTGGGCCCATTGACAAAGGGGAGGATAGCACTTAGTGTTAACACCTACAGATCTACAGTACTTGCTTGTAACAGAGCCAGTTCCCAAGTCAGCCCACACACACGCTGTACTTACTCTTTCTTCCTCAGCCTTTTGCAGGCACTATGCGCTTTCAGGAATCTCTGCATTTGTAAAGTGGATGTCAGTCAGTGATGGGTAACTGGGATTCCGAAGCTATTATCTAGTACCACATGTTATAAATGACCTGGATCTGCATGTGCACTAAATGCAGGTGGTTTCAGCAATTCCCTCCTGGCTAAGGAGTTGCACTAATTTAGAATCAACAGATTCAGTAAATTCCTGCAAGTAATAAATGAATACTGGATTGTAGGTTCTGAAGCCAGGTTGCCCTCAACCATCTTGTACTGGCATCCATAATAATTATGCTGTTTACATTCTGAGGGCGTAGTGCCACCTGCTGGTAGCAAGCAGCCAATGCACCCATCTCTATGCACATTATTAGCCGAGATGTATTTATGCAGTAATTGTCTCATCTGAATTATGCAATACGTAAAAATACGTAAATACATTCTTTGCTGTCACACACATTAAAAGCAAGGTATGTTAATACCGCTTTTTAAAATATTTTGTATTTTATTTTAAGACCCATGGTGTTTTTAAATAATAAAAGCAATCCATAAATGAAGCTTCACTAACCAAACTAAACTAAACCAAAACAACAATAAAAAAATAAATAAAAAAAACTGTAGGCTTAAGGGGCATAGTGGGTGGTGCGTTCTACTGTTGTATGTGTGCATCCTATCTCTCTCTTGATGTAGTTTAACACATCTTGTTATTTTGACCAATAAACCCAACAGTAAGACGATTGACACAGGAAATAATAGTGTGGAAATAACAATAATAATAATGGCAATAATGGTGATAATAATAATAATAATAATAGTAGTAGTAATAGTAATAATAATAATAATAATAATAATAATAATCATAATAATGATCATAGTAATAGTAATAATAAGGGCAGTTGTTCTCCCAAACAACAGTATGTTAGAATAAGGTTTTTAGTTAGGAAGGCTTAAATCTCTTCTCCCAAAGGTGCTCTTCCTAGTTGCCCAAGTATCTCATGATTTCTGAATGCTCTCCCTCTTCCTCCAGATGCCATCAGCTCTGCTAACCCTCGTGTGATTGAGGACACACGGGCCCGGAAGCTCTCCAACGACCTGAAGCGGTGCACCTACTACGAGACCTGCGCCACCTACGGCCTGAACGTAGAGCGCGTCTTCCAGGACGGTAAGAAACACAGCAAACTAGCACATACATCATAGGAAGCACAGGAAACTAGCACGGCCATCATAAAAACACAGGACACTAGCACAGACATCATAGGAGGCACAGGACACTAGCATTCCCATCATAAGAAACACAGGACACTAGCACAGACATCATAGGAAGCACAGGAAACTAGCATGGGCATCATAAGAAACACAGGACACTAGCACGGGCATCATAAGAAAAACAGGACACTAGCACAGACATCATAGGAAGCACAGGACATTAGCATGGGCATCATAAGAAACACAGGACATTAGCATGGGCATCATAAGAAACACAGGACACTAGCATGGGCATCATAAGAAACACAGGAAACTAGCATGGGCATCATAAGAAACACAGGACACTAGCATGGGCATCATAAGAAACACAGGACACTAGCATGGGCATCATAAGAAACACAGCACACTAGCACGGGCATCAAGAGTGCTGTGTAGCGCTGAAGGGCCACTCATGACCCTGATGCTTTGAAGGATTATGGGTATTTTTATTTATTTATCCTTTATTCATACAGGTTAGTCTCGCTGAGATATAGGATCTCTCTTCCTGACCTGGCTAAGACAGCAGCACAGACAAGTAGTTCAAACAAATCAATCACAAAACAAATACACAAAGGCAACGAACATCTCAATGCGAAGTGCATTCCAGTAGCCTGGCTATCGCGACTTGTCAATGCTCTGCGAGCATTGGTCTGGCCAAGCTGTGTTGTAAACCCATTTCTCAGAAGGCGGGCTTAACCCGCCTCTTTCAAATGCCTCTGTTTGCTACTGGACGAAGCTTCAATCAATCACACCCCTCTGCCCTCTGACGTATACCCCAGCGGAAGAAACTGCTTGATCCAAACAAAAAGTAGTAGTAGCCTGTAGTCATATAGAAATGGCGTTAAATGATTTTTGTCGGACTTGTGAGGTGAACATGAGAGTGGCTGGTGTTGGCCATTTAATATTGATATTCGAAAAATGAATCAGTGCGATCTAAGGCGAAATGACCACAACAACAGCGTTCTCGCAAAGCCCAATCGACTTGGCTACCAGCGGGGCTAACTGCTAAATTAAACTTTTACCGAAGCCGGTCGGTAGCATTACGAAAACGTCCTTTCCCGCAACAAATGCTTCAAGGGCTGCCCTTTGCTGTATTTTCAGAGAGAACTTCCCTTTGAATTCGTCCAAAACAGCAGCTACAGCTGCATTGAAATCTTGCGTTTGCTCCACGTTCGCCATGTTGACAGTGACTGAGATAGATTTCCGGTTGCCAAACTACCGCGTCATTACCATTTTGAAATGCTCGATTTTCATTGGCCCCATATTCCTGCCGGAGCAGAAACGGTGTAGATAGGCAGCTTGGCCAGACTGACTTGCTCGCGAAATGAAAATGCAGCGTCATAGGCAGTATGGGCACACCCAGGCTAGCATTCCAGTGCCGAAAGAACTAAAATGCCATTAATTAAGTCGTTTACAGGTCTCCAGGTTGCCACTGTTGCCTCAATTGGTCTGCTTGTGGCATCAAGGAGCATAGTTGTGCACCCCAGAAAGGTTGCAGAAGGTGTGCCAATGCCCAAAACTTTGTTGTTGAGCACATTGCCTGCCAAACGTGAAGTTTAAGAAAAGGTCACAGACAGCTGCAGCTTTTCTACACCAGTTGAACCAAAGGACAGATGGATAGGAAGTACGTCACAAAGAGGTGAAGAAGGGGTGATTCCTACAACCAATGTAGAAACTAAAGAGAAAGACTGATCATAAGTAGTACCCTAAAAAGCAGAGAAATCAGGACTCCTGCCATTCATTTCTTTGGGAAAACTGACCATTTTGAAAAACCCATAAACACTGAATGATCATTACATAAAAGATATAGTTGCTTCTTGAAAGACATGGCTTTGATTAAATAGCCCAGATGTAACATAAAAATTCAGCCAGTGTTGCTTTTGCATTCTGTTTGATTGAGGAAGACTTATGAATGAGTAACAGCAATACATTTATTTAAAAGAGTCAGAATGGGAGGAAATGGATTTATTTTCTGGGACCTTTTTTACTATTAATGTGAAATAACGGCCAGATGTAGCAGTGTTTTGCAGTGTTCTGTTTCGTAGGAGTGTAACATTGTACATTTGCATGAGAGTAGTGCTTCTTCACGAACCCCAGCCCCACTGAGACCAAAGCACAGGCTCTTCACAGCAAGGTGACTTTGCAGTGAAAATTAGTCATTGGCTCTAATCGCGGGTTAATTACTGGCTAAATGGCCCATCTCATCTCACTGCTCTCAGAGGAGCTGTGCAGGCCTGTGTCTCTGATAACCTACAGTACAGCCCACTCCAGCACCTCATACGCACAACACTCCTCACCTCTGTTGGGTCAGCAGCACGCCATGCACATGCAGAGGCATTGCCTACACTTATATGCACTGACTCACTGACTCACTCACTGGCACGCACGCACGCACGCACGCTCGCTCGCTCGCTCGCTCACTCACTCACACACACACACACATACACACACTCTCCCTCTCTCTCCCACCCCTCCCTCCCTCTCTCTCTGTCTTTGCCTCTCTCCATCTCTCTCTTTTTCTCTCTTTCTCTCTGCCTCCAACCCCGACCTCCCTGTCTCTCTCTTACCATCTCTCTCTCTCTCTCTCTCTCCTTTTCTGTGTCTCTCTCTCCCCCTCTCTCTCCGTCTCTCTCTCCCTGTCTCCCTGTCCCTGTCTCCCTGTCCCTGTCTCTCTCTCCCTGTCTCTCTCTCTCTCCTTTCTGTGTCATTGTCTCTCCCTTCTACAGTCCGACTCACCCACATATTTGCATGCTTACACACACGCACGGAGACACACACGCACGGAGACACACACACACACACACACACACACACACACACACACACACACACACACACACACACACACACACAGCCACTCTCTGTTTCCCATCTAACATCTCACTCTACTAGTGTAGTGGGTTTTTTCCCTTCCCTGTCATGCGGCCATCACTCAATGTCACATGGACTTCACTGTGGATAACAATTTAATCACATCAATCTTGCCACAGCACCGCTTGCATAAATTCCCCGTCGCCTTGTTTGAAACGTTCGTCCGTGACAGGTGTGGGGTGTGTTGCGCGTAGAGGGAGAAATATACGACTTTCAGGGGGCTGTTAATTAAGCCTTGTCTTGGAACTCTGGGATATGTAAACCTTTTTAAGAAAGTTAACTCCTCTATGAAGTTCACTTTTGCTAAAAGTGTACATTTTTAACTTTTCATAAAAAACACTGAAGACTTGAACTCAAACTCATTCATTCAAATCTCAAGCATGAATGAAAATCTTTTTCCCTCATTTATTTGGAACATGCAGGCAGAAACACAAACAGTGGCATAGGTTGAGATGCCATAGGTGGACTCATTAATTTGATCCAAACATTTTCTAAACCAGCAGAACTTAATGAGCTCACAAATGATTAGGCAGGTAGATCAGCATATCACCTGGGTTAAGTGCACAGACAGAAGGAATACATGGCAGGAGTTTAACTCTCCGAGGCCAGAACCTCCACCTCTGAACACTGCTGAAGTATTGGTGTTAATATCCAGTGAGGTTGGTGACTGTTAAAAGAATAAATAAATTAGCAAAAAGCGAGATTTTGCTGTCATTACAGGGACTGTCCACTGGGGAGCAGTATAGCACTGAGAATAAAGAGCGTTTGAGTGATACCACATCCCTTGAGCTCTGGCCAGAGAGTGACTGGCACTGAGAACAATGCCTTTACCCTCCATGCTGCTTCTGCCCAGACCCACTCCCCTGTTATCCTGCAGCAATGCTGATTACTCATGAAGAAAATACTGTTTATTCAGTGTGTTAATGTATTAGTGCTTTGTAAGCTGAACTCAACCTGAAAACAGGTTTTGACAGACAGATAAGACAACAGTAGTTGCATCCGTGCTACAGATGATAATCCTATGAAGGGTGCACCTATTTGCAGTGTTGTTGGAAACTATCACAGGTGGTTTCTGTGTGTGTGTGTGTGTGTGTGTGTGTGTGTGTGTGTGTGTGTGTGTGTGTGTGTGTGTGTGTGTGTGTGTGTGTGTGTGTGTGTGTGTGTGTGCATGGAAAGAGGTGGAAGTAAAACATGAATGACAGTGTCAGACAAAAGATGCATCAGCGAGCTCTCTTCTCAAGGGAAATCAGCTGGATCCGGATCCGTTTTCTGTCTCTCTATGGGCTGTCATTCCCTGCAGGCTGTGTGTGTGTGTGTGTGTATGTGTGTGTGTGTGTCTGTTACAAACATCCAAGCTAAGTCTGGATGCTAGTACATGACGTTCAGTGATTTACAGCATGTTTGCATGTGGCGGATGTGGGCCTCGCATCTTTAAAGGTCCCCAAATGTCTCATCTACAAGTGTGCATGTGTGTCGTCGTCCCAGGAGGAAGATGTGTTGACTAAATGCTGGCCGATTATCCTGTTAATTATTATATTGCCTGTTGAAGCCAAGTCCACACAGTAATTTAGCTGTGTGGGTGTGTTTGCGCGCGCGCGCGTGTGTGTGTAAGCGAGAGAGCGAGAGAGAGAGAGTGTGTGTGTGTGTGTAAGGGGGGGGGGGGGGGAGAGTGTGTGTGTGTGTGTGTTGTGATGGCAGAGAAAAGTGTTTTTTTGTCCAGCCCTATCAGCTTCTGTAAATGAGAGCAGCGAACGGCTACATTCCACATTATTACTGACGCTGTCTCTTCGCATTTTTCACATCATTGTCCTCAATTAATCACACGGTTTAATTATCTACAACCACGGGATTTATTGACGACTGCGTAAATGATCATTTTAATGTTTTTCGTGTGGTCGTAGTGTGTCTGTAACACTTTCCCTGCCTAGAGGTTTGTGTGTGTGTGTACGTACGTGTGTGTGTGTGTTATCATACTCCATTTGTTTTGCCAGACTTGAGCCAGTTCTTGCATCTAAGCATTGTAGTGACTGTAATTATAATTCCTATGACCTTAATTTGGTGCCGTAGACTGGAGCTGCTCCCTCGCTTAATGCCCAGGCAGCCAACGTGGCCAGAGATAATTAGACTCAGGCTGCTGCAGCCTCGTCTCCTATTGTGTCCGTGAGACTCAAAACAGTGCTGGAGAAGCCGCACTGGGATTGGATCGGGCCGAGCACGTTTCACGTTCACGTTATCGCAGGGCTGCAAGATCTCAGGGCATGGTGCCTGCAATCAGACGTGGGCCAGTAGGGTACATTTAATGTTTGGTAGTAGGTAGTGGTAATAACTTTTGGTATCAACGTTTGGATGCTGATTTCAGGCATAGAATTATTACCTGCTTGTTGCCCTGTTATCGGATACTACTGAGGGCTGATGTACTTCGTTTGTAGCATTTTAAAATACATATACCCTTTTTAATAATATTGTACTCACTAAGGCCAGACATAGATGCCCAGTTTATTTTGGTATTTCTTTGCCTTTAATTGGGTAGAACATCAGAGAGAGTGTCAGGAAATGAATGGGAGAGACAGATGGGTAGGATTGTGAAATTACCTCTTCGAAATCGAACTCAAACCCGGGTCGCTTTATTTACGATATGGACGCCATAGCTAACTATGCCTCCGTAACAGATGCCCACAGTTGAACATACATGCTATGCTATATACATATCATTATGATGTTAGGGGAAAAAAGTAGGTAATTGATTAAATGGAATCATATGGAATTCTCTCTGATAAATTGTCATGTCAGGACAAGGCAAGTTGAAGTGTAGGGCTTGATGCACAAAAAAACCCTCAATTTATAAAAGAGAGATCATTTAAAAACTCATCGTGAATATTGATTTTTTTCCCCTCTGTTCACGGTTCCACATGCATGCCAGATGATTTCTGGATTCGCTGAGCTACAACGTATGACTCTGTGCCCTAAGAGCATATGTCTAAGTGGCATAAAAGTCTATTGTGTGTTGGAATATTCACAGGCCTAATAAAGCATTGTCCTCATATCCCCCCCCCCCCCCCCCCCCCACCTGTTATAACTGATAATTGGTAGTGGTTCAGTGTGCAATAACGCAATGTCTCGCAGAGGCCTACATCAGATGAGGCCCGTGGATGTGGGTTTCATTGGAGTCCGGGGGAGGTCATGAAGCGGTAGAACGTTTACCATTAAAAATAATTGGCGTGTTATGTGCATTTGTGTTTATGTAATGGGGTGTTTGAGGAAAGGCCAGTGGACAAATGATGAGAGTCCATTTGTTTAGTCAGGGTCAAGAACTGACATGGGCCGGGCTACGGAGCAGTGGCGGGGGCTGTGTGTGTGTGTGTGTGTGTGTTTGTGTGTTTGTGCTTGTGCAGCACGTGGCTCATTAATGGCTGGAGGTAAACAGTGGCAGGCAGAGTTTGTTGTGTGTGTGTGTGTGTGTGTGTGTGTGTGTGTGTGTGTGTGTGGGTGTGTGTGTGTGTGTGTGTGTGTGGGAGATTAAGTACAACCCCCTAATGCATGCGTAGACTTTTATGGGGTCATGGAGTGTTGGGCAGGGAGAGTTTGCTGCGTTTACGTTGTTTACACGTGCATAGGTGGACATTTTTATAAACTGGCTCAGTGTAAAGAGGGCTGTGTGTGTGTGTGCATGTGTTTGTTTGCGTGTGATTTTGTGTTTGAATGGGATTGTGTGTGTGTGCTTGAATGTGTGTGTGCTTGCGTGCGCATGTTTGTTTGAGTGTTATTGTGTGTTTAAATGTGTGTATGTGTGTGTGTGTGTGTGTGGGTTTGTGTTCGTGTGCATGTGTTTGTTTGAGTGTGATTGTGTGTTTAAATGTGTGTGTGTGTGTTTGTGTGTGTTAGTGAAGTGACTTGTCCTGACAGTTTCCCAGCCTGCGTCCCTCAGCGCTCTAATTTAATTACCCTAATTGCCCCACCCCCTCCCATCAGTGTCTGTGGCAGCGTGGGGGGAGGTGAAGGGCTGCGGTCGGACGGGTTCTTCGTTAGCGCTGGCTAACACTAACGAGCTGCTCTTCTCCTCATCCAGCCACTGACCCACCCAAATGCCCTTGCCACCGCCGCCATCACGACTGTCCCCTCGTCCTCATTATCGTCACCGTCATCCTCACAATTTCCAGGCACAGTGTAAATATGTATTACGAATGTAACCCTTCTAAAGTTATCATTTAGTTTAAGACTGCGTTGAAATGATCCGCAGTGTCTAAGAATGGGGTTAGTCATCGCACTTAAGGGATTCAAATGTGAATTCTGTCTTTTACTTTGTCTGATAATGTTGACATGAGAGGTTGACTGGTCATATTCATTAAGTGAGTGTTAGTGAGACATGTAGTCAGTCCTTTCTGTGGTAATTACACATACGCTTTTTTTTTTTTTTTTTTGCAAGAATCCGCACACCTTGAAAGTCTTTTGTTCGCAGGTGCAGCTTTTCAAGCTTTCAGCTTTCAAGTTTCATAGTTTTGAGTGCAGAGGAAGAGCACAACACTGCCACTTTATTTTTTGGCTTGCTGACGTTTCGGCGTTAGGCCTTCATCAGAGTAGAGTACTCTACTCTAGTAGACATACGCTACCAGCCCCACATGACCTCTGAATTCATTGTAGATTTTTTTTTCTATTTCTCTCAGTTTTTATTTTTCATTTTTTCTTTCATTTTTGTTTTTTTATGACTTTGTTTTGCGTGTCTCGTTCATTCCATTCTCTTTATTACGCCGTTTTCCCACCCCATTAAACTCACAAATTCACAACTTCTCAAAATGTTGCCTTTATTATGATGGCAGTGTTGTGGTGCTCTCTGGCTCTTTGGGCTGCACCACCCACGGTATGACACACACACACACGCACACACACAAACACACACACAGACACAGACACATGCATGCACACGCACGCACGCATGCACACACACACACGCACGCACACACACACACGTATGCACGCGTATTCTTTTCTATCATTGTAGCCTTTCCTCAGCTCAGTTCTCAGCTGTTGTCTTCTCTTGTGTCTCGTTCGTGTTCCTAATCCCCGCCGTACTCTCTCTCTCGCTTCCCTTGTTGTGTGTAGGGGTCAAAGGTCAAAGGTGGGAGGTTAATCTCCTTCAGTAGCTCACTGTGTTGCCCCTCTGTTGTCTCCGTTCATGCCCCAGAGATGGGGAACTCCCAGGAGCTGCTGTGGAGGCCCCCCATCGCGCTGATCCCGGTGCAGTCGCAGGCCCCATCAGCAGTCCTAATCACCAGCTCAGAGCCAAAAGCTCATCTGATCTCAGACCAGTTCCCCAGAGGCAGGCAGGCGAGCAGGCAGGCTGCTGCCAAACTAATGATGCCTCAATACCAATAACGCTGATTTGCCACAAAAACCCGGCCGACGCGGCCTCCCGTGGATCACCGCGTGTCGCGGAGGGATCCTTAATCACCGGCCAACACCGGACGCCCACGTGGGAACAGTGCGTTTATTGATTTTCATTTTGCCACGTTAAAATAGTGACAGTGGTCCAGCGGTCTTGCATTAATGAAGTATTAATGGGGCCCTGTGGCTCTCGTAGGCACGCGGAGCAGAGGTGGTGTCTTGAAAACAGCAGAAGATGGCGGTAAAATGGAGTGTCGGTGACTGTGTGCGAGTCCCCCCCACCCCACACACACACACACACACACACACCAGTGGTTAGACCTCCCCTTGGGTGGCTGAATGGAGCCGTCATAAATCTGATCAAATGGAGAGACATTTCCATTAGAATAAATGGCTGCCTCTCAGTACAGGGGAGCCAAGATTGATGGTTTAAGTTAAATTGTATTAGCCGCGCAGTTTAAATATTTAACACAGTCTTATCATAACTGTTCTTAACACTTAAAGTAAAATACAGCCGGGGACGTCTGTGTACGCATATATGAATATATATCTCCAGGGCCCATGCTTGCATAGTGACTGATATACCTGGTGTCTCTGAAGACCTTGAAAAGTGAGTGCTGGGCCTATCAGAGTGCTGGACTGTTGAGGGGTGTTGTAAGTGTGGTCAGTGAAGCAGTCAAGCTTTAATCATGCCTTTAACAACTTCAGTCTTGGGGTGGCCTGTATCTTTGTTCTTTTGGTGGTAAGGAAAATCATAATACGATGTAGGTTTGTGTACAGGAGTCGGTTTTTTGATAATGTGAATGATGGAGAGAATTATATGAAAGACGTGTGTGTGTGTGTGTGTGTGTGTGTGTGTGTGTGTGTGTGTGTCTCTCTGTGTCTCTCCGTCTCTCTCTGTGTCTCTCTCTGTGTCTCTCTCTCTGTCTGTGTCTGTCTCTGTCTTTGTGTCTGTCTCTGTCTTTGTGTCTGTCTCTGTCTGTCTTTGTCTATGTGTGAGTGTGTCTATCTGTGTGTTTCTTTGTGTGTGTGTGTGTGTGTGTGTGTGTGAGAGAGAGTGAAGTGGACTGCCCTTGGAGCTGGTGTGCTCTCCTGAAGGTAAATGTTTATGGCGGAATCATCATTAAGGCCCAGAGCTTTAATAGGTCCAATTAAAGGAATAGCTTCATTTCCAGGGAGATGAGAGCCGGCCTGTTTATTGCCACGTGATGGACTTTGTGAGAAGCAGTTTGCGGAATTAACCCCTTCCCGTCCAGTGGCCTGACATGAAACTTTCCCAGAGACTGTTTACTCAGTTAATGAGGACATTACGGCGGCATAATATGCCCTGGAGGTGGTGGCAAGAAAATTGCTGAACAGCTGACAAAACCAAAAACAAAATCATTTTCAAATCACTCACAGGTAAATAGTGGTTAGCCATCCACAGCTGGACTACCACTTTCGGTATAGTATCCCATATCTGTTACATCCCAAAAAGCGAGTGTACGCACTGCCTGTATGTTTACTTTCTATCATAGTCTGTAGGTACTTTCTTCAAGCAGGGAAAATATTCTTCTTGTAGAAGATATTTTTTGGAGCCATTGTAAAATGATTCTATTATATCCTATGGACCCTAACGTTCTTCAGAACTTTCATCTTTCCAACATTCCCATTTCTACTTTCATCTTTCCAACATTCCCATTGCTGATGGGATATGATGCTACGCGTGTTATGACAAATCCTCATTGGGAATGTCTAAAGACAATTTATCAGTCTGGATTTACCATCAATGTCTTTTTACTATAAATAACCTTGCTGTCTTAGATACCATGTTTTATGAGTGTGCATGCTATTACCATGCATCCAGTACAATCAATATCATGCATATGAATATCCTTATGGCGCTGGCAATTGGGGGAAGCTATTGAAATGGGATATTTTTTCCCTCAAAATCTCCTCTGTCAGGTTTTGTCAGTAACGTGAAAGGCTTGAACATGACAGTGTTTAAGTATCTTTCAGGACACTGTGCTCTGATTGGACAAGCAGCCTCCATAGAGATTGATTAGCGGCAGCGCCATCTGACTGACATATCGTCTTTGTATTCTCTGTGAATTTGGATTAGAGACTACACTGTAGGGATTACAGAAATGGTAGAGTAATATTCATTTAGTGACAGTGTTTGCAAGGAAATATGTGAAAGCAATAATAGGTCCTTATGGGGTCCTTCTAGGCAGAGTGTTTTTGGACAGAGTAGCAGGGTAATCCCATTATAATGAAGTTACTGTATCTGTGTTAACAGTGCTGAAGGAAGCTTGATAATCATCCATGATGATCCTAGTTTTTGTGTTTTTGTTTGTTTGTTTGGCAATGTCTATTTTGGGTGAAAAGGGCATCTTCTGTGTATGTTTTCAATTGGAGTCTAATGATGACGCAAAAAGTTCCTTAACAAGAAACATATATGTAAACATTTGTTTTGGGGACTTATTTGAAAAATATTTCAACCTAGCAACACAGGTGATTTGAAGGCACTCCTGTAACGTGCTTGACACGGTTTGGTTTTCATCGAAAATAACATGTGATGAGAATAACTAATGTGTATGACTGACCAAATTGTTCTTGTGTGTTTGTGTTTGGTGTTGCAGTGGCTCAGAAAATCGTGGCGACTCGGAAGAAGCAGCAGCTGTCCATCGGGCCCTGCAAATCCCTGCCCAACTCTCCCAGTCACTCGTCCGTGTGTTCCCAGCCTGTGTCTGCTGTACACATCAACCAGGTGGGTCAGGCACACGTCAACGTCATGGCACTGACACCGACACGGGTCTCTTTGAGGATGGCGGATTTTAAAATCCAACACCAGGAGCTTAAAGGGGAACTTTGGGCATCGTTTAAACCTGTGTATACTTCCCTTGAACATACAGTATTTACAAAAAAGATGAAAAAAAGGGGAAATTTCTCAGTAGAAGCACGACTGGCCCAATAGCTGGAAAGCAAAGCTAAAGGTGAGAAAGGTGAAATGTCTTCAAGCTCCAAGAGGAAGTCCAGTTGCTTACAACTTACAGCTCCTTTGACTACCATGACCTGGATGAATGAGAATCTACACGGACACACTGAGGACGATTTGTAACGTCAAGCTGGACGGCAGTTTTGTAAGCCCTGAGCAACACAGACCAGATATTTTTACTATTTTTTTATTACAGCATTGTTACTATTTTTTTTTTAAGTCTTGTGGCCATAGACAGTATACAAAGATCTCTTTCAGTAGAATACAAGCTCAACTGTGGCAAGGTTGTCTTTTAAGCCTGCCGGTCATACTATACTATACTATACTATGCTGTGCTATATTATACTATAGATAGCCTATTCTATCCCATGAAGTTTACTAGTGGAGTGACACTGGCTTGTACGCTTGCTTGTTTAGTTGGGTTTTGAGTGGGGTGTGGAGTGTGTGCAGACCAGCAACGGCAGAGGCAGTCTGAGCGACTATAGTATATTACACTGTACTGTACGATACTGTATTATACTCTACTATACTGTACTATACTATACTGTGCTATACTAAAGATGGCCTATTCTATGCCATGAAGTTTACTAGTGGTGTTCTCTGGCGTGTGTGTGTGCAGACCAGCAATGGCGGAGGCAGTCTGAGCGACTACTCCTCGTCCGTGCCCTCCACCCCCAGCACCAGCCAGAAGGAGCTGCGCATAGACGTCCCCCAGAGCGCCAACACCCCCACGCCCGTCCGCAAGCAGTCCAAACGCCGCTCCAACCTCTTCACCGTGAGTCCCCTCGTACGCATACAGGAAATACTGATGATCAGTGATGAGGAGGGTCTTCTTCTCTGAAGTGGGTTTTAGGAGAGATATTTTTAGAATCAGTGAGATCCGACCGCTGTCTCATACTTGCAAAATAAACTCCTGAGAAACATGATCCGGTGAAACCTGGTCTAAGTTTAACCTTACAATAGTCTTATACTGCTCTTTTTCTCTTAAGGGGGTTTTAGGTAAAACCAATAAGAGGCCAATAAGATCTTTTATATTATATATCATTTATTTTTAAAAGACACAGGGAAGATTGTTGTAAGAAGTGGTATTTTTCTCTCTCTAGTGTTTCTTCCTGGGAGTTGTAATGTGTATGTTTGATGGAGACACTAAAAACGTAATAAGCAACAGCCTCTAACTGCGTGTGTGTGTGTGTGTGTGTGTGTGTGTGTGTGTGTGTGTGTGTGTGTGTGTGTGTGTGTGTGTGTGTGTGTGTGTGTGTGTGTGTGTGTGCACTCTCTCCACAGTCTCGGAAGGGGAGTGAGCCGGATAAGGAGAAGAAAGGCCTGGAGAACCGGGCGGACAGCATCGGGAGCGGCCGCGCGATCCCAATTAAGCAGGTAACGCCAGCGCCTCTCCAGCGCTCCTCTTCCCCCAATTAAACAGCCCCGCGTTTGCACTCCACTCAGTCACTCATCCGTGGCAGCAGGGGGGAAAGGGAGGGGTGGGGGGGGGGGCGAGCTGGGGGGGTCCTGTGGCGGCGATGGCAGCACTCTTGTTGCTGGAGGTGGAGGCGGTAGCTACGGCGACAGCATGGCTCTCTGATCGGGGGGCCCCCCAACAGGACCACACAGGGCCATGCTTGATGCCTTTCGCCTTGATTAACAGCGAAAAGCACACACTTGACATCAATCAGCTCCCGTGTGTGCGTGCGTGTGTGCGTGTGTGTGTGTGTGTGTGTGGGGGGCTGGGATCATTAGGATAAGGAGTGGGAAGGGATTAATCCTTCTCCCTGCCTCGCCCATGT
>CM050220.1:10447500-10457500 GCA_027475355.1 Coilia nasus | reverse complement strand
TGTGTGTGTGTGTGTGTGTGTGTGTCTATGTCTGTGTGTTTGCAATGAGTGTGTGTGCACCCATGTGTGTGTGTGTGGGTGTCTATGTCTGTGTGTTTCCAATGAGTGTGTGTGCGCCCGTTTGTGTGTGTGTCTCTCTCTCTCCAGTGAGTGTGAGGGAGCAAGCAGTCAGCTTGGTGGGAGGGAGGAGGGCATTTTGTGAAGAGTGCAATTAGAGCTAGTGGCGCGCTAATGAGAGTGTGATAACCAGTGTGGCGCTGAGATCACAGGCATGGGGGCCGACAGCCAACTGCAGTCTGAGGGAATCAACTCTGCGCTTTTTATTTTGTGTGTAAATATTTTATTTATCGAAGGGTTTTCGCGTACATTAGCTTAGGACAGACTGAGTGATGCCTGTTTAAAATCCCCCTGATATGTCAGTGTTTACGTACCCATGCCAAATCATTAACTACTGTGTTAAATGGGAAGTTTAAACTAAGTGGCAGTTACTGTGTGGCAGAATCAGGAGCTGTGGAGAAGACCTTGTGGATCTTCAGCTTCCTCAGTCAAACAGCTTTGTCCAACATAATAATCATGAGTGTGCTGATGTTCAAGAGCTTTCTGAGGAATTATAAAAAAAGGCTCAATCGATCATTTGTTTTTGCCTCTAACAATACTGTGGTTCTGCTGCCAATTTATGTTTCTGTTCTTGATTTTTTTTTTTTACTAAAATAATATAGTAGGGCTGGGCGATATGGCTGAAATCTGTATCACGATATAAGTGTTTCATATCGGTCGATATCGATAATTATTGAAACATTGTGTGACCTATTTAAAAGTAACAGGAGGGAAAAATCTATTCATTTTTATTTGGCTTAACCTTCCTCTGACAGGCAATAAGCATTCAGGCAAAATGACTGTCAAAACACGTTCAATGTTACGATCACAATGAAAACTGAGTGATCCGAGAAAGCTCCGGCTGTCTGAACAGTGTGAACACATTAGGATAAGTGGTTTTGATAAAGTGGTATTGTATCATTGAAAATATATCGATATGGCGATATAGTGTCAAATACATATCGATATAAATATTACGATACGATATTACGATAATATCGATATATCGCCCAGCCCTATAATATAGTATTTTGAAAGACTTGGACCTTCCTCATTAGCTGTTTACTACTCCACCACATCTTCGTCGCAAGCAGAATGTAACATACGAATTAGCTATTTTGTTCAGTCAAGTAACAAATCACCTGCACGTTTGTGTAATTGTACCCAGCCTTAGGGGCAATTTAATGTGAAGTTTCATTTTAAGCTGTTCATATGCACTGTTCACTAGCCATCATCGTCAATCTTCAATAGAAACTCTCGCTGATCTGCTGAGAGTGGGAGAGAGACCATGGGAGGGGTTTCAGCTTCTCGTCTAATTGGCATCACTCACCGGGTAAATTTTAAACGACTACAAAATCATTCAAAGGGGGTCCCTCATCAGTAGCCCGCCATTTAAATCCATCCCGGCATTATTGCCATCAACTCCCCATTAGGCTCTGAACAACAACAAGAGTGATTTTGGGTGATTTGAACACGAAATTCAAATAATCGAATGAATGGGGGGAATAATTAACTCGTGACCCTGAGCGAGTCCCCGGTGCTTCAGATTGGGAGAATTAAGCATGAATAAGCGGACCCAAAAGACAGCGGCGGTGAGTAGAAAGCCATGAGATCAGTGTTAATGGCTCTCCCTCTCGCTCTGTCTCTCTTTCTCAGCAGTGTTGCCGCGCTGTAATTGGCCGGCGAGTTAAAAGGGCGAACGAGTCTCTCATTGCTCGCACAAAGCCAACGCCGGTCGCCGCGCCTCACCTCACAAGAAGAAAGCAGAGCGAACGAACGAACGAGCAAGCGAGCGAACACACGCACAAGCGCTCACAGGCACGCCGGCAACGTTAATTGATTTGATAATTCCCTGTGGTCTTTTTTTTCCCTACTGCGAACACGCATCGCATCTTTCCCTGTCAGACTGTGTGTGTGTGCGAGTGTGTGTGTGTGTGTGTGTCTCTGCCCATTTCCGCACCTGCCTCTCATGATCTGTGCTAGACTGCTGGCTGGCTGGGAGGGGGTCCGTTCCCTAATTAGACAGTGTGCGTGCGGGTGTGTGTGTGTGTGTTTGTGTTGGGTGGGATTAAGTATGTGTGTCATGCTGTTGTCTGTTTATTTCTATATGATTATTCCGTTTACTTGCTGTAAGAGCCAACATGATAAGCATCCTTTAGTATTCAAGCTGCTCTTAGAAACCTCCCTTACACACACACACGTGCGCAGCAGAGGCCAGTGCTGTAACACAGCACCCTCTTACTGATTCTTCCGTGCAGACAATCAGCTGATTTTTTTTCCATCTTCCTCCTCTCCCAATGTGGAAGTGTGTGACTGTAAATGTCTTTGGCAGATGTCTGAATGTGTTTGAGCGAGTGGGCTTCTGATGAAGCCTGCCGTTCCTTGAAGGTCTGTTCATAATTGTCGGTAAATTACTCACACAAGGATGAAGAGGAGGAGGAGGAGGAGGAGGAAGATTTGTGCCCAATTGATAATGCTTTAACGCTGCTCTCCATCGCGGGCCTCTCAGCACACATTTACTGATGGAAAGTTCTAGAAACATAATCCGGGTGGAAGTCTTCTTAGGGCTTGCCCATCCCTGTGTAGAGATTTGTTTATATCTTACGCCTTACATCTTACATCAAGCTGCGTTTGCCACACATGGTGACCCCTTGTGTGCTGCTGCTATTCTTGTAGAAGTTGCTGGTGTGTGTGTGTCTGTGTGTGTGTGTATCTGTGTCATGTGTCTATATGTGTGTTAATGTGTGTGTGTGTGTGTTAATGCATCTGTGTGTCTGTGACTGTGTGTATTTGTGTTATGTCTTTGTATGTGTGTTAATGTGTGTGTATGTTTGTGTTAATGCATCTCTGTGTGTCTGTGCCTGTGTGTATCTGTTATGTGTCTGAATGTGTGTGTGTGTGTGTTAATGCATCTGTGTGTGTGTATCTGTGTCTGTGCCTGTGTGTATCTGTGTTGTGTCTGTATGTGTGTTAATGTGTGTGTGTGTCTGACTGTGTTAATGTGTGTGTGTGTGTGTGTGTGTGTCTGTCTATGTGTGTTTGTCTGTGTACGTGTGTCCCCATTCATGTCCGCCATCTTCCCTCGGGCTGTAGTTTATTTGTCCGGTGATCTCATTATGTCCGTTTGTTATACTGCCTGCCTCAGTCAAGGTTACACTCTCGCCTGGTGTGCGTGCTGGCCACAGCAGCAGGCCCCTTTGTGAGAAGCGTCATTTGGACGTGCTGGCTTGTTAGCGCCCCTTCCGTGTCCTAACAGGCAGATTAGGCGCTGGAGTCCTCAGCCCAGCCAACTGAGGTCAGGTGGACAGAGCTCGCTGTCCCTCCACAGTCGCTGTGCGCATGGACAGCCTCCAGGGGTGGAAATGAGCTTTACAAAATGTCAACCTTTACCAGACACTGACGTATCAGTGGTAAAGCTCACCCAGCCACTCAACAGTAAATCAGTAATTTGTGTCTGATGTCTACCCGCCATTTTAATGTCCATCCCTGACAGCCTCCCAGCATAAAACCAAAAAGAGAAGAGCGTCCACACACTGGTGTTGATCACAAAAAGGTTTTTTTCAGTTCACAATGGCAACGTTTCAACCCATTTATCTACTACAAATTTTGAAACCATTCAGCCTTTGTGTGCAGTCTCTCCCCTCCTTGGAATTGTAACGTTTCAACCCACCAAGGGTCTTTGTAAGGCACATGATTTGTCTCAACAGTAGAAAGGTTCATAAAGGTTACAGCCTGCTGTACAGCTGACCATCTACATCAGCTGACTCCATTAGGTGGCACCAGACACACTCCCAGTACAATCATCCTCTACAAGTCTGTCATGAAGGTGGCCATGTTTGCACAGTTCGAGACTAAAAGGTGGATAAGCTGGCTAAAGAAGGTAGAAGTCCTCCCATGTATTCCTTTTGCTTGTGCTTGTGTGTTTTCAGAGGACAGTAAATTAATACACACGCTATACACTGACTATTCGAAAATTTTCTGTAGTATTGTTCCCAGAAAAGATATAGCACTTTTTTTGCTGAAATATTAAGGGTGTAGTCACTTTTGTGAGATAGTGTATGTGGTGGGACTTTTACTTCCTGAATGTCCACATATATATCCACCCCTGTTCGAGATTACATACGTTGATACCATAGAGTGTAGTCAGAATCTGTCAGCTGTGTTCTCCCGTCTGCATATTTGTTAGCTAACTTTATTTTTACCTCCTCAGTCCAGTACAGTTCTAGCCAGGCTAGTGCCGACTAGTGAGTCTGCTTAATTTCATTTACCCCCACAAACTGCATCAGGGAGCATGAACATAAGTTTCGGTTCGCTCCGTCTCTGAAATGTGTATGGGCCATGCCAACAGATGGAGGGCTTAAAACGATGACGTTGAACTCAAGCTTTCAAATTAAAGATTTAAAGCCAGAACTGGAAAAATGCTTGAGGAATTTTGTTGAGAGGAAAGATGTGATTGGTCAACTTCCTACGGGTTTTGGTCAAAGCTTAATGAAACAAGCAGTAGCGATTTTTTTGAAGCGACCGTGGAGCGAACGAATGCCAATGCAGAGGTTTCAGACGCGTTGGACAAAGTACAGTACAGTAGTACAGTAAAAAGATTTTCTTTTTTTTTTAACCCAGCGTGGGTGTGTATGTTGGCCTGTGTTGTTAAGTGTCACGGGTCCACTGGGGAGGATATTGCGGTCGCTGCTGCGGTCTCAGCAGACTAAGCGTGTGGATGACGGGGCATTGTTGGCGGTGGCTAACCGCCGATTCTGGCCAGCTTTGTTTACCGAACCTGATTACAGCGTCGACTCGGCAGACATCTGTTTCCGCTGCTAATTAGCGAGTAATTGCTGTAGAGAGGGCTTGCGTGTTGCCCTGTCAGCTGCCACACTGAGGTGTTTTGACGCCAGCGTTTCTAACATGTTAATTTTGCTAGCGTAGCTGAAACACGCAACATTGTGTTTTTGAGGGCTGAAGCACCAGGGAGCATTTTGGTCATTGGATGCGTGCAGTCCTATAGAAATGGGCTCCTACCTTTATGGTATATATTTGTTTTGTTTTTTTTTACATTAATTAGTAAATTGCGTATTTATTCACAATAAAATAAATCAGCTCATCCTTGACACTGGTAAATATGTACCTTTTTTTTTTACTGTATCACATTTTTTGAGATGTGAGCCTGACGGGGAATGTGAAACAAATGCAAGCAGCTGTTTTGTTTGCTTTTTTGCGTTGACAAGAGGTGGCTGGTTGTGCACTCTTGACAAAAGTTTGCCCCCCTTCACCCATTCGGCGTGGCACGTCTTTAAGGGTTGGAGGGGGTCGCACTTGGCGCTTTGTGCGGAGTTAAATTGGATGGTTAATTTGGGTGTTATTTACCCTGTAATTCATTAGTTTCAGCGGGCCATTGGCAGCGGGCAGGCTGTAATTTCACGCTTCGCAATAAAAGATGTCTCATAATCTGGTTCATTTAGCAGGGAAAGAATTTAATGAAATTAACTGCAGTCCTAATTAAGACGGTGAATATTAAAGACCTGCTATCAAGTCTTTAACGAGGGTGACATGATCCGCCTTCCGCAGGATTGGAAAAATATCATTTCCCTGGGAAAGGTTGTCACCGCTCGGAGCCATTTTGGCCGTGATGGCTTTTTTGTCATGCACACTAACCTCTGGAAATTAGTTTTTTTCCTCCTCTTTCTTCTTTCTCTCTTCTTCCCTTTTTTTATTATTTTTAGTTTGCAAAATAATTGAAAAGGCACACACACATCAATCAGCGTTCCGTATTTAGGTTTCCTAATGCGGTGTCTTGTTGATACCCGTGGGTGTGTCTTGGAGGTGCTGTCATTCAGGTCTCGGGTGGTGTCGTGAGGTGGTGGTGCTACCGAGTGACTCCTTTGTGACCTTGACATTTTATGGCAGCGTTGCATCATGGGAGCATGGGAATATCACACACACACACACACGCGCACACACACACACACACACACACACACTCACACACAGACTTCCTACTATCTCTGTGAGGTGGGAGGTTTAACACCTTCTCCACTTCCAGAGAAACACAAGTGGGAATATTATTAAAACAGTCTATTTGAACCAGTGATCACAAATATATCCATGCAAATAAATGTGAATGGGATTGAGATAATACTGTGACATTTCCGGTCAACTGAGCAGGTTTTTGCTAAATAGATATAGTGATGGAGAGGTGAACAGAGATATTGATCAGTAGAACAGTTTGGCAATAGCAATATGGAAGGATATAGGCGAATGCTTTGCTACAGTGTTGGATAGAAAGAGGATGCTTTATTGTGGGTGTTGGATGGAACGAGGATGCTTTGTTGTGGATGTTGGATAGAAAGAGGATGCTTTGTTGTGGATGTTGGATGGAAAGAGGATGCTTTATTGTGGATGTTGGATGGAAAGAGGATGCTTTATTGTGGGTGTTGGATGGAAAGAGGATGCTTTGTTGTGGATGTTGGATGGAAAGAGGATGCTTTATTGTGGGTGTTGGATGGAAAGAGGATGCTTTATTGTGGGTGTTGGATGGAAAGAGGATGCTTTGTTGTGGACGTTGGCTGCACATCCGTGGTGGATCCATGGATGGTGACCTTTGTGTAGGCCGGAGGAGGAAGGGGGTGGAGACACGGAGCCAAAAAAAAAGTGGAAGAGCCTGGGTTGTACCATCTAATGATCGCGCCGAACAGCAGTAGGGTTTGGATAATTGAGTTTGTAATTAATTACCCAGCGCTCTTTTCAGATAAATCAATGCTGCCGTCTCCTGACTGCTTTCTTGTGTGTTTTATTTTATCACTCCACATGCAGTTTTGCTTTACTTTCAGAGGGCCCACATCAAGGTGGTCTGTCAAGGTTTATGCCATTTCCTGTTTGTACAGGATGTGAGTACATACTAGAGACTGACATGTTCTTCTTGATATGAAATATTATGAAACATATATTGTTTTATATATTAGGATGCTTTAGATAGATTTCAGTATTCAATTACACTGTCTGCATTCGACTTCTTTTCTCCTACTGTGTGGTTGTGGCTGGCGTGTGTGTGTGTGTGTGTGTGTGTGTGTGTGTGTGTGTGTGTGTGTGTGTGTGTGTGCGCGCGCGCGTGTGTGCATGTGTGTTTATTTGTGTGGCTAACGTGTATGTGTGTGGCTGATGTGTGTGTGTGTGTGGCTGATGTGTGTGTATGGCTGATGTGTGTGTATGTCTATGTATGTGTGTTGAATTGCATGGTGGCTTTGGCTTTGTTGGAGGAGAGGGGGGGTTTGACCTGGCCTTACGGGGATGATGGATGTCCTGTGGGTGGACTGTGCTGGTCAGGGGGGCCCTGCTGCCAACCTCAGATGGCCACAGAGATAGAAGGACATTCACCTCTCACACAGTGTCATTATCTCAGCATCCCTCTGTCCTCCCATACACACACAAACACACACACACACACACACACACACACACACACACACACACACACACACACACACACACACACACACACACACACACACACACACACACACACACACTCACCAGACACATACACACACACACACCATTAGGAAACGTTCATGGAAGGCGTTTTGATGACATTCTTAATTTATCCCCCAGTCGTGAGTGGACTCCTGCAACAAAAGGCGTCCGTTTGGGCCCTCTTGTGACTCCGTCCAGTGAGGACAGTGTGAGATTAGGCCTGTCCCCTCTCCTTATCCCCTGTCTCAACCACACCAGTGATTTATTGCTGCACTCGGGGGGAGGCCCTTTGTGTGCCTATTGTCAGAGCTATAGAGAGAATGTGATGGGCCGAGAGAGAGAGAGAGTGATAGTGATAAGGACTCCAAATTGGTCTGTTTTAATAGATTAGTCCTGGCAGTTTGAGGAGGTTTGTTATTGTTGCCTTGATTTGTTTTTTTGTTCGACTGCTCACAACCAGAGGAGAAGGTTCCTCATGAGAATGATTCCAGCCTAATGGATTGCACCATTTTTTTCCCCCGCCCTAGTTTCTTTGCCAGGTTAGGATCACTTTTTTTGTGACAGTATTTTGAGAAATATATTTTATTTATATATATATATATATATATATATATATTCTATTTACTTTTACGTGTGTAAACATTGCACATATTGACAGTCTGAAACGCTTAGCTCAGCACTCGAGTGGGTGTAGCCCGCTCCTTAAGAATGAAGCAGTGTGTGTGTGTGTGTGTGTGTGTGTGCACACGCGCAGGACGTATTTATCTCCTCCATTTCCTCTGGAACGGGAGACCTTGTGAGCTGTCAGCGGCGCGGAGAGTGAAGCGAAGGCGCCCCTGCGCCTGTGTGTGTGCGTGCGTGTGTGTGCATGTGTGTGCGTGAGTGTGTGTGTCGCCCGCCTGGAACTTAAGTAATGAAAGATAACAGCCATCAGAGGGTCGACGTGGCGTTCAATTAGCCTCTCCCGCAGAATGATCGCTTGTCACGCCACCGATGGATGCGTAAAATTAATAAACTAGCCGGGGAGCGCGAGCGAGACTTGTCTGGGAGATATATATCGGCCGGGCAGGAAGGCAGGGCCCTCCGTCGCCGCGCGGGAGCAGGGTTACCTTCAGTCTCTATTATATCAATCACTGCCACGTACTTAAACTTCACACTGACACCTCGCAACTTATAAAAAAGGCCACCCAGGCTCAAAACAGCCTTACAGGTTGGTTTGTGGTGATGTTTCGAAACTGTACACAACATAAACCTCTATAATATTATCATATTACCTCTATAATATTTAATAAGACTGGCATTAATACGAGATGGTAGTTGGGTGTGAAAAACAAAATTGCAGCAGACTAGGACTTGACATCTTGGGTTATGTTGTTTGACACCTTGATTTATGGTTTGAACAGATCTTGTTTTTTTCATTGTAAGATGAGGAGGCAGTTGGATTGCTTTGCCTGATTTGCCATGTCAGATTGTAAGCACTGGAAGTACAATTGACATGACAAGACAGAAAAATATTTAACTACCCAAAGTGACCCAGTCCCACTGTGTGCAGTCTATGGCATGTAAAGCCATCTTCACTAAAATGGACTGGACTGCAGTTTTATATAGCGCA
Source organism: Coilia nasus (assembly GCA_027475355.1). Taxonomy (NCBI): domain Eukaryota; kingdom Metazoa; phylum Chordata; class Actinopteri; order Clupeiformes; family Engraulidae; genus Coilia; species Coilia nasus. The sequence goes on along the minus strand of CM050220.1, from coordinate 10,448,325 downwards.
TTCCTGTATTCGGCAGAGTACCGAAGAACTTCACATTAAATGCCTCACCTTCACCCAACACTAGACCATTTCCGTCCGCTTATCTAGCGGTAAGAAGTGTGGCAGAAAGCCATTTCCTGGTGTTCTTGAGAGTAACAAAACAGTCTGCGTCTGCCGCTCTGTGAGGTGTGCTCAGGGGCACGCGGTGACATTTTTATAGCATTTTAATGTCTGTAGTGATGTCATTCTGTTATGACATGCTGGTAATGACTGCTATAATTTGACCTATTTGTTCTTCATTTTACTGGCTGATTTTTAAAGCTTCGCTTTGCTCTTTATTTGGTCTAATTACCCTGCATTCAGCGTTGGGCTTGATGGAGTGGAACAGTCAAGGAGAAGGCTGAAGAACTGAAGGAAGATGAGGAGTGGGGGGGGGGGGGGGGGGGGGGATTGGGGTTGGTGGTGGTGGGGAGGCACAAAGAAAGAAAATGTTCTGATCTTCCCATCCTCTCTCCTCTTATGTCCACACAGACACACACACACTCAGTCACACACTCAGTCACACACTCAGTCACACACTCACACACACACACTCACTCACACACACAGACACACACACACTCACACACACACACACACACACACACACAGACACATACTCACACTCACACACACACTCACTCACACAGACACAGACACACACAGACACACACAGACACACACAGACACACACAGACACACACAGACACACACAGACACACACAGACACACACAGACACACACAGACACACACAGACACACACAGACACACACGCACACACACACAGACACACACACACAGTCACA
>CM050220.1:10390000-10437500 GCA_027475355.1 Coilia nasus | reverse complement strand
TGACACTTGCTTGATCTTCTCTTTTCTGATGAGTGTAATTGGATGGCAGCATCTTAATCTACCGTGTACATGCTGGCGTAGCTGTGAGATGGGTGGGTGTCTGTATGGGTTTGTATGTCAGCACAAACAGCAGTCCTCAGGGAAGGCGTTCAGAAAAAAATCATATTCTCTGTTGCTGTAAAGCAAAGGTTTGTTTGCAGCACCCATCTCATACATTCCATTTCCCAGTGTCGAGGCACACGTGGCTCTGGACGACTCCAGACATGAAAACAAAAACACACTTGCACACATACATGCATACTCACACACACAAATGCACACACATACACATACACAGACATGCACACACATACACATACACACATGCATGCATACTCTCACACACACAAATACATAGACTTGCACACACACACATGCATGTGCATACACACCCATGCACACACACGGGCGCACACATACACACATACATGCATACTCTCACACACACAAATACACAGACATGCACACACATACATGCATACGCACACACACAAATACACACCCATGCACACACAAGGGCACACACAAACACACACACATACAAACATACATGCATACCCACACACACAAATACACATGCATACACACACACACGCACGCAAACACACACACTTGCACCCACAGTCGTGCTGCACTCTGTCAATCACGCATCTTTCATTGATGCCTCTGGCAGACCCCTAGTGCTGCTTTACCTGTTTATCACTCCTAATGGCCACGCCGACCAACATAATCAACTCTGCATTCGTTTCCCTCGCCGGCAAGAGAATGGTCTAGACGGGTAGGAGATGAGCAGTTCTTAAATGCCTCCATTTTTAATGCTCTTTGATGCAGCGAGCCAAGGGATATCATTTTTTTTAGCCCTTGACCTCTTAATCAATCATTACATAACCTGTCTGTGGCAAAGAGAACCGCTGTCCAACTGAAGGTGCCTTATGCTGTCCCGTAGACCAGACTAGACTTTGAGAAGATTTGGAAAAGACTTTTAGAAGGCTACAGTCCTCACATGCTGTTACATCTGTAATGGCAAGTCAAGTCTTTGTTTGCGTGAGTCAAGACGCAAGGACTTTTTCTTTACTAATACATTACATTTAGCAGACTCTTATCCAGAATGACTTACAGTGAAATAGGTACAGGGACAGTTCCCTCGGAGCAACGTGGCGTTAGATGCCTTACTCTCTTGCACCTCAACCATGGATGAAGGCACCGGACGTTGCAGGTTATTCATTCCCCACCCACATTTTTTTGTCCTACTGATGACGGGAATCGAACCTTGTGACCCTTCAAAACCAAGAAGAACTAAGATAGTATCAAGCGCATATGTATTGTCATAAGGTCAAAACTAGTGACAGACTGACTTAAAACTGATCCAATTACCACCTTACATTAATTGTATAAGTAGTACACAGTAGCGGGGAACATGGGTTTGCATGCACACACACACACACACACACACACACACACACATTGTGACTCAAAGCACCACTGACTGTTTTAATTAGACTGACAGCTGTCTGCAGCTGTGTGAGTGTGATGATCCACTAAAGAGACACCCCCTCCATGTGGTCAGGAGCAGATTAGAGCTGTGAAATGCTTAAATGGGCCCCCTGCAGGACTTCAGGCAGCAGGCTGACGCGCACACACACACACACACACACACACACACACAAACATGCACACAGCTGCAGCAAGGCACATACTTGCCCCTTCACACACACACACACACATGCAGGTAAACACACACGCACACTACTTTTTAGTAATGGTTTTTATATTAATTTTGCCAGTTTGTATGGGGCACTAGCATTGTACATCATGTTTTGCACTCTGGCATTTAACACTGGGTTATCTACTGGCCCACTGGGTTGATACTCAGGCCTAGGGATTTTATAATGAGAAATGTGTGTGTGTCTGACGTGTGTGTGTGTGTGTGTGTGTGTGTATGTACATGCCCTTGTTGAGTCTGATGTCACATGCTTAAGGGGGCGCTAATGGAGTGCTGGAGGTGTGTGTGTGTGTGTGTGTGTGTGTGTGTGGGTGGGTGTGGGTGTTGTTGATGTTGTCTGAGCGCATCACTCTGCCAGCTCAAGTCCCCTTTTTAAAAATAACCTTTCCGCAGCGCCTAATGATGTCCTCGTCCACAGCCCCGGCTCAATGGGTTGTGATGGCTGGCCGCCAACTGAAGTCTTGCTACTGATTGCTTGTCACCTCTGCCCCTTGAGCACAGACAGGCAGATCCTCCCCCCCAAAAAAACACACATACACACACACTCACATGTAGGAAAAACACTGCTGGATTACAGTAATTAGCGCCATTTCAACAGCGGCAGTAGCTTAGGTATTGATGCAGCAGCCACAGGTCACAGTCCCCTTGGGGTCGCGTCTGAAAAAACTAGAAAACAGCGTCCTCGTATCTCCATCTTCATTTAGCTAGCGCTTCACCTCTGCCTCCTCCCATAAGGGGCTGTTAAGGGACACCTGTTCCTTTGATTAGTGCTGTCTCTCCTTTTCTCTCTCTCTCTCTCTCTGTCTCTCTCTCTCTCTCTCTCTCTCTCTCACTCTCTCCCCCCCCCCCCTCTCGCTCTCTCTCCCCCCTCTCTCTCTCTCTCTCTCTTTCTCTCTCCCTCTCTCTCCCTCTCTCTCTCTCTCCCTCTCTCTCTCTCCCTCTTTCTCTCTCTCCCCCCTCTCTCTCTCTCCCTCTCTCTCTCTCCCTCTCTCTCTCTCTCCCTCTCTCTCTCTCTCTCTCTTTCTCTCTCTCACTCTCTCTCCCTCTCTCTCTCTCTCTCTTTCTCTCTCTCTCTCCCTCTCTCGCTGTGTGTGTGATGTCCTCCCACCACAGACCTGAGGAAGGAACAGTTTTCTTTTTCTTTTTGGCCAGTTTCCTGTTTCACTAGTAGCTTGGCTAATAACTTGGCTAATGATCGATTTGTTATTGTATTGGTTGACCTTAACAGGCAACAGCACTTCTGCATTTGCATAAACAAGTAAGATGAACTCTCTTCTGTCATTTTCTGACATATTAATCACTACGGGCACATGGTAGGATCGGATTGGATTGGGATTGGATTGGGAGTTGCTACCCAACGGGTGGTCTGTCCCAACTCCCTGTGCACATTAGAGTTCGCGTTAGCGGATAATGGTCAGAGATCTGGCCGTTTCCGCTACGCTAAATGGCGCTATATTCCTTTCAACAAGTGGTGTTAGAACTACTTCAGGTTAACGGCTGCTAAAAAGAAAATAAACAAACTATCTGGCGGCATACAAAACAAAGATAGTGCTCGAGGAGGTTGACAGAGCAGCATTTGCATGCAGGTTGTGCATTCTCCTTTGTTTGGAAGTCCGTATGACAGAACAAACAGCGTTTTTGGTTTCCTTGATACGACATGAACTGTGCCGTCGGCGTTTGATATTACAAGCAATTGAGGACAACGAGACTTGTTTAGAGCAGGCGATAGAAAGCCTCGACGTTCAGTATGGATGAAAATAAGGGACAGAAGCTTCTGGGATCAAGTGGTACAAAGAGACATAACTACTTGTATAGGTAGTTTATTTAAACATATTTAAGAATGCATTACCTACACAAAACAAGTAAATCAAAAAAATATTTGCCAAGACCGCACGCGCACTCTCACTCGCACACGCTCTTTCTCTCTCGCCAGCACCCTCACGCTCTCTGCGCACGTTTTTTTTAAAACCTGGAATACTCCGAGCTAGCTGTAGTGAGGTAGGCCTAAACATGACACTTTTCCCTGACATGAAACTATAAATAAACAAACCAGTGCCTGAAGTGCACGAAACTGTAAGGTTAGACGTTCATAAAAAATAAAGCGCTATTAAAAACGAAAAGGCTACTTACATTCTTGGTACTTGTATAAAAAAGAAAAACTGTCACCGTTGTGTCTTATTGGCCTGAAGACCTACAGGTTATTTGCCAAAAACACAAGATAGTCCACATTTGAAGGGGCCAGCGCCGATCTCTTTTTATTTACTATATTCCCAGCGGAGGAAAAGACGCGCTCAGAGCGCACTGAAGATCCGGGGATGGAAAAATATTTCTTCGCCATCTGGGCAACGTGAGGGTATCTCCCAGAGCCCAAAGTTTTTTTTATAAAGTGATGTAAATGTCGTCGTTTTTATTGGTTTGCCATGGAATTTACCGTGTGGGCGGATTTTACTCTCACTAAGCAGACACCGAGTATTTCTTTTGCCTTCAACATTCCAAAGCGCAAGTGCACGTTTTTTTCACATTCGAATATTAACTTTCACCTTCGAATTCCTTTTTTAAAAAACTATTCTAATACATATTCGAATTTCGAATATTCGTTGACAGCCCTAATGCGCAGTACACGAATCCAAACCAATAACCGTGCACAAGGCAGCACCAAGCGGATTGTAACCGGCTCAAGCCAGGGGTTGCAATCGGATTCGCGAAACCAATCCCTATACGATCCTTAGCCTGTGCCCATGAAGTCGATACGATCCCAAACCATTTCCAATCGGATTCAACTCCTCCATGTGCACGCAGTCACTGATATTTTCAGTGTCTCGTTGGATTTGTGAAAATTAACAAGAAGCATCTCTACTAATATCATATGGCATCGTCTTGCCACATTTTAAACTGTTTTTATCCTGACAAACTTTCTCTTCTACAGTGATTGGTAATTAAATGTTTATTCTGAGTCTAAAGAATATTTTAGGTAATATTTTACAAGAATATTAATGGTCCTCACTTTGACATACTCTATGACATACTCTCTAAATATTTGATCTTCATTGCAGTAGTTGGCCTATTTTGAGATTTTTGCCTGTTTTTAATAGAATAGAATTATTATTTATTAGCATTTTCCATGATACAGTTAGATTGATTGGCAAAACTCAAGGTGCTTCACAATAATAATAAATAGATAAAAAAGTGAAATAAGATAAATACAAAAGTATATCCTGTCATACAGATGGTGGAAACTGTTGAATCTTTTAGGGAAGACCCATCCAGCCACCCCCTCAGTCCTTCTTTGGCCTAGAGCACACAGGGAAGCACTACAAAAATATGTTCAGGCATGTTGTCAACCCCCCCATCCCCATCCCCTCGCCCTCGACCAACACACACACACACACACACACACCCTTTTAATGTTGTCGCCCCTTCTTTTCCTATTATGGCTAAGTAGTAGCAGTAGGAGTAATGAGCAAGTCTGTTTAATTGGACTGTCTCTGGGCTGTGCAGCCTAGGGGGAAAGAATGACAAGGCAAATACCATGTCCCACTCAGGGGACCTTGCTTCAGGGCAGGATGTTTCATGGACCACCCCCCCCCCCCCCACTCACACACACACACACATACAACCACACACATGCGCGCACACACACACACAGCTCTCCTTTGCTGTGCTCCCTGACAAAGCAGTTGACTAATGTTCCTATTTCATTTTCTCTGTCTGTCTGGAGGGCTCTCTCCACTCGTCTCCTCGCTTTCTTCCCCCTCTCGTTCATGCCAGGCTGTCCACAGGGGGCTGTCTGTCTGTCTGTCACTTCTCAGGGATGTCTGTCCATACGCCTCTCGGTCTCTCTTTCCATCCTTCGTTCTGTCCTTCAGTCTGTCTGTCCTTCGGTCTATCTATCCATCTGTCAGTCTGTCCATTTGTCTCTCGGTCTGTCTGTCAGTCTGTCTGTCCATCCCACGGCCTATTTATCCGCCCCATCAGTCTCTCTATCTGTCCCATGGTGTATCTATCCGTCTATCAGTCTGTCCATTTGTCCCTTGGTCTGTCCACCTGTCCATCACTCTGTCCATTTCATCCCTAAGCCCCACTGGTCTCTGTTATCACACTTATCTCTGTTACTGGTCAGTCTGTCCGTCTGTCCGTCCTGTCTCTGTGTACTGATCCTCTCGCTGTGTCTTTGTATGCTGTTCTTCTAATTAAGTTTTTTTTTTTTTACTGTTTGTGTGTGTGTGTTTCCCAGAATTATTTAATGACTTGTTTATAAACAGTGTTGGGTAACGTCTCTTCAGAAGCCACCATATCCACTATTTGTTTCCAGACATTCACTTAATTAGGCAGTTAGTGAAATAATAAAGTGGTTTAGTGAATGGCTGGAGCAGATAGTGGGTTTGGGACCGTAACTTCTGAAGTCAGGTTAGCCAACACGGTATTATCAACTTCAGCAATCGGCTTGTCGACTGTCCGTATGTGGCCATTTCTGGTTCCCCTATCTTCCTCTACAAATCCTCCACAAATTCCTCATGCACAAACTCCGCATACAGTCACTCACTCACTTACTCACTCACTCACTCTACCAAATGTTCACTTCTGCACACCCCTTCCTGCAATGAGGGGAAGGAAGATCATTAGGATTAGCAGGGAGACAGAGCTACGAGGAGGAGGAGGACAGATGGGCTTTCCACAGAGAACAGAAGCAAATGGTTGTGGAGATGAATGGAGATGGAAAGAGGCGAGGTACGCAAAGAAAGTGAAAAAGGTTAGATAGAATGAGACAGAAAGATGGGGACGGAGAGAGAGATGATTAGTTGCAGAATAGTAGAAAAGGTTGGAAGAGAAAGATTGAGAGGTGTAAGTGTGTGTGTCTGTGTGTGAGTGTGCGTGTGTGTGTGGAGGGGTGGGTGGGGGATGCGGAGAGGAGGTTGGTTAATCTGGGGGTGGTTAATTGTGCGCTTTTGCGATGGCATCTTGTCAGCAGAGATAAGTTGTCACGTTTTCCACTTGAGCTGAGGCTAAACGATTGTAAAATAAGTTATGGCTGTCCTTGGGGCTGTCTGCCGTTCGTTTGCTGCGAGCGCGCTCCGTGCCAGCCGACCCCCGCCACACACAACCCCCCATCCCCCACCCCCCCAGCCCTCCTCTGCATCGCAGCCCGCCGCTTGTCTTGATATTAATGTGAGCTGAATGTTATTTTATTCTGCCGCTAGTCACAGCTGTCAGCTCGTCGTATGAAAAGTGAAGTTGCCTCTTGATAGCCAGGGCCTGGGGAGCCAGGAGCCAAATGCCAACACTCACTCCAGCAGTGGATCAGATTGGCCCTTGTTCTTCTTCTCGCTGTGGAGCCTCTCCACCGCCAGCCTCCAGCTTCCTCACATAAGGGCTTTATGTCTAAATATGGAAGATCTCACTCTTAAATTAACGTTTGCGGCACAACAAAATGCTGTCTGCACTGTGCCAGCTATGTTTTTTTTTCTGCAATAAAATAAATCCTTTTTTTTTTCTTTCTGCATGCAGCAGCCTTCTTTGTGATTTGGCTACCTAAAGAGTATGTAAGGAAAGGTGCTTCATGTTGATTTTAGTTGGTCGCCCTGTGCTTTAGGTGTTTGAAATGAAAGCTCTGAGCGAGTGCAAGTCTGTCCAGGTTGCCCATCACTCATGTAAATAAACATAAGCTGTTCATCCCCCTGCGTGTTCCCTCTTCCACTGTTCCATCATATTTCACATGGTATCACCCGCATACTACTGCACTGACTCCTTGAGTACCCCCTGAGTACCTCCCTGAGTACTTGAATCCCTGCTACCAGGGACTATATTGGAGCCCGTGCAATGACTTTGGACTCTGTGCTATGTGACTCTGTCACGCACTCCACTTTCACTGCTGGCATATTATGCAACTTATTTATTTATCCATAGCTTGAATGTACATATTGTTTTTCATATTGTTTTATAGTCTATAGTGAACTTATATTTGAACTCTACCTAGCTATTTTATCTATTTCAATTCTTATTCTTATATACTGTGTCTTCTTGTGCATCTGTTGGCTGCTCCAAACGACATCTCACTATACTTTGTATAGTGACAATAAAGACTTCTTCTCTGATCTTAAAAAGCTTGCACAAGTATACTTATTCCCCCTAACCCTTTCATCTGGTCTTTTAGACACAGGACTGGGAGACTCTGTGTGCTCCAGTCCCAGCATCTCCAGCAGCACCAGTCCCAAGATGGACCCTCCGCCATCGCCGCACGCCAACCGCAAGAAGCACCGCAGGAAGAAGAGCACCAGCAACTTCAAGGCCGACGGCCTCTCTGGTACTGCCGAAGGTAACCCATCCCCCACACACCCTTTCCCAGCCCTGCTTAGCCTCTCTGTCAGTTCGTCATGCTTTTCTGTCTTTCAGACGCTTGACTTCCAACTCTGAGCCAAGCCTGAAATTTAACAGTTTCTTTTGTTAACGCTTGCCTCAGCAGAGCATTCTGCTCATAACTGAAATTACAGTTTTGAAGCTGCTTCCACACTGCACCAACAAACACCAACATTCTAAAAGTGGCAGTTATTGGCACCTGGCAGGTAGCAGTTTTAAAAATGTAAATCAACTGCCTGTTCCACACTGCCCAAACAGTAACTGACAAAGGTGACTTTTTCAGCAGGCTACCATCAAATGAGCAAACGAGCACAGACCACACTGGTCCACACTGACCCAACTGTTGGTGTTTGTTCGTGTGCAAGCACCTTAACATAGATGACACATAATAAGCTAGTCCTAATTGCTCAAGTTTAGTCAAGTCATATATTTTTTACAGTTAGTGGATAAGTTTTGGTTCAGATTGGTGCTTTTTAGCTTGTGTTTTATGACATGCATAGGAGGTTTAGTTCTGCTTTGCCAGTCCTGGTCATTTAAGAAAAATGACTCAAATTTCTTTCTGCAAAGGATTTTGACAATGTGTTACATAGTACATAATACATGTTAGGAATAAGATGGACTGTTGGGTTTAGGAAAAGCAATAGAAGCCTGTGAGAGGGTGTGCAGTGAAGAGCAGGGTTGGGAAACGTAGTCATCTTGTCGAGCTCCTGACCTTAGAACAGTCTAAAGGAAGGAGTCTCTCCATCTCCCCATCTCACTCACCTCTACTCTGTGTTTTTGTCAAACAAAAAAACTTTGGGATGTAACAATATCAAAATCTCTCGATACGATAAAACCTTGCCCACAAAAGAATCATAAGACGGAAGACAGAAGAGTCATAAGACAGCAGATGACAATGCTAACTCGTAACTTTACATTTTAAGGTACCCCTTTAAATTGGTACGTTGCTGCACTGTCAAGGGCTAACGTTTGGTTTGGTAATGAATAACTAAAGTTAAAATTTTTGTGGCCAATAATTGAAAGACTTTAACTGTCAGCTGGAGTTAAAATAACACACATGGCATAAAGAGAACTACAGCCTTAAAGCAGGGGAGAGAGTAGGCATGGCCATTGTAACAGAGTGGATAGTGCTGAAGTCTTAAAAATATTTGCAATTAAAATTTTGTTAGTGGCATAGCCCTATTTACATCTGTTGATGCTATAGTGCAAAGGTAATGAGCGCGTATGGAGGATGTTTTTTAAAGTTTTCCTCTGCATCACTGCAGCTGAATAAAAACTACATTTATGCCTGCAACACCCGTTATTGTAGGTCCATGACAATATCAATATGCATTTATCACAATATCGCGAAATTGATATTTTTACATCCCTGACGATATAAAGTGTTTTTGAGCATGAAAGTGGGGTTACCATGTCAGGTTGGACTACTTCATCAAATATAACCAAGATTTATGAAACAACATTTACCAGCACGTCTATGTGTATGTGTGATTGAGTTAGTACGTGTGCGAACCACAAGTGCCGGGGAAGAATGGCATTCAGACTTTTCCCAGAGTCCGTAGCTCTGCTTTAAGTGAGGATGAGGCTCAGTCTGACAACACAATGACAGTCTACAGTATGGCATCATCCCAGTCCTACAAATACCACACCAGTTCACGTACACTGATAAGTGCTGCTTCTATAAAACTTGTACAGCATCCCATATACCACAGCTAGAGGTACAATCACCAGCACCACAATCACACACAGTTCACTACACTAGAAACGGAAACCTTTTAATCAAGACAAATACAGCTAAGCAAAACACTCTTTTATATATCCTATTTCTGTCATGTGACAAACCTCACAGTGTACCCTCTGCCAGCCTACTGCATACACACACACACACACACACACACACACACACACACACACACACACACACACACACACACACACACACACACACACACACACACACACACACACACTTCTTTCTCCCTTTACCCCTTTCTGCACAACTGCTCTGTACAGACACCGTCAAACCCTTGGTGTCGGGAGAATGTGGTTAGTTCCTCCCTCTAATCTCCGGGTTCCAGGTCTGCTTGTCAGAGGCCCATGCTCAGGCCGTATATAAAGTATGCAACCCTCTATGGATTTGCACGTCAGGGTCTGACCATTACTTTTAATTATCCTGGGTTTCAGTGGGTGGGCCTAACCTCTGGGGGGCTATGGGACGACTGCCAGTGTATAAATGCCTTTATTGATTGGCTCCCCAAAGAGGGCCAATAATCCTTCTCCGGTCAGTGGTAAGTGGGAGGCCTCCTGCTCAGTTTGGCTCCCTGGTCAGTTCAATGGCAGTTTTTATCATTTGTGTCGGTGCTAGAGCCCATACACTATGCTTTCTTCTCTATCCTCCTTCCTTTCTTGTTTTCTTTTCTTCTTTTGTCTGTGGTCAGTTTGAATAGCCCTTAGCCTGTCGTTTTTGGTGTCCTCTGACCAGATTGTCAAAGTAACTAAGTTGTAAGCAACTGGATGTTTATTTTGGAGCTTAAAGATGTTTCAGAGGGCTTCTTCAGAACTGAAGCTCCAAAATGAAGTCCAGTTGTTTACAGCGTAGCTCCTTTGACTACCATGACCTGGATGAATGAGAATCTACACAGACACCTCGGGCCAGATTGTTGTCAGTCCTCAGGTGTAAGGTGGCAGCGCCCCCATGTGTCTTCAGTAAGCCTCTGCCTCAGGCGTTGCTGTTTGTTCAGGCAACTCTGATAACGATAATCAAGACGTCCTATTTTCACTAGAGAGGAATGCGGAACACACGACCCTGTGGAATATGCTTTTACAACCACGCCCTAAAGAGGCTGTTGTTCACTAGTGACGCAACTCCCACTGTTCTCTGTGACTTGTGGAGGAAAATGTGGAATCTTGGGTTGATTGAGACTGCCTGATCACCAGCCATGCAACTTTCACTCAGTGATCGGTGGAGAAAAGGTGAGGAATCTCTTAGTTGATTGAGACTGTCTGATGGTCGGTGGAACCAGACTATTTGAACTGTGCTTGATCACCCTCATTGCTCACGATGGGGCTGGAAACGAGAGATGAGAGAGAGAGAGGCAGACAGACAGAGAGAGAGAGAGAGAGAGAGAGAGGCAGACAGAGAGAGAGACAGAGAGGCAGACAGACAGAGAGAGAGTGGCAGACAGAGAGAGAGGGGGAGACAGAGAGACAGAGAGGGAGGGAGAGGGAGAGAGAGAGACAGAGAGAGAGGGAGCCAGGGAGGGAGAGAGAGAGGGAGAGAGAGAGAGAGGGAAACAGAGAGACAGAGAGAGAGGGAGCCAGAGAGGGAGAGAGGGATACAGAGAGGGAGAGAGACAGAGAGACAGAGAGAGAGACAGAGAGAGAGACAGAGAGAGAGGGAGAGAGAGAGGGAGAGAGAGAGAGAAACACTCCCCCCAGCCTCAGTCTCTTGAGGAGTGGCTTCATTGACTGGTTAATTTACTGCTCATTTTAGCCCCGCTAACCTACCCCACACTGTGTAGTCCACCGCTCATTAATTCTGATTGGAGAACATGGGAGCGCAGTGAGACCGCAAAGCCTCAGATGGATTTTTCTCTCTGGAAGTCTCTGGAAGCCCTTTTGCCGCTGGAGCGCGAGGGGTGTGAGAAGAAGTGAGATGTGGCGATTGAGAGAGACAGATGTAAATCTTACCTATTCCTCCATCTCAGTCTCTCTGCCTCTGTCTCCCTCTCCCTCTGTCTCTCTCTCTCTGCCTTTCTTTCTCTCTCTCTCTCTCTCTCTCTCTCTCTCTCTGTCTTTCTTTGTCTCTCCCTCTCTCTCTGTTTGTCTCTCTCTCTCTCTGTCTCTCTCTGTCTCTCTCTGTCTCTCTCTCTGTCTCTGTCTCTCTGTCTTTCTCTCTCTCTGTCTCTCTCTGTCTGTTTCTCTCTCTCTCTGTCTCGCTCTCTCTCTCTTTGTCTCTCCCTCTCTCTCTGTTTGTCTCTCTCTCTCTCTCTCTGTCTCTGCCACTCATGCATTTTGTCTTAGCTTCCCTTTCCTATTTACCTCTCTTTCTCTCTCTCCCTGCCTCCTTCTCTCTCTTCTCTCCTCTTTTCAGTGCAAAGGCCAACCCCCACTCCACCCGTTAAACACCCCACCTCCCCCCGTTAAACACGCCCCCCCCAAAAGCCCCACCCCCCTGCCCCTCCCCAACGGCTGCGGTGCTCTTAAGTGAAATATTATAAATCCTCCACAGTATTGAAATCTTTTATCAGCTGTGTCACTTTCATTATTCAATAAGCGATTAGTAACAGTCTCCCAATTTAGCCATTAAGCACTTGTGCACGGGGCTGCGGACGGCTGTCACGCCGCTGGCTGCATGAAGTATCAGTGCTGTCAGCCGGCCCGTTATTCATGAGAGCCCACCCTCCCCCACACACCTCACCTCCAGACACACACACACATATATCTGTGTGCACGCACACATATGCATGCTCACACAGACACACACCTGTGCACACACACACATGCGTCTGCACATACACACATGTGAGTGCACACACACACACACACACACACACACATATATCTGCATGCACACACACACACCTCACCTTAACACACACACACTCACACACACTCCTACCTCGCCCCCAGCTTGGGCAGAAAGATGACTGCGTTACAGACTGTCTGATGTGTTGGCCTTTTGTGTGGTGTTGGCATGTCTTGTACACTATGTCCTAAACACTCCTTTTATGTATTAGTTTTAAGTGTTATGTTTGTTAGTCAGTAGTTCTTTTATTTTTTATTTTCTCAGACTGCTGAAGTCATTAAAAATGTATACTTATTTTAGCTGTACTTAACCTGTTTGCGCAGATAGGGTTCCAACAGATCCGCGGGCGGGCCCAGATTCAAATTCTGGGTTTTGCTGCTCATATATGTGTCCCATTTTCGAAATACAATCAAAATACCCTTATATCTATCTTATGTCATGTCAGAGCTGTGTGCTAAAAGAAAATTGGTCTCACATTAGCTTAGCATAGCAATTCCCATTCACTAACACAGGAAGTGGTGTCCTTCTAAAACATTGCTCTTTGTATATGTTTAACATATTCGGTAAGCTCAAATAAAGTCATAATAATCGTGAAAAATAGTAGTAAAATAAAATCATCGCGGTCTTCTGTAACTCGTCCTGACCATCAAATGCAAATTTACACGTAATGTTATACATGGATAGAAACGTGAAGATGTCCTCTACAAAATTCAAACAGTGTTTATTTGCAATCCGACAACTGATTTCCACAATGGACGCTGTTTTTCACGTGTACACCGTGGTTCACAGTTGTAAAAACCAAAAGCATGGTCCAGCTCTCTTCCTTGTTGTATGCGTCAGGCTCGCCTGAAGTGATTGACACCTCTCTCAACGAATAGTACACTGACTAATGATCACGTAGAGTACAAGCTTAACTGTGCTGGCAAACGTGGCTCTGGTATGGACTGCTTTCACTTCACAATCACTCCAAAACACAACATTTTCAATCGGTGGCTAAGAGTATTTAGGTGTTATATAGGTACTGAAGTTCTTAGTGAATTTTAGTCTGAAATGCAGTAAAATATATTTGTACAATGCCAAAACAAACAAACAAAAAATATTACAATCACCCCCTTTTGCATGGTGCATTTCTTTTTTTGAGAACTTGGAGACGCCTATTTGTACACTATGCAAATGGTTGTGTTGCACCTATGTAATATTATTTATCTACTTTTTTCTATCTACTATCTACTAAATTTTGGATTTTACTTTCCAAAACCATCTAGAATCAGGGCACGTATAGTATGACTCATCTCATACTCATCAGCCTTGGATTTACTGAAAACTACAAAAAAATTAGCCGTTTTTTTACTTTTTTGACATTTTATTTCATATATAATGTTCTGAAATGGATATTTTATGAATAAAATAAACAGCTAGACATCAATATATGTCTTGGTCCTTCTGTCTTCTTTAATTTAAGCCCCCATTTAGCTATGTGCCACATGTGTAACATGATATAATGAATGCTGAAGCCTATGTCTACAAAACATTTCCAAATTTTGCTGAATTCCTATCTGCACAAACAGGTTAATTATCTTCAAATAGGATGGTATGCTGCTCTACTGGTTGATATTAACTGTCATATTAACTGTCATAGAAGCTTTCTGCTGGTTCTGATCGAAAAATGGTTCAAAGTTCAAGAGGGTCAAGAATATTTTAGTTAGGGCATTCCTATTCAGGTATTTTTGGTGTGTGTGTGGGTGTGTCTGTGTGTGTGTGTGTGTTCATTTGAGTATTCTCTAGACCACCTCAGTTGTGGGCGTGACCCTCCTCTTTGATACAGGTGTGTCTGTGTGTGTGGACGACCACCACAAGATCAGAGCAGGCATTCCCATGTGTGCGCACGTCAGTCTGTGTGTGTGATGGTGTGTGTGTGTGTGTTTGATGGTGTGTGATAGTGTGTGTGTGATGGTGTGTGTTGCCTGCTTGCTTGCTGCGTGCTTTCTCACTGGCCCCCAGAGCCACCTGAGCGTCTCACTCTGCTGATCAGAGTGCGGCCATTAAAGCCCCACTGGAGAGCGCTCGGTCCCTCATTATCTCATTACGCCGTCTGAGCACAGCACAGCGCACACCACAGCACACCGCCGCGCCTTTGAAACGCGATCAGGGGCCTGTGGAACATGAAAGGGGAGCGAGAAGCCAGAAGCTTCTTCTTGGGTGAAGGACAGATGGAGGAGAAGAAAGGAGGAGAGTGAGTGAGAGAGAGAGAGAATAGAAAGAGAGGGAGGGAGGGAGAGAGAGAGAGAGAGAGAGAGATGCTTGAGGAGGGGAACTGTGAAAGAGCAGGCGTCCAGATGGGGGAGAGAACATTCCAGAAGATAGTGGAGCCCAGGTGTGTGGTGCTGTCACAGGGGCTACATTGTGAGCGCGCACACACACACACACACACACACACACACACACACCCACACCCACACCCACACACACACACACACCCACACACACACACACACACACACACACACACACACCTTCAAATGTGTCTGTGGGAGGCTTGTAGAGGATGGAGACAGGAGCATACGGGCAGCTGTGCTCTCATACGGCCCCCTTGTGTGTCCTCTACTCTAGTTTTGTTTTATGCATTTAAGTGGAGGTGTGTTTGTAATCCCTTTGAAAAGGTTCATTTTAATAATCTGATGTTCTGATGTGATCTTGATATAATGTGATATTTTCCATGGTGAAGTCATTGACTGTTTGAAAAAAATAATCAGAGGTCTTCATTATTTGGAGTGTTGATACTAGACATAACATTTATAGATTGGAGCCATGACACACAGTAAGGCGCATAGTCTCATATATGCCGGTGTTGAATCTCAAAAACGTGTTCCCTATTACCAGGTTCATGCATCTTGTGCATGGCATTCAATAAGGGGATTATGTTGAAGTTCTTTGAGAGTTATACACTTTGGCCTGTGCAAAATTGACCAAAATAACTTGGAACAGCTTGAAAATAGCTTGAACATAAAAAGACAAAAACAAATAAACAAATAAATACAAATCAAGGACATGAAGCCACTCAGACAACCTTGGTGAGTTGTTCTGTTGGGCAACAGTTTTCTCCTACAGAGGCATTTTCCCTTCACCTTCTGTTTTTAGCCATCACTGGCTTTATCCAGCATCTGTGGAAATTCTCATATGTGCGTGCCTTTTTGCAACTCATCTAGTGTAAACGTGGGCATCTCTGGACCAACCTAGATAGATGCCGTGGTGTCGCACAAATAAGATGTTGTGCCTCTGCCATCAGGTTGTCGTTCGAACAGCATTCTTTCAGGCAGCATCCACCACAGCATTATTCCCATTCCATACGCCAGTAGAGAATGTTTAAGTGGGAATATCGCACAGTGAAGTTCTAATGTCAGACTCGCGTATATAAGTTTAGAAAATTAACATAATGGAAACCAATGTGGCTGTTTGTTTGATTTTGTGGATTCAGCAGTCAGCATGATCTTAAAACTGTCTGGTTCTGGTGTAGAAGTTAATTTAGCTGTCCATATCACATTAGCTTGTAAATGTGGCAAACACAAGCCAACTAAGGGCATAGGCATAGTTAGCTGTTAGATAGCATGATGAGCGAATGTTATAAGCTCAGTTATCACATTATGTATATCTATTAGTGAGCTATCTGCTTTTAGACAAGCTATGAGATGGGGTTATCAGAAGTAAGCTTTGTGTTTCGTGTTAAGTTTCATAATGAAAGTCTTCTTTACTTTGTCACTTTTTAGTGCTGTTCTGAGGAATGTTCTATGTGAATAATAAATTACAATGAGTGTACAGTGATCCCTCGTTATTCGCGGGAGTTACGTTCTAAAAATAACCCACGATAGGCGAAATCCGCGAAGTAGTCAGCTTTATTTTTTACAATTATTATAGATGTTTTAAGGCTGTAAAAGCCCTCACTACACTTATACACTTTTCTCAGACAGGCACAGTTAACATTTGCAAACATACAGCACTTCAGGGTCACACAGCTAGCGGTGGAAGATTTCTGTAAATTTTACAAGCTGAGCGCATTCTGTACTGTACATGAGATTGCATGCACTAAAAAAATCCGCGAGGCCGCGAAAGGTAAACCGCGACATAGCGAGGGACCACTGTAATAAATATCATTATTTATCATTACACTGTTCATCCAGGACCTTAGCAGTGTTGACACTGGTACTGGTAAAGACACTGGCCAATCAGTAAGCAATGTCAGTTTGGTACTCCTGCTCAATGGCCATCCCTACCAAAGAGGCACGATCAGGTCCTACAAGTGACAAAGAAAACAAAACCGTCTTTGAACCAGTTCAGTGATGGAAACACACACTAATGAGAGTCTCTGTGACAGACACTCATTTTTATACCCATATACAAGAAAGAACACATTGTCAGTGTGTCGGGTTATTGAAAGCTACCATGTACACAAGTTGAAAAATGTTGCCATTTTTCTGGCCTTGCTCTGCTTCCATTGTTTTGCCAAATGGTTTTTCGCTGGCGGCCATGTTTTTAGTAGTAGACTCCCAACCTTGTTGTCTCTCCACCCCAATGCTTCCCCTGTACCTTTTGCTGCTTTTATAGACATCTTAACTTCTCCTTTATCTGTCTTTCAGTCTGTTACTCACTATCTTTCTCCGTAGTCATTTCCTACGTTTTGTAATGGTCTGTTTTTTGTTTGTTGCTTTTCCTCTCCTCTCCTCTCCTGTCATCTGTTTCTTTTTCGTCTGTTTCGTCCCCCATTTCCTTTTTCTTTCCTCTGCCGGCGGGACGCAGCCAAGCGTAAAGCGTGGAAACTAACGCGCGTCAGTAGTCTGCGCAACATTTACAACAGCAGTTTCAACTCGGAAGGTAACTAACCCCCCCAAACCCACCCACCCACCCAACCAGCACCCACCACCAAACAACCCACCCACCCCACAGCACCCCACTCTCCAGGCTGTCGGAGGTGCCTTTGCCCTGGGAGGAGGAGGAGGAGGAGCAGGAGGAGGAGCAAGAGGAGGCCTGTGGGGGGGTGTGGGGGCTTGCTGGTGCTCTGTCTGAGTTCTCTGTCTGCACAGTGTCATGCTGCCACTGAATGCCGTTGTGTAAACTGTAAACTCCAAACCCCCCCCCCCCCCCTTCCCCACCCCCTTGTGTCCATCCTTCCCTCCTCCTCTAACCTGATCTGTCCGTTCCCCCATCCCTCCACACTGGAGCGTAAGGAGAATGCACCTTACACACACCAGATCTGTCTGGTCTGCCTGGAGCATGCTTTGCCGTAAAGAGTCGGGCTTGATTCCTGAGCTTGGTTGTTTGTGTGTGTTGGTGGTTGTGCGTTTAAACTACGTGTCTCAGTATGAAGCCGTGGGCCTTGATTTAGCTGTGAAGTGTTCCTTTTGAGTGGTGTAATAATCTGTTGTTTTGGTAAACGAAACAAAGAACTGAACAGCATCACCCAACGTCAACCTGCCTCTCTTTTTCAACCCCCCCCCCCCCCCTCCTTCTGTTATTGACTTGTTTGATATGAATGCACATTTCTTTTAATGGTTGTAAGCAATTCATGTATTATTTTCCAGGTTATTAATGTTGTAAAAGGGTGCAAATAATAGGCCGAGTAATGACCTGTGTCCCTGAGCAATATTGTGTGCCTTGACATTTAAGGCTGTTAATTTGTGTTCCCCGGTTCTCCAACACCACTCACCGTAGCACCCCCCCACACACACACACACATGCACACACAGGCATTCTGCATGCCCCCTCATCCCAACCCCCCAGGCCTGTGAATGAAATGTGTGTGTGCGTGTGTGTGTGTGTGTGTGTGTGTGTGTGTGTGTGTGTGTGTGTGTGTGTGTGTGTGTGTGTGTGTGTTTCGTGCTGCTAAAGGTTGCTTGTGTCAGAGTTCACAAATTGCCTCTATCAGTCGTGGCTGGCCACATGGTGCGAAGCCCAGCGAGTGTATTTGTAATTATTAAGTGCAGAATGAAGAGGCGAGGTATGTGTAAGCGTTCCCTAGTGCATGCAATCATGACGGAGTGCGGCCCCTCCGAAAATCATAAATGTCAGCGGTGTTAAATACAGATTGAAACACACGCAACACACACTTAAAGGACATTAATTGCCATCACACCGCCTTTTGTCCGAGTGGCTAATGCCCTGGTCGTCTATAAAGAGGTAGAATCGTGAAATGAACTGCAAAAGATGTAGCCTTACTATTCTTTCAGCTCATGCTAATGTAGATTCACTCTTTACTGTGGCAATAATGGAATGGAACATGTAATGAAGCCGTGGATATGATCACAAAAATCAAGGGTTTTTTTTTCTGTGAGTGATGGGAAGAGAAGATTGCTGATGATGATGAACTGGTGTTCTAAAAGCAGAAAAAGAACTCTGCCTATAAAGTTGATAGCACTAAAGCTACCACTGGCTTTGAAAGCATGGTGACATGGATACACTTTCAACTTTCTCAGTATCCTGAGATAATAATAATAATAGTAATAATAGTAATAATAATAAACAAGAGTCCCGCCCAGAGCAGCACATGGGCCCGTTCCTACTGTATGATTCTGCAGACGGAAGGCGATGGAGGTCACATCAGCAGCCAGGCTTGCAGTAGTGCACTCTTTCACTGCAGCGCTTTCTTATTTCACATTCATTACTCCCCACACCGGCCTGTGGAGAACAGGAGGAGGAGTGGTTGGTTCGGGGGGTGGGGGGGGGGGGCTTTAATTTATACCCCAGCATCACCCACACACCCACCGCCTTTCTGGGTTGTTGGTTTCCATAATTATCAAACAATCACCCTCCGTTCCCCCCCACCAAAAAAAGGAAAAAGGTGAGGAAATTTAATTATGATGAGAATACTGCTCTTGACCCCAGAGGGCTCTGTATGTGTGAGAGGGGTGGGCCCCTATCTCAGCCCCTATGGGATGCTCTAGTGATTCCTCAAGCCTTCCCACCTATAGAAACACTGCAGGGAAAGCGCAAACTTGATGCCAAAGTTTTTTTTTAAATATATCAGCAGTCTGGATCTATTGAAATATCCAGTGATATTTCAATTTGTTATTGCGCTTTAGCGTAGATTGGGTCATGGTGACTGGTTTGAAGCATGTTGGCATTTCCCTCTGAGAAGTATATCAGGCTTTAAGCATGGTAAGCTTGTCTTCATTTTGACTCCCTCATAATTTGTCATGAGAGTTTTTTTTAATCTGTGAAGAAAATACACCATTATCAAAAAGAGTTCAGTAGGATTCAATGCAGCACAGAGAATACTGAGGTTTTCAATTTAACTGTTTAGAAATACTCCATACCATAAACATGTGTTTGGGAAAAAATAACAGTAAGGGACACCCCAGCTCATGTCAAGTCTCCTCATCCCTGTAGATATATAGTACTATAAATATACTGTGTGTGTATCCCTAAGAACCATACTGATGTAAAAATTCACCCCAAGATGTGAGTTTTTGGAAGACATCTGCTGGCTGCTCTTGGTGGAACACAGTGAAGCCCATTCTTCAGGTTTGAAACTTTGATGTTTCATGTAGCTCAGTGGAGCTCATCATTGCCTTATTTCAGAAGCTGTGCTTAAACACAGAAGTCTTTCATGGCTGCTTCAGAACGGGGGATCGCCCAGGGGGGGACCCACAGCACAGCACAGCTCAGCTCATCTAAGAGGATCCCAATTAGCCAAATGATCCGCTGCGGAAGAGGAAATGGATGGATGGCAGTCGTGCACTTTCTACCGCCGGTTAAACTAAACGGGACCTCCCTCATCAGACCAGGGCTACGCTCTGCTCTTTTCTTTCACAGATTATTAAAAGAAAACAAAATCAGAGAGAAGGTAGATGCAGGCAGTGACGGGCAACCTGGCTTCGGTCAATCCACACTTTTCCAGCCTTTATGCAATCAGCTGATTCTGATTAAAACAGCAGACAGAAGGGTTAATTAGTGAAATCCTGTATTAGGTTCACAGGTAGAACCAGGTGATTTGGAATTCGTGTTACTGAATTGTAGCTTCTAAACTGAGTTGATTTTTGGAGAGTTTATGACAGCAGTTTTTTCTTATTTCTAACAAATGCTGTGTCATGTACATAGTCGGAATGCAAAATCTTGTGCATTCGTCAGCATCACAGCCCGCACTCATTTCAAACCACTCTGATATGATCCACTTGTGTAAGGGTGCTTTTACACTGACAGCATTTGGTGCGCACCAAACGTCCCATTCGAACCAAGAGTTCTTAGTTCGGTTCGTTTTCGTTGGTGTGAATGCAATCTCGGTACTTTGGTGCGCACCAAATCAACCGGTCCAAGACCAATAAAATAGGGTGGTCTCGGACCGCTTTATCTGCCCTACTTTGGTACGGTTCCTCAGGTGTGAAAGCAACCAAGCCAAATTGGACGGAACAGTAGTGTTTAGTGCATTATTATTATCAAAAGTGGCACGTTTTAGTCTAGTTCCGGTGGCGATGGTCTTCGCGGACTATTTTGGTTAGTTTAGAACTATGCATATGTGAAAGCAAACCGTACCCACGTCTGTTTGCTACATTGTAACATTTTTCTCACTAGTGTGGACCAAAACAATCGAGCTATAGGTCTGAAAGCGCCCTAAAACTTCAGGTGACACTGCCTGTCATTCAACCCCAGCTGCGCACCTGTGCTCCAGTTGCCCTTGCACAGAAACCCCTTTTCTTCCTTCTGAGGGAAGCTTGGGGGTAGGGGGTGGGGGGTGGGGCAGCTGATTGGCTGTTCATTATGTAATTGACCAGCCACCCTACACTGTTTAAGTAAATTATAAACAGAGCGCACCGAGTGTCTGATCTTCGCCCCCTGTCCAAGAGGTCGGGTTTCGGCGCGGGGGTTCTGCCTTTGAAGGACCCACCCCACCTTGGGCACCGCAATGCACTGCACCGCACCACACATGCCTCATCAGTTAGTTAGTTCCTCTTGCCCCGAAGCCATCTGCACATTGCAGGCGGGCACCCCTCCCTACCCCCACTCTCAACCTTTTGTTCCTAATAATTTGCAGATGTGACCCTGACAACCCCCCCCCCCTCTTTCCCCCAAACACACACACACACACGCATACATACACACACACACACACATTCACACACACACACATTCACATACACACACCTACATACGCACACACACACACAAATACACACACATACACACAAATACATACACATACGCACACACGCATACACACACACACACCTAATCCCTTCCTGTTTTAGTAATTTTGGAGCCACGGAGTCAACTCTCCCCACCTTCAGGATTCTTTTTTTTTTTTCTTCTTCCTAATTGACTCTTGATTGGCCCATTAACCTGTGGCGTTGAGCATGAAAGGGGGTCCCTTCACCCCTTCAGAGTGGGGCCTATGTCCGATTGACCCTCCCTAGGGCTGCGGTGAATTACTGTGACATCCTGATCAGCGGAGCCAAAGATAGGGTTGGGATTTGGGGGTTATGGTTCAGGTCACAGGGGCGGCATATGTTTGAGCACTGGAACACACACACGTGCACATGCGCGAACACACACACACACACACACACACACACACACACACACACACACACACACACACACAGCGCTGGCACACATGACCTGCAGCTAACAGGTGTTCAGCAGGAGCATATGCTTCCTGTGACTGGAGCAAAGCCTGTTTGGTGGTTAAACAACAAAAAAAACAAAATGGCTGAGCGCGATACTTGGGAGTGCTACATTCGTGAGCAAGGCCAATATGGCTGCAACGGGTTGGCCCATGTGCTATAAACTTGCTTCATTCATGCTTTTTCCAGATACATTATCTTTTATTATATTTTTTTTTCGGATTCTCTACTTTGGTGGCATTTAGTGGAACTCTTGTCAGGATAGATTCCATCATGTAGACAGATCAAGCACTTTCTTGATGCAAAAAGAATTCAGTTTTTGTGGTGATTAAGTCTCTGCGTCAGAAGCTGCAGCTAAGTGCTGCTGTGCTGAGTTCTATGTACAGCAGATTTTTAGTCAGACATTTGCAACATAAGGTTTGTCATTTGTAAGAAGATGTACATCGTCAGGCAGAGGTGCAACAAATTCAGTGCAGTCTTTGAAAAACATAGCTTATGTTTGCTGAGGATTTGTGAAGTAGTTTTGACTGGCATTGTTTATAATTTGGAAAGCACAAAAATGAATCTTAAAAGGAAGAAAAGACTCAAGCTCATTCCCTGTTTTTCCATCCTTCCCCTTTTTTTGTTTCTACAGAGCAAGAAGAAAACTTCGAGTTTATCATTGTTTCCTTGACGGGACAAACCTGGCACTTTGAGGCGACCTCGTATGAAGAAAGGGATGCCTGGGTGCAGGCCATCGAGAGCCAGATCCTGGCCAGCCTGCAGTCCTGCGAGAGCAGCAAGAACAAGGTAAGTGTACATGCCCACAACACATCGCTGCAGTCAGCAGCAACACAACACAAGGATGACGATAAACCAAACTCAAACAATCAGTTTGTCTGTATCACAAAAAAATCATGGAGAAAATTAGAGAATAACAAACTGAAAAATAAATTTAAGTCAAATTCGCTCTATCGCTTTTTAGTAACTTGTATCTCTAATGAAATCTCACAAACATGACAGATTCACACAGCAAATACATGATGATCATGGAATGGTGTGGAAATGACACTGGTATGATGATTTGGCATGTAAGAGACAAAGACCAACCAGTCAGGTGACTGATGATGACCAATCACTGTTAACTGGTGGACTCAGATTGCTCAGGTTGTGTGGGCCGACACTAGCTATAATAACGATCGACAGTTACCTGAAACTATGATGACTAGTCACAAAACACAAACAGCAGCAGTTACAAGCACATAGAGGAACTCTATAATAGCAGATAACATAAAAAAGTTCAGATAGTTTACCACTGTATACATGTGATATGTCTTGATTTTACCTGCAGTTCTGTGCAGTCTGATACACACACCCAGACACATACAAATACACATTTTTTACACTTTCCTGCCATAATTGCAACTAGCAATTACTGTAGCTGAAATATACCCCCATTGCCTCTGTGTTTCTCTCCATTATAGCTCTGACTCTCTGCTCCACTGTTGATGCCTTAGGCCTTGGCCAATCATCTGACTGACTACTGCCTGCATTCTATTTATTTTTCCTGTGTAGTTGATGTTGTTTTTTTCTCCTTTTGATTTACATTAGTGCTGGGGATGAGGTTATGGTTTGCATTTTTATGTGGGAAGGGGATCAGGCTTATGTTTCGTTATGAGGAGTGTGGGTATATTTGGGCTATACTATATGTGTAGCTGTAAATGCTAACCAAGTGGCCTGTACTACTCAGGTGGCTAAGTTACAAACCTGGTATATTAAACCCAGAGATAGTCATAAAGCTCATAGAAGAAGAGCCTTTGTTTAGAGCATTTGTTTAGCCTTAGGATCTTCTATTAACACGTTTTACAACTATCTTTGGGTTAACTAAACCAGGATTTTTACCCCACCACTCTTGTAGGATTAAACCCTTTGACAGAGGTAGAACTGTTGTATAACATAGATAGAACATTATCTTTACAGGCCTTTTGCTCTTGTGTCCACAGTCCCGTCTAACTAGCCAGACTGAAGCCATAGCTCTGCAGTCCGTCAGGAATCTGAGAGGGAACTCCCGCTGTGTGGACTGCGAGGCCCAAAGTAAGTTACTTTAGCTACGCACACAACAGCAGCATACCAGGGTATTATGTCAGGAAAATATCGGGTTATGAAAAATTGGATACCACCCAAGCCTAGTAGATACAATGTAACACCAACACGGTAAAATAAAGTGTTACCCAGCATAGATATCTTGGCTAATCAGAGGCATGCATTTCGTGTATTGATAGGGAAACCAGTGTATGTTTATTAGCTACCATGCTGACTTCCATGCATGTTTCTTGTAGTCAATATATGTACAAGTCAGGGGTGGAAATGAACTTTCCAAAACTGCTGACCTTTTACCAGCCACTGACAAATAAATCCTAAAATTTACCAGCCACTAAGTAGCAAATTATTATTTTCTGTCCAAAATTTACCAACCACTTTCATAGTTTACCAGCATTTGGCTGGTGGCGGGCGCAGATTTCCATCCCTGGTAAGTGCATGTAAACTCGGTAGCCGATTGCCTGACACCTCTAATAATCTCCCCCCTTGTCTCTCTCTCAGACCCTGACTGGGCCAGTCTGAACCTGGGTGCTCTGATATGTATCGAGTGTTCGGGTATCCACCGTAACCTGGGCACGCATTTGTCGCGTGTACGCTCGCTGGACCTGGACGAGTGGCCTCTGGAGCTGATCAGGGTCATGTCCGCCATCGGCAACGAGCTGGCCAATAGCGTGTGGGAGGCCAACGCACAGGGCCGCCTCAAGCCCGCCCCTGACGCCAGCAGGTAGGAACCAACTCTTATTTATATATATATACATACACACCCACTCACCAAAAGCGACCAGAGCGACGCAAGTCATTATTTCTCTATGGAGAGTCGGCGAATTGGGCGAACAAAGCGAATTTGCCGGCAGCGGAGCAAATTGGGCGACCAGAGCGAAAAAGAGAAGTTAAAAGTCAGTTAACTTTAAGGTCCAATCAGTAACCAGTGTAACCAATCGTAGTACATAGATTTACCAATGTCTGTTAATCACTGAGCTAAATCTAACATTCCAAATGATACGTCATGAGCGAACAAAGCGAATTCAACAGTGAAGCTTCTTCAGTGACCTCGGCGACCCGTTTGCTTTGGTTGCTCGTGATCTGTACGTACAGTTATACAGACACAGACACACACGCTGCTTCACGGTCTCCCAGACACTCTGTACTTCTCACTGCCCCAACAAATGGCAACAAGCTCCAACAGCACCACTTGGACCATTGTGGACCATCAGTCTGTATTTGTTCTTGTTGGATGGTAGCTAGTTGGAAGAAAAGTCACCTTTGTCAGTTCCTGTGTAGGCAGTGTGGAAATGGCAGTTGGTTTGCTAAACATTCTAAAGTCACCACACACACACACACACACACACACACACATCACACATCACACAGCGCAACACACAGACACCACACACACACACACCACACCACAGACACACCACACACACAGACACACACACAAACACAGACACACAGCACACACAGATCTCCTCAGCCCCCTACCCCATACACACACAGACACCACACACACACACACACACACACACTCCTCAGACCCCCTCTCCCACCCCCAGTTGGCTCCTCAGCTCCACGGCTCTTTGTTGCAGTCGGGAGCGTGTAATTATCGGCAAGCGCAGCGCCGTGCTCCACTGGCCCATCATAACAGATTAGAGCCGGCCGCTGCCGCACAGGTATCGACTTCCTGCCCCGCGCTCTGCTCATTACTCACCCCAAGCACCTTTTAATTACCCCCACCACGCAGAAATCTTTGCCTATGGATCGGCCGCGGCCTCCCCCCTTGCTCCTCTGTCAATCCGCTAATGCATTTATTGTTCCTCTCGTAGCTGGTCGCTGCAGTGTTTGGTTGCATGTAGCCCCCCCCCCCCCCCCCCCCCCCCTTCCAACCCCACACCGACCCCCCTCACCCCCCACCCCACCCCATCCCAACCCCCAAGCCCAGGAAACAGATTACTGAGGGGGTCAATATTATCTCAATTAACCCCGCAATGCTTGGCAAGGCTCCACTGCCATCCCTCTCATCACCATCAATAGCACTTAGTGTGTCATTCCTTAAGTGGCCGCCTGCTGTCAGCCTGCCTCTAATCCGAGCGGCAGAGGCAGGAGAGGAAGGAGAGGTAGCAGAGATAGCAGAGATAGCAGGGCAAGGAGCCTCACCTGCCAGCAGAGAGATGCAGGACTCAGTCATGGGTGCAGGCTTCTGACACATGGGACATGTTCGGATTGTGTCTGTCGTGTGTGTGTATGTGTGTGTGTGTGTGTGTGAATCTGTCACTCATTCTCTCTCTCTGTCTCTCTTTCCCTCTCTCTTCTTCCCTCTCTCTCACTCTCTCTCTCTTGCTCTCTCTCTCTCTCTCTCTTACTCTTACACACACTATTTCTCTCTCTCTCTCTCTCTCTCTCTCTCGCTCTCTCTCGCTCTTAATCTTACACACACTATCTCTCTCTCTCCCTCTCCCTCTCTCTCTCACTCTCTCTCTTGCTCTCTCTCTCTCTCTCTCTCTCTCTCTCTCTCTCTCTCTCGCTCTCTCTTAATCTTACACACACTATCTCTCTCTCTCTCTCCCTCTTCCTCTCCCTCTCTATCATGAGATGTTCAGACTGTGTCTACCTTGTGTATGTGTGTGTGTGATTCTCTCTCTCACTATCTCTTTCTCTCCCTCTCTCCCTCCCTCCTCCCTCTCCCTCTCCCTCTGCGTGTGTGTGTGCATGTGTGTGTGTGTGTGGGCATGTGTGTGCACGTACACTCAGTAGCAGACATGGGGTGTAATACTGTTTGACTCTAGAGCACATGACACGGGAGGGCGGCTCAGACAGACGGAATAAATTTCTCTGGAGAGAAAGCGCAAGAGCTCCCCTAGATTTATGGAGTGCAGTCATCATATAAAGAGCACTATAAAACACAAAAATTGGCAGAAGTTATGTAAATTTCACACTTAATATTTACTTTTACATTTACTTTTACACACAACTACATATGCTAACAATTGTCTGTTTAAAAAAATATATTCCTATTGTTAAATATGCATTTACTCCATTGTGAAGTATGAACAGCCTGTTTCTAAATGGATCACTGTGAATGAATCAATATGGTCTACTTAGTGTTTGTTTTCATATTTTGAAGTGTAATTTGGGGCCATGAAAACAGGTCGCAAACTGTGAGGTTGCTTATACAGATTGATGCAGTGCAGTTTCTGGAGGAGAGAAAGAGTCTTGGGTTTCTTGCATCCTGTGTGTGTGTGTGTGTGTGTGTGTGCGTGTGTGTGCGCGTACACGCTAGCCCGATTGGTGGCTGATAGATGAAGCCCCTCCCCCGTGGTCTCTCATGTGAGTAATAGAGGCAGAAATTTCATTTTGCAATCGGCTGATTTAATGATCCACGGGGTAATTAATGACCTGATTATCTTAATGTTAAATATGGCCAGGAGCAATTAAACTGACCTCGCGCCTGTCAAGGTCCGGGCCACTCTCTCCTTTCAATTAGGGCCCTGTTTGGAAGGGAAGGGAGGGGAGGGGGCGAGGAGGGGGTAGGGGTGGGGGTTGGGGTTGAGACCAAGGTGTGGAGGGAGATGCAGACAGTATTACACTCCTCCATTTTCCCTCCTCCTCCTCCTTCTCATCCTCCTTCTCCCTGTCTCTCATCCCTCGCTCGGGCCCCTACATGACACCTCGGGGAGGAATTATCACACAGCAGTGCTTCATGGATCTGATGAGAGAAATGGCGCGCGATACGATACGTCTTTGCGATTTCTTTCTATTCTCTCTCTTTTGTCTCGTCTTTGTGTTCAGCTGACTGTATATCAGTAGTCTATCTCTTTTCTTTCATTTTTAATTTCTTATCCCCCCCCCCCCCCCCACTCACACACAATAAACAGAAAAAAACAAAAATATGTTTAAATGAGCAGGTGTTCTTATCTTTCTTTCTCTTTGTGGACATTTGCTATTTACTGTTTTGAACTCCAAGTTGGATTTCTGCCTCACTAACTAATCAGATGAGTATACCATTAGTGCCATTAGCAGTCATGTAAACCCCAGTAGTGGCGCTGATAACCACACATCAGTTACTGCCCATCAAGCAGTACCACTACCACTGAGCAATTAGCATTTTTGTAACACCGTTTTGCTTCACAGTATGTCAGATATTGGCACAATTTAATGGCGTTTGGCTGCAAAAATGCCCTTACTTGAACACCTTGATCACATATATCTCAAATGAAGCCAGACCAAGCGCAGGAGAGCAGGAGTGTTCCTTACTGGAAGACAGCCAAAAGGCTCGAAAAGCATCCGAAATAGCTTCTAAACGCACACATTAACCTCCCCATACACCCGCATTTAGCCACTGTCACCTCTGGAGATGAATGGCAACCCAAGGGTGGCTTCCCAAGGGTGGCCTGGTCACTCTGGTGCAGTGCTGATGCTATGTAGACCCCTGCAGAGGGGCTCTCAGGCACATATTCACACAAGCCCTGTTTTCAGGGACACTTGAGGGTTGTGTGTGTGTGTGTTCTGTGTGTGTGTGTGTGTGTGTGTGTGTGTGTGTGTGTGTGTGTGTGTGTGTGTGTGTGTGTGTGTGTGTGAGGGGATGGGGGGGTGGTTGGCATGAGCAGTGTGTGTTTGCACCCTGGTCTTGCCCCAATCTCATTGTTTCAATTAACTGCGAATGGCTGTGGACACCAGTGCTTTCTCCACCACAGTAAAACACACATCTCCACACACAGACACAGACACACACACACACACACACACAGGCCCCTGTTTGACAGGGCAAATTAGCGGGCCTGAGTGCACAGGAGTGACAGGCCAGCTAATTCTGCCTCCTGGTGGGTGTGAGTGTGTGGGTGTGAGTGTGTGTGTATGTGTGACGCTGTCTCACAGTGGCATCCGCGCCCATCGCCCTTGCGCCCATCGCCCTGTCCAGCTGCTGCAGAGACGTTTTGCAGCCTGTCGCGAAGGGTCAGTGTCACCCACGACTGTGCATAAACACATAGTGTGTTTAAAAACACGCAGCGCTGCTGTATTGCTTTCTGAATAGGGCTGCACAGTATATCGAAAATATTGTGATATCGCAGCATACAATATCGTGATATACATATCGCAAAACATGGCTCAACTGGAATAAATGGGACATTACTGTAAGCTGTTTCACACTCCACATATAAAGACATTTGCGAAATCAAATGGAGTTCTACTGCCCTTGATATCCACCCCAAAGGCTGCGCACTGGCTACGGCCTAGCGGTAAAGATGAAGCTGAAAGATGTTAAAACTATATTCCAATATTTGTTTACTTATCTCAAAACATATCGTCATTGCAACATTCAGCAATGTTAACGCATATCGCACATTTTTCAAACATTGTTCAGCCGTATTTCTGAAGGCCTCCGCACACTGGCTTTGACAAAGTGTGACGCACTCTGCTTGCGACAACCTATTAGTTTACGTTTTTCAATACAGCCCCACCCAACAGTACCAAACTCTGCTGCCAACGTTGTGTTGATTACAAGTCGAGTCTATTTTTGCATTAGCATACAGTGTGAAAAGAACTACACTAGGCTAGATCCTCTCTCTGACACTTTGTCAGTGCTTTCATTTCCAAGTGGTTTGTTATCCCTACTCATCTTTTTGGCCTCAACTCCTTTGAACTAGAATGTATGTAGATGTATTTCAGTGTGTTTGCAAATAATGGAGTGTGTGTAAAGGAACTGCAAAATGTTTGACTGTGTGTGAATGTGTCTTGAGTGTGTTAATACATGATAGCCCCACCTCAGCTGGACAAGCTAAGATATTAAGCAGTGCTGTGAACACTGGAGCGCGCGCACACACACACACACACACACACTCACATTTGTGCTTACACACACACACACAGACACACTTTCGCTCACACACACACGTGCACACACACATGTGCACATACACACACACACACAGATACACACACACTCGTGCAGGGAACATTATGACGAATGCCTGAGCAGTAATAATTCAGCAGAAGCTCCGTTGTGCGGGCTCTGTCTTTATGAGCGGAGATTAGTCTCCGTGTGCTGTTAGAAAGGGCAGTGCTAACAGATTTAAAATTAGAGCAGGGGTTTAATCTGACACTGGGTGCAGGTGGTCGCGCCTCAGGATTGGACCCCAGAGACCAGAGGGGCGAAGCGCCCAGCGCTCCTGAGTAATTACCCCGCCATCACGGCAGGCCTGCTGGGCTTGCATCACCCTCCGCGCCCCCTTTATCACTCCTGGAGCCCTGGACGACACAGAGACAGTGTATAGCATGCACACACACACACACAGACAGAGACAGACACTCTTACAGCTCACACACAGTGTATAGAGTGCGCACAGACATACACACACATTCACAGCACAGACATACACACACTCTTGCAGCACATACGCACACACACACACACACACAGCACAGACACACACACACGTCACATACACATAAACACCAGGGATGGAAATTGGCACCAGCCAAATGCTGGTAAAATATAAAAGTGGCTGGTAGATTTCGGACAGAATATAACAATTTACTGTTGAGTGGCTGGTGGATTTTACCTTTTACTTGCCAGTGGCTGGTAAAGGTTGACCTTTTCTAAAGTTAATTTCCACCCCTGACAAACACTCTTGCATGCTCTCATTCATATTCACAGTGAGTGTGTAAAATGATGGGAGTTTGACAACCCCCTGCCCCCCCCCCTTCCACTTTAAATGACTGTTATATATGAATGTTATCCTCTTTTGTTTTTCTGTGATGCATATAAAATCATGTCTTCCTGTCTGCGGTATATGAGTTTGTGCAGTGTGTGTGCACATTTCTCTTTGTTTGTCATTCAGATTAGATTAGAAAGCCTGTGTATAGGTTACAGTCCTCAGCCACCCACACACTCACACACACACACTCACATACACACACACACACTCACACACACACACACTCATACACGCCGACAGATTTGCATCCGACAGTGTGTGATGATCACGGGGTGAGGTTTTTGTCGTCGGTGTTAACTAGCTCTTCCCGCCCGTCAGTCCAGTGCCATTATCCTCTGGCTGCTGATAGGCTGAGGCCACATGCCCCGCATCTTAAACAGCTCAAACTCGGTGCCCTGACAGGCAGAGCAGCGCAAATGTTTCAAATAATTGACTTCTCCATTCTAATTCATCTGTAAAAAAAAAATAAAAAAAAGGAAGGACTTCCATGATTAAATTAGCCTAATAGACATTATTTTTTACATGACTGCTTACCACAGTCCCATAATCACATTCCAACTAGGTTAACAAGCCTTCCAATTTAGTATTGACATTAAACCGGCTGACAAGAGCCAATCACGGAGCCATCATGCCTGCCCTGCCCTGCCCTGCCCTGCCCTGTCCTGTCCTGTTCTGTCCCGTGCTAATGTGGACTAAAAGCCGAAGCAGGGGAAAGAAGGCTTTTATGCCTGAGTCATCAAATTACCCTGGCCCCGCTCCGCAACGTTTTCCCCCAATTTAATAATGATGAAATAAATAATGTGCAAGTATCTACCCCCGCTCACCCCCCACCCAACTCCCCCCCCTCCCCCCCTCCTGCTTCCCCATTCTGTCTCACTGTCTGCTGAACTCATTGTGGAGTACAAGTGTTTCAGGCTGCTGCCGAGGAGATTGTATCTCTAATAACTACAGTAATTGCCATTTGTACCAATAATTCTGCAGTACAAATGCAGACCTGCGCATCTCTGTTAGAGCTGTAGTCATTTGTCGTTAACATTATAATAACTACTTGCAAATAAGCTTTTTTTTTTTTTCATTTGTTAACTCTTACTTAACACTTTGTTCATCATTTGGTAACCATTGCTTTTACAGTATTTCTCATCAGTAAATCATTTACAAACATATCTACAAATATTAAAACAGACATAGAATATATCAGATAGACAGAAAGGCAGCAGGCTGAGAGATGGATAGCAGATAGCATAAAGACAGTCAGACATACAGACAGACAGTTAACCGACATCCGGACAGGTTTGTGTCGGTATGTTTATAAATGATTTACTAATGAGAAATGGTGTAAAAAGCAATGGTTACCAAATGATGAACAAAGTGTTAAGTAAGAGTTAGCAAGTGCAAAATAAATGCTTATTAGGAAGTAGTTATTAAATAATTATAAGAGCTACCCATTTGTCTGTTACTGTTGTTTATTTGACATATCAAGTAGAGTATTTTTCCCTTTTGCTCCTGTAGTATAGGAGCTCTGGTTTAGGCAAGCTGGCCATGCCTCAGTGCAGCTTTGAAAGACGGTATTTGCAAAGGAGGATAGCTCAATGTAATTATCTCTGCTTGTCCGAGGGCAGCTAACGACCTGCTCCAGAAGTCCAATTAATACCCCTCGTGTTTTCCTTTTTTCCGCGCTCAGCCTCTTGGAGAGAATAGGAGGAATGGCACGAGGGTTCACTGCGGAAAGTGGCGTTGGCTGGCCATTAGCTGTAATTCACACCTAATCATCTCCATCTCTGGCTTTTTATCACCGACGCGTATGCTTCCCTTTAACACTCCCTGGAATTCTCCTGTCAGCTCAGCTCAGCTGCACCATGATGAAACACACTACTCCAACCTACAAAGCCAAAGTGCAGTAACTACGCCTACACTGACACTGGGGAAAATGCCTTTAAAGTTGTCAGACTGCCCAGTACAACATAGTGTAGGTATAATAGTGTTGAAGGAAGAAGCAAGATAGTCACAAGACACAAGAGCTGTTATAAGGTCAATTTACAGTCTAAACTCAGTTTTGACTAAATGTGTAGTTACTGCCTTTTGGCTCTGTAGCCCAGCTTTCTCCAAAATGTCACCAAAAACAACACATTTCATTTATTTTATTTTCTTTGCAAAGAATAACTTAATGTCGTGATTTTCCCTTAGATTAAAGTAGATCCCCACTTTCAGCATGGCCCAGTAACCCCCCCACTAATGCTTCATACAGTGCAAAATATACAGTACACTTATGCTCAAAGGCTGTGTGTGTGTGTTTGTGTGTGTGTGTGTGACTGTGATGTCACTCTCATCTTTAAAAACTTGTTCCAGACAACCTAAAGCAGTGGCATCACTCATTGCACCTTCTCCTTAAATACCTCCCCTGATGGATCGCCTCCCTCCCCACTGTGTCTCCTCCCTGCCTGATGTGTGTGTTTCTGTGTGTGTGTGTGCGTGTCTGTGTGTGTGTCTGTGTGTGTGTGCGTGTCTGTGTGTGTGAGTAGTGTGGGGGGGCTTACAGGTGGACAGGAGCTGTCGTGCTGACAGATTTGGGCTGTCAGACCTCATTACCCATAGGTCTGGAGAGCCTCTAATGAGCTGAATTTGCAGTATAATTAGCCTTAACAGAAAGGTGCGCTGACGTTGATCAGGAGCAGATCGTTTTGGCCACCCGTGCCTGTAATTAATGCCTTTGCTTATGACTGCACCGTGTGCCATCTATCTCACTTTCTCATGCCCAAAAATCCTCTCATCCCACACACACTCACACTCTCACACACACACACACACACACACACACACACACACACACACACACACACACACACACACACACACACACACACACACACACACACACACACACACACACTCACACACACACACACACATGCTAAAAATAGAAACCAGGGCAGAAAATCGTTTGCATTAACCAGTATTCCAGCAGTGTTTTTGTTATTATTGGTCGCGGGGTGTATTCTGGGAAGCATGTTTAGTCCCTTACCTGGGTATGTTAAAGCAATACTAAGTATTGGTTAAGTGTAAGTAAGTGGTAAGTAAGTGTTGGTTTTCGGTCTCACTACAGATTAGAAGTGGAATTGTCTCTCGTAGAGAACTACAGAGAGACGATTCGCTCCTCCAAACGTACTTAGTGTGGTGGTAGCCAATGGAGGGTGGCAAAGCAAATTTAGAAGTGCCTTTCTGTCTGTTACAAGCTGGTGAACCACTGAAACGAGTTTGAAAACATTATTTTAAGCTTGAAAAACTACGTAGTGTTGCTTTAAACTAAAACAAGTGCTGAACCTACTAAAAATGATTTGCATTAACTAGTGATAAGGCAGTGTTTTTGTTGTTGTGCTTGTTATTGGTGCTGGGGTTGTTCCTGAAAGCAAGTTTAGTCACTTGCCTGGGTATGTTTGGCCAGAGCAAGTGGTAAATCTTCTAAAAGCAGAGCCCCTTGTCTTTGTTTTGCTAGGAGAATGAAGCCAGATGACTGCTTTGTTTAGGAGGTTTATGACTTACTGAGTTACCTCACCTGGGTTTAGTCACTAAACCACTAATTTGAAATACCCCCCTGTTAAGTGTTAATTTGCGACACACAGAGTTAACTACTACTACTGAATTACCCTCCTGTTTATGGATGATGGCTTCAGAGGGAGCATCACAGTCAAACCCCTGACCTGTATGTGTGTGTGTGTGTGTGAGTGTGCTCATGTCAGAAACAGCTGGAGGGACAACCAATCAGGGCCTGTCAGCTTGGCAGCCCCTTGTCTGCTCTCTGCGTTTGGTAAACACTGCCGAGTCTTCGGGCAGAGGCGGGATACTGTTGTGTGTCTTTCGACAAAGAGCTCAGCCAGGAGGAACTCACAACACACACACACACACACACACAAACATACACAGAAAGGACTCACCACACACACACACACACACACACACACACACACACACACACACAGGAAATGGGCCCTGCTCCTTGTCGTTTTTGTGTTGACAGAGATTGGCATTCGCCTGTGTTTATCCTCGTGCTCCAGTGCACGGCATTCCAACCCCCCCTCGGTCTCCAGCGGTGACCGCCCCTGCTGTCCATCCCCATGTTTTGAGTCAACACTGGTCCATTGGCCCACCACTGAAGTGTGACGCCTTCACTTAGCTTTTATCAGCCATTTTGATTTTTAAAAATGTATGCAATTTACACACCTTCACTTAGCTTTTATCAGCCATTTTGATTTCTAGAAATGTGTACAATTTATTTCGCTTTTATCAGTCATTTTGGTTTTCAGAAATTTATATACGTGTGCAAAAATTTATCTTTGGATGTAGAGAAGTGTGATCTGTTGATCGGTATTCTTAATAAAATACACATCTAAACTGTCTCACATAAATCTTTCTAGACATAGTTTCAGATTAAATATGATTAACGCATCATCGTTTCAGGCGGATGAGCGGAATTGTGTGTGTGTAAGTGCAGATGTGGTCACACACACATGTAAGTGCCTTTGAGGTCAGTTAGACAAGTCTTTACTGTAGATGTTTTGTGTTTGTGTGTGTGTGTTAGTGTGTGTGTGTGTCAGAAAGGCCTATGCTTTAATTGCAGTGCTGATGCACCAACCTAATCAGAAGTGAAAAGTGAGCTATACAGAGTGTAACCGCAAGCTGAGGGCACAGAGACAGGTACCTTTCTTAGCAGGCACACACACACACACACACACACACACACAAACACGCGCACACACAAACACGCGCACGCACACACAGCACACACACACACAAACACGCACACAAACACGCACACAAACACACACACACACACACACACACAGCACAGCACAGCACACAGCACAAATAGGCCCAGAGGCAAACATACTCACACACACACAGACACACACACACACACACACACACACACACGTCCAAGCTATCAAAGGAGAGGCTTGTTGAGTGGCTAATTAGTCCAATTAGCCTTTGTGCTTTGCGAAGCTGTGCACTCCCTGACTGAAATGAGATAATAGTGATTGCATGTTGCCTCTTATTGCTAGCAGATTACGGCCTCTTAAACGATCCCAAATGTGTCAGCAAGCTGGGTAAAACTGCGCAGTTATGTTTTTCTTCCTCCCCATCTCACACAGATTTGAAATGTTTGTTTTTACCATTAGCGTAATTTATCATAATTACTTAAAGGCACTCTGAGAGAGTTGCTTTTTACTGAGTGACAGCAGGGGTGTGAGGATCCCACTGTCCCAAGTAAAACATTCCTTTATGAGTTTGTGTGTGTGTGTGAGAGAGAGAGAGAGAGAGTAAGAGAGAGAGAGGGAGACAGACAGACACACAAACACACACACACACAAACACACACACACACACACAGTAATTTGCAAGGTTACTGAAGGAAGAAGGAGAAAAAATGCCGTCTTGTGTGTGAAGGTGGGAATTTGGAAACAAGCAGCAGGTGTTTG
Organism: Coilia nasus; assembly: GCA_027475355.1. NCBI lineage: Eukaryota > Metazoa > Chordata > Actinopteri > Clupeiformes > Engraulidae > Coilia > Coilia nasus. The sequence goes on along the minus strand of CM050220.1, from coordinate 10,400,985 downwards.
TCTCGCGGGATGTGATTGGGCGGTTTTAAGCTCCGTTCCCTCCTGTGCCACATCCCTTGGCGTTGGCATGGCAACACCAGCGCCTCCTGTCCTGGCATTGTTTGCCACACCACGCCTGACCACTTCCACGCCTGTGTAACCATGAATGAGAATGAGTGTGTGTGTAACCGACACCATCAATGAAGGTTTTTAAACCATCCACAGAACACAGCACACATTGTGAGAGTTATGCTGGAAAGACAATTTTTTTTCTTACACTTACATTTGTCACATGGCAAGATTTAGGTGTGTGTGTGTCTGTGTGGTCATGTATTTCTATGGTTGTGAGGGCCAAATGTCCTCACAACCATAGGAAAACTAGAAAAAAAATGGACTTGTGAGGACATTATGATGGTCCACACAACAGTGTTTCTTGGCCATTTTGTTGTTTTTTGAAAAAAGTAAAAGTGCAAAAAAAATTCTTTACTGACAGGTTAGGGTTAGAGATTGTTCTGGTCTGGGCACTGTTAAGCATTCTTTAGTTGAATATGAATGGGAGTCAATGGAAGGTCCTCACAAGCATAGAAAAACAAGTATGTGTGTGTGTGAGTGTCTGCAAGGTAGCCCTTGCGCAGTGGGCATAGGGGCCCTTAGCAACGCTGCTGCTGGGGGAAGGCATGCGTGCCGGGGCAGTGAGGTGCTGAGCACTTCCTCTGGACCCTCTGGGGGGGGTAGGAGGGGTTCAGCAAGCAGCCCCTACAGGGTCTGTACCCCCAATACACACACACACACACACACACACACACACACACACACCCCTTCACTTCACACACGCCTTTGTTCCCCCCAATGCCCTAAGGGGACACGCACCTCCTCCTAGCTTTCCTCACCATCACACACAGACGCACACACACACACACAAACACACACACAACCACAGACAGACACACTCACATCATAAATACACACTCTATTTCTCACAAAAACATACACACACATATACACGCTACCCAGGCCACGCAGGAAGGAGAGCTAACATTCCGTGCTGCTAGCCCCTGCCCCCCTGTGTGTGTGTGTGTGTGTGTGTGTGTGTGTGAGTGACTGTGAGAGTTAATAAGATTCTGTGGTGTTTCCCACAGCATCCAGCGGGGGCTTCTTCACCCATCCACACATCCTCTTCCCCGCCCACACCCACCCAGCTATCCTTTCCTGTGCCACTCCTGCTCATGCAGTGTACTATGTAAACAAGTGAACATGACTTAAAGGTGTACTTGCATCGTGTTTTCATTAATTTTGCGGTGGTCTCTAGTATTAATGAATGCAATCTCCAGTAATCACAACTGTGGCATAGCTTTTTCTGATTTACAAACTTACGTCATTTTGTTGGCCTTTTTCTTATTCACTCGTTTTTCCGCCTACTTTCTTTCACTGACTAATGGAGGCAATCGGGGTAGAAGAACATTTTCACGTGCAGCATGCATATGCAACTCGGGGTGACCTGTCATATTTCAAAAGAGCAAGTTCTAAACGGTTTCTCGTGGAAGCACTCCTTTACAGTTATTTAGCAATAATAATAATCTTGTATAGCACTATGCAGCTCAAAGTGCTTCACAGTATGAAAAGAAAAACACAAGATAAGATTTCTTGCAGTCCAGTGGCGCCGGAACGGCAAAACACAAGACAACATTTCTTGTAGTCCAGTGGTGCTAGAATGAAAAAAGGCCAGGCAATGTTTGTTTGAGAGTCAAATGTGCCTTTCTGCTGCTGCACAGTAACCCTAATGAACCTCCTCAGTGATGGGGCTCAGGCTGAAGTAAGGCAGCTCATTCTGAAGCTGCCCCCTGTGTTCAGATGGGGCTGTGACCTGGTGACAGTTTTGATTAGGAGGGACGTCACCCAGTTCCCATTGATCCTTTAGGCCAATTGATCGCATAGTGTTTCACTCGCTTCTCCCCTGCGTAAAAGGGGGACAAGCCCTACAGCATTCACATCTGATCCTTGATCCCTTTGTGTGTGTGTGTTTGTGAGAGAACAGCGCGAGAACCAGTCTTTAAGTAGGGATGCACGATATTGGAAAAATGTGCGATATGCGGTAACATTGCTGAATGTTGCGATGCCGATATGTATTGCAATAAATAAAGATCACATTTTTTAAATATAGTTTAAGCATTTCAATATAGTTTTAACATCTTTCAGCTTAATCTTCACCGCTATGCCCTAGGCAGTGCGCAGCCTATGGGGGTGGATATCAAGGGCAGTAGGACTCCATTTGATTACCCAAATATCTTCATATGTGGAGCGTGAAACATCTTACAGTAATGTCCCATTTATTGCAGTTAAGCCATGTTTTGCGATGTATCATGATATTGTACACTGATATCACGATATTTTCGATATATTATGCAGCCCTATCTTTAAGTGTGTATCCCTTATAATGCCCTTGTAGCTGTGCATGTAAGCATTAATGGCCTGAAGTGGATTGTTCTTCCCTGGTGATTTATTTCCTGGTTCACTCCAGCCCTTTTCTGCGCTTGATCTGTTCTCAACAGGAAATAGACTTACTGGGCACTGTGGGGGCTATTCTTTTCACTTCCTGTCTCAGTGACCCCCAAGGGCTACTGTTGTGTTTTTTGTTGAGGGGGGACAGCTCAATATCTCCCCGCGGTGTCATGTACACACACACACACACACACACACACAGGGGCACGTGAAATCACACACACTCTCGCGCCCTCATTCACTCTCATACACACAGCTGCGGCTCTGGAGGCAGTTGAGGCTTGACTAATCCAGCGGGGAGAGAAAAGGCCGCTGTTTGCTCAGCAGGGATTTGCCGGGATTAGCACTATCATGTCACAGGATTAGACGGAGAGCTTGAAACGGCCCCTGTCAGTCAGTCAGTCAGTTAGTTAGTCCCCCCTGCCACCGCCACCACCCCACCATCCCACACCATGTTCTCTGGGGAGGTGTTAAACATGTCTCTGTCCATCTCTCTCTGTTTCTCTCTCTCTCTGTTTCTCTCTCTCTCCCCCTCTCTCTCGCTCTCGTTGTCTCTATCTGTCTCTCTCTCTCTCTCTCTGTCTCTCTCTCTGTCTCTCTTTCTCTGTCTCTCTCTCTGTCTCTCTTTCTCTCTCCCCCTCTCTCCCCCTCTCTCCCTCTCTGTCTCTCTCTCTCTCTCTCTCTCTCTCTGACTTCATCATCGACCTTGCAGCCTCTTAATGAGGGTATTACTTCATCTGTGTGGCCCTGTCATTTGCAGTGTAGAGTTCGTTGAACTGGCTTTGCTAGTGAAGTCGCTTCGTTCGCTCATGACGTATCATTTGGAATGTTGGATTTAGATCAGTAATTAACGGACGTTCGTAAATCTAGGTATTCTGATTGGTTTTCGTCGAACCGCGTCATAGCTAATTACCATAAATGACTTTTAACTTTCCTTTTTTGCTCTGGTCGCCCAATTCACCAGCGAATTCGCTTTGTTCGCCCAAATCGCCGACTCTCCATAGACAAACGATGATTTCTGACGCTTTGGTCACTTCTGATGTGAAAACAGGTAAACACACACCAAAAAAATGCAATTTTTCAGGTGCTGACTACAATGACGTTTAGGCCTTTGGCCTTCTTTAGATTTCTGTTGAAACGCCATTGGTTCTTTACTAAGAAATGAGTATACGTAGGATGTGCGACACCTTTCATTTGCTCTCAAATGTACATGATGAAGCACACAGGATGGATGGCTGACTGTCTATCTGTGTGTCTGTGTGTGTGTGTGCGTGTGCGTGTGTGTGTGTGTACACAGGGAAGAGCGTGAGCGCTGGATCCGGGCGAAGTACGAGCAGAAGCTGTTTGTGGCATCGCTGGCGTGCACGGACCTGCCGCTGGGCCAGCAGCTGCTGCGCTGCACGGCGGACGAGGACCTGCGCTCGGTGGTGCTGCTGCTGGCCCACGGCTCGCGCGACGAGGTCAACGAGACCTGCGGGGAGGGCGACGGGCGCACCGCCCTACACCTGGCCTGCCGCAAGGGCAACGTGGTCATCACACAGCTGCTCATATGGGTAAGGCACACACACACACACTGAACACACACACACTGAACACACACACACTGAACACACACACACTGAACACACACACACTGAACACACACACACTGAACAGAAACACACACTGAACACATACACTGAATAGACATACACACTGAACACACACATACACACACACACTGAAAAAAACACATACACACTGAACACACACACTGAACAAACACACACGGTGCAATTTATAAAAAAAAAACAGAAGGGGACAGATGTTTTTATTATTATTATTATTATTGTTATTGTTATTGTTATTGTTGTTATTATTATTATTATTATTATTATTATTATTATTATTATTATTATTATTCATAAAAATGAACATTGTATTTTTAACTTGCCTAACTAGGCCTACCATGTTGCTTAGGCTATTGTAAGCAGTAAGAACGGCCCCTTAGATTTGATTAAATGTTTTGTCCTGATCTCAACATCCTGTAATCTTCTTTTCTTTTCGTTTTCCCTTTCAATCCTCCCATTGTCTTCCATCCTTCCCCATCTCTCCATCTCCCCACTCCTTCTCCTCCTCATGCTCTTTCTCTCTGCCTTTCTGTTCGGCTTTTCCTCCTTTCACTTGTTCCAACGTCCCCTCACTTTCTCTCTCTCTCTATCTCTATCTATCTTCTCTTTCTACATGCCTGTCCATCCTTCGATCTATTTGTTGATCTATGTATATCTGTCTGTCTGTCTGTCTGTCTGTCTTTCTTTCTTTCTTTCTTTCTTTCTTTCTTTCTATCTATCTATCTGTCTGTCTGTCTCTGTCTGTCTGTCTGTCTGTCTGTCTGTCTGTCTGTCTTTTTGCCTGTCTATCTTTTTGTCATTTTGTCTATCTTATCTACATCTGTCTGTCTGTCTGTCTGTCTGTCTGTCTGTCTGTCTGTCCGTCCCCATATCCACACTCCCTCTCGTGTTCATGCTCCCTCCATCTCTCTGTTCACCCCCCCCCCCCCGCCTCCCTCCTGTGTGCCTGCAGTACGGGGTGGACCTGATGGCGCGGGACGCGCACGGGAACACGGCGCTGGCGTACGCGCGGCAGGCCAACAGCCAGGAGTGCGTGGACACGCTGCTCCAGTACGGCTGCCCCGACGAGCGCTACCCGCTCATGGCCACGCCCAACCTCTCGCGCCGCAACAACAACCGCAACAACAGCTGCAGCAGCACGGGCAGCGCCGCCATCATCTGACCGCCCGCCCGCCCCATTGGCTGGACGTCCCGCCACTAACTTAACCCACCAATCACGTACCTGCCCCACTCCCACGGCTGCCCGCCTCCCACTATCCACCCAATCAAAACTGACCGACCTCCCACTGTCCACCAATCAAAACTGACCCACCTCTCACTGTCCACCAATCAAAACTGACCTGCCTCCCATTATCCACCAATCACCACACTACCCCAACCAACACCCGCCTAACACCAACACCCGCCATGACCACTACTATTACTGCTACTCTGCTCAAAGCTGCCAGCTATGCACAGCATGTACAGATAGAACAAGCTGGGACAAACTAAAGAAACTAAAGTCACACATTAAACACTCAACTAAGAGAAGACACTCGCATTAATGGCCATGATGAACACTACAGAACCACTACAATAATGTCTTGCACTCGAGGCACTAACCCCTATTCCACACTTCATATGAACCCCCCACCCCAACCCCCAAACACTATAACTTTAGCATGAAGCTCTGGTGGAGCTTTTAGCAAGTGCTGGACGCGGCGACAGCAGATCTGTACCCTCGTATCACTCTTATGTCTTACGGGAGAGCCCCTGTTCACCCTTGACCTCCACCCAACCCCTTTGCCAGCACGAGATGACCTCCTGGCATGCAAGAGGAAGTAGCTACAGTATGTCCTGAGATGGCTTGTAAAGGGAGGGGGATGCCTATGGCAGGTTGTGCCCTCTACCCCGCCCCTAACCCACCTGACTCCCTCTCCGCTCTGCCCTCGATGCTGACTGCATCTCCCAACCTGGAATAAAGCCACAAGCCCCCTGAAGGAATGATGAAGAGCTGGAAGGGACTGATGTTTTTTTTTTTTTAAGAAGGACACAGTATGTTGTTAGAAGAGTGTTAAAAGAGTGAAAGTCTGGGGTCATTTGGAGAAAGTATCTGATGGGGTTGTCCTCCCACCCACACACATACAGAGACTTACACACACACACACACATTTACACGTACAGACATCTATATATACACTATGTTTGTGGGAATGCACATGAAGACAGCACTAAATCAGAAAACCCTCTGTTGTTTACTCGTTTTTTCTTCTCTCACCCCGCTCACTCTGTCTGTTTGTGCCCAGATTCGCTTCGTGATCAAGTTCACCTCTTCTCCTGTTTTTTTTTTTTTTTTTCCTTTATTTAAAAAAATGTGAAGAAAATATCTTGATGTAAAGAAATTTTAGGGAAAGGGGGTGGGGGGGGGGGGGTCAAATAACCGATATTTGGTAGACATTGGTGTCATATAGCATGGGTTTAGACACATTCGTTATTTTTTAACTTAATCATCGCGAGTGCTAGTGTATATCTCCCGTAGTGCATTGCTGGACCAATGGATCAGTACTAGAGAGAAATGTGAGGTTTTTTTGCCATGTGTAGAGTTATTATATAGCCCTTTCATCTTTGGTGACCACTTCAGGAAGTGCTACAGCCCTCGGCTCCAGGCTTCTGACCAGAGCCTGAACCACCACCACCTCCACCTCCACCACCCCCCTACCCCCACCTCGTGCTCCGATACGAAGGACGATTCCCTTCTCCTCTCACACCCCCACCCCATAACTACAGTCAAAAGGGAACTCTTGCATTTATCAATGTTTTACTATTCAGCTGCCTGCACTGGCTTTAATTTTTTTTTTTTATCATGATGCCGGGACTTATTTGTCAGCGAACACACTATCGTAGCCATTTGCATTTCTAAACTGACAACTAACGGAGGAGACGTAGTAGCGACTTTAGAGGAAGAGATCATCCACACACAAGCACGCAAAAACACGCAAATGTGTGTGTATGTGTGTGACCCACAGAGCTGTGCATACTTGTGCCGTACCCTACCACACACACACACACACACACACACACACACACGGCCGCCACATTAAACTCCCATCCCACTTGACAGGGGACGTATCGGCTCCCCCCCCCCTCAGACGCAACTGCGGGGAATTGTTGCATTATCTGGCTGGCGAGTCAATCAATACGAGATCCTGCTCGTGCGTGCATATGTGCACCATCAGCAGCGCGGCGCCGTGCTTTATTGGAGAATCATAACCGCAGGGAGGGGAGGGGGAAACACACAGCGGGATCAGCGCGCCGGCCCCCCCTCACAGGCCGGCCCAGCAGCCCCTTTGACTAACCTACAGTCCATACACTCACTACAAACCCACATCGCTCGCTTGAATAAATCCAGCACCTTTGCCACCCCCTCACAACTGTTTAAGTTTGGACGCGTGTGATCTGTCCCCTAATCCATCAACTGAGGTGGTGGACTGACACAGCTCTCTCTCCCTCTCTCTCTCTCACTCACTCTCTCTCCCTCTCTCTCTCTCCCTCCCCTCTGATGTTGTGTGTGTTTGCCACTTGTAAGAAAGGTTTCTTTCGTTTTGAAGAAAAAAACATATTAGAAGCAGCTGCTGTCTCCTCCCGATTTATGCAGCCAACAAAAGTTACCAAGAAGGGCTTCTCTGGGGTCTGCGTTTTTGTACATATGACTTTTATTTTTTTCCTTCTCATTGTGCTTCTCTGCCAGTTGTTGTGAATGTTTTATTGTGCTGATGTAATTTATGAGAAAATAATGTTTCTCTTTTAGCTAAGGTTTTTTTTTTTTTTTTTTTCATTAGTTTGTTTATTTTGGTCGTTGTTATTTTTCTTGGTTTGGTGCCAAGTTGTAAGAAGATGCGAGGTGCTTGTGTGTCTTGAGTGAAGTGAACATGGTGGTGATGATGATGATCATTTGTGTGTGTGTTTGTGGGGCTGCTGAGTCACAGGATAGGATGCTCTGTTCGTCTCACAGCGTACACATCATTCCCTCACACACGTCTTTCTTAATAAAAAATAAAAAAAAATGAAAGGAAAAGAAATTAAAAATGGGGGAGATATGCCCCCCACCCCCCATCTTCCCCTCCCTAATTATGTGTCCTTGTCCGTCCCTACGTCGGTCGGTCTATGTGTGTGTCCGTGTGTGTGCGTGTGTGTGTGTCTGTCTCACAGTGCTAATTGCCTTCTCAAGTAGAAACGCTGTAGAATCCACAGGCCTGCTCTGTGCCCCCACCTCCACTGTCCCCTCTGTCCCCTGTCCCCCTGTCCCCCTCTGTCTGTGGCCCTCTCAGTGTCATCATATAACCTCTGTGCTAAATAGCCCTATGCTCACCCCCTGTGTGTGTAGTAGTGACTGAGGAGAGACAGCTCTTCTTGACCTATAACGAAAAAGCAATACAAAAAAGCAAAAACAAAAACCATGTGAAGCCAGGTTAGTACTGAAGTAATAATGTCACGGCACTGAAGCATTCGTCCGTAATATAAGTGTTCTTACGTGTCACATATCTCTCTCTCTCTCTCTCTCTTCATTCTGTGGGCCAAAGATGCCAGTGTCACGTGTCACACATCTGTCTTATGTGGAGTTCCGTAAGACTATAGTTTCATTCTTTCTCTTTCTCTTCTCCGCTGTTAACCCTTTTCTGTCCTTTTCATAGAACCACTCTTCACTTCTCACTTCTCTCTCTACCTTTATCTCTCCAGTTTCATAGTAGCCCTCTCAGAGGAGCGTTTCAGATGAGCATACACTTGGGCTTTGTCACCTTTCTCAACTTTTGCGAGCTGAGGCAACTCTGTCCCACATTAGCATAACAGTCAAAGGTACAAAGGTGCTTGTGCGTGTCGCTGGAACACCTCAACAACACTTTGAGGATACCACAGTAGTCCTCCTTCCTTCCTTCCTTATTCTCTCTCTCTCTCTCCCTCTCTCTTCTACTCTCTCTCTCTCTCCCTCTCCTGTCTCAATCTCTTTCCCTCTCTCTTCCCTTTTCTCTTCCTCTCCCTCTTTCTCCCTCTTTCTCTCTCTCTCCCTCTCTATCCCCTCTCCATCGCTCTCTCTCTCTCTTTCTCTTCCTCCCTCTCTCTCATCCCCCCCTCTCTTCCTCTCTCTCTGTATATATCTCTCTCCCTCTCTCCCTCCCTCTCTCTCAGCCTTATTAGTTTTCTCCTCTCTCTATGACTGCTGCAGACTCTGCAGCTGTTAAATCCTCCCCCCCAGTAGTTTATTTTGGGAGGTAGCTAGAGGCACCACTGATGGGACAAACAGTCAAACCTGAGGATAAAAAGACGCCTAGAGTGTAAGTGTTTGTGTCAGGGAACATCACGTTCAGCGTTTTGAGTTTCTTCTCGCATGTCCATTCCAAAACTGTCACGACCAACCAACCAACCAACCAACCCACCCACCCACCCCAAGACTCTGCTTCTGCCACCTGTACATAGGTGTACAAAGTAATGAACACCGTAGCATCAGTGTTTATGTTCACTTTTTTATGTGTTTTTGTTACCTCAGTTGGATATTTTTTTGTTTGTTTGTTTTTGTTTATTTGTTTTGTTCCAGCTTGTCAGTATCCATTTTGTATATCCGAAAAAGTCAACATCACCAGACAAGTTATTTATGAACATATTATCCAAACAGCGAGGATATGTGATGGCCCTTTCTGTTTCTTTTGTATGGTATTTAGTCCATCCGCACTGCGAGTACAAGCAGTTATTCTTCTTATTGTTGCTGTTGTGTTTCTAATTATGATTGTTATTATATTAAGTTTGTGTCAGCTGTACAGTCCCTAATACAGAGTCTTATACTGTAATGTGTCTCCTTTCAATAAAGAAAAGAATTCTTAATATAATCTTCGATGTATTGTCATTTGTTTTCTTTTATTTTTCTCCCAAAGGGAAAGTAATGAAAACCGGTTAGAATGTATGTAGACAATCCATAAATACTTCTATGTATCCCCATATGACTGAATTATTGATTATCATTTTTCACTGACAAGCTTTAGAATCTACCAACATTTATTTCAACATGTCAACACATAACAAAACACATGCATGTGGCAATGTACAATACATACATATTAAGCATATATAATGTGCATATCACTAAAAAAGAAAATGAGCTTCAAATAGGAGCGTTCAATATTTATGAACATAGCAACTGAAATGTATTGCATATGTCCATTTTAGGTCATTGTTTTTCTGTTTTGGAGTGGCTTTGAAGTTGCTGTATATAAGAAATATATGGCAAGTAAGCATTGACAGGTCCTGACGTTACCAGAGATTAAGAAAAATGTTAAATTGAAATCTTGATTTAACTGACAACAGTGAGGGAAGCCAGAGTGTTATCATTGTAAAACTTAATTTACAACCTGCAAATTCGGTTAATGTTGTGATTCTGTGTTATGCCTCTCGTCTCCAAACAATGCCTTACAGTATTTTCAATCTGATTGCAGTACCAGTGTTGGCCACAATCCTACGTATCGCACCTTTATTAGGAGTAGATTTTCACTATCAGCTTTTCCAGCTTCTAATCTTCATCTGCATTTGCTGTACCTGGTCCTGCTTTACAATATTCAGTTGTTCTCCCTCTAGAGGCAAGAGATTTAAAAATATTCTGGCTACACTCTTGTCAGTAATATCAAGATATTTCCTTAATCTCTGGTGGCATACAAGTTTTATACAACACATTTGATGATTGATTGCTGTTAATGTCTTACACATAACATCTTGACAATATTCCATTTTTTTTCCTCTGAGAGGTTTTCAAATGTGAATATTCTGGCTGTACTAAATATAACATCTTTAACAACGCTGATCTACATCTGCTATCTGTCCCTGGCCCTGCTTGACCAGATTCCCTCCCAGGCTCTCCTCCTCCTGTGGACACAG
>CM050220.1:10382500-10387500 GCA_027475355.1 Coilia nasus | reverse complement strand
ATATTTTAGTGACTGAGAATAGAATAAATTATGCGATTGCAGGTTTTTGCTGAGTCGAGTGTTAAATGACCAGTAGTAGTCGATCTGTCTCTGCTCTCACTGACGAAGATGATTTTTTATGATGCTCATGAATGAATATTTATGATGAATGATTTAAAAAAGAAACTGTCAATTTCAAGGGGGTTGTGCATGTATGTATCTGTGTATATTTTTCTGCTTATATTATGCCTTTTCTAACCACACTACCAAAAATATAAAAAATTCTTGGAAAGATATAACATGTCTTTAAATGTGTTCCCCACGAACAATTAAATATGACAATGATTTAATTTAAAATAAATTGATATTTATACTCTGCTCCACCTACACCCACCCCCAGTCGTGTTTATTCCTCGTGGAAAAAACGACACTTTTCATCTTTTATGACATGCGTTTTGATTCGTCAGAACTGCCTTAATAACTGGCGTAAGCCTCTTTTGTCAGGCAAATGAAATATTGATCTGTACTTCCGTTTTCAGACTTTTTTTGTGGTTGGTAAGAAGGGTATTTAGATTATTGATACTAATTTCCTGTTGTCTAATTAAAACATTAATTTGATCCCAAAATTATTTTTAATATGACTTGCACAATCTGTAACACTTCACCTCTCCATACAAGAGATCGAGATCAGTTGTAAAAATATAAAATCCTATATCGATATATTTCGCATTGTTTACATTACACAAAGTTGATGTGTAAATTAGGATACAGGGGACACGTGGGAGGATGAGATACTTCACTTCATACAGTTCGGCGTATGTGAGGGCACAGCCCACGTGTTGTGTCTGGATAAGCGGAGTCATTTTCAGCAGCATTCTCGAGACAGCACCTATTAGGACACGCGAGTCTCAGGGCGCGCTTGCCATCAGAATTAATCATTGCGGGTTAATTTGAAGCTCAGACAAGTTGCTGTTAATTTAGTGCGGGAGGGACATGCTGGAGAGAGAAGCTCGGGTCCCGGCCAATCCTCGTGGGCCTCATTTATCAGCCAACTGAGATGGCCGAGCTTGATTACAATTTGCAAAAAAATTCATTAGAGTTAAGGCAATTGTCAAATCTCTCTCTCTCTCTCTCTCTCTCTCTCTCTCTCTCTCTCTCTCTCTCTCTCTCTCTCTCTCTCTCTCTCTCTCTCTCTGTGTGTGTGTGTGTGTGTGTGTGTGCGTGTGTGTGTGTTAGGGAGAGAGAGAGTTTCATTGAGGTTCTTGTTTTTGGCTGCATTTTAGCTACTGTATTATAATTCAGCGCACCATATGATTAGGTGAAACCTCTCCGAGGGAGATAAACAGTAATCCTCCACTTTACCCGTGATGAGTGGCTGGCGAGAGCTCATCTGTTCGTCTGTCAGACACCTCAGTATGCATGGCTTCTAATACGACAATAAATCTCACCTCTACCGTAACTCACAATTTTCCCAGCAGTTGGTATTTCGGTTTAATAAAAATATGCTGGACGAGGTTTAAGATATAAATCAGGCATCATATAGTGAAAAAAACGTCAGAAGGATATTTAACTATTGAACCACCGATTTTTATTCAAGATTTATTCACTCAATTAACATATTTATAAATGTGTTAATCCCTGTAATCTGGGCCATTTGAGACATGTTTCATATTTATGACACGACCTCTCCATATAAACTTTGTGGATTACTGAGTGATAGTACATCGGTCTGGAATTATACAATGTGGTCTCATCTCAGTCCGACCTTCTCCATCGCTTTGCATGATCACATACAAGGCGCGTCAGTCAGACACTCGTGCGTCTGTAATGAATGATGTGCACGCGGTCGGCAGAAATGCCCTAGGGACTTCCTGTCCTCGCACTATGCCTCGTGATCAGACACATATCAGGACTACAACAAACATATAAAAAGACGTTAAAGCAACAAATACCTCATTAAGACTGAACATTATTTATGCTTTGATTTTCACTGATCTGGAACCGATGCCTAGTTGGCTGCACAGTTGAGCAGCAGTCTACTCTTATTTATACACTGACAAAATATTTCTTGTGGTTGAAGGAGCAATACATGGTTAATTAACTGTCGCCAAAGATGGCATGGTGTAGGTAAAAGTTAGCCATGTCTTTATTGTGAACATATATGTGGCGAACAAAATCCCATACATTTAAGCTATAAAATCAATGCGTAAATTTGACGGGCCAAGTTTAATTCTTATGTCTTTTTCCATGAACGCTTGGTTTTAATATATTCTTATTATCTAGGCCTACTTCAGTGTAACACAAATCAAACGTAATGATTCCCTGAATCTGACTTGGGAACGCAATTGTTGTAGAAATTAAGGACCGAAAAAATTACCTTGGTGGTATTGCCAAGGAGTAAGCGCGGCAAGGATCATAACATTTAAGTCGCTGCGCAAAGATGAGATGTTGGGGGCAAGGTGACAACGAGGATCAAGGCTGACACATGGTGACGACCTTTCCAAACACCACATGCTGACGTTTCAGTAGCGCATTATTAGTCCTCCCAGTGTCGCCTGACCTTGGAGCTCATTGACCCCGCAGATGATGTTGCACACACCCCTTGTTACAACACGAGATTGCGACGCCAGGCAAGAGATCTCCCTTAACATATTTCTGTTCTGACACCAGGCCGTTCGTAACAGTATAGCTTCACTGGAGCCTGCGTTTAGTGATACCTGGAAAAGCAGGTTCAAAAATCATCCAACCGACATTAACGTATGTTCACATAAAATATAACTGAAACGATTTTGTCAAAGTGTTTTACAGTGCGCTTAATAGCAAATAGTCGTGGATGGTGTGTTATGTTCCTTTTCAAGCCTCTTTTTGCCCAGTAAAACATACTATTTGGTCGTCATTATATGTTTGTTGTTTTAAAATTTTTAATAAAAAATAAAAAGCAGCAATCACCTGAGGACGCGAGGGGATAATTTTTTGAAATAAAGCCCAATGGCCTTCAAATTTAAAGTTGTTATTGTCGCATTCTCAACTTTTAAAATGGTTCATCAAATGTTCACAAATAGTCATGGATTCATGACATCCAAACCTGCTGAAAATCCTCATATATCAGTGAAATACTGTAAATTGTAAAAACAGAAGAGCAATAAACAAATGGACAAAAGTTGTTTTCACTTCATGGGGTCCAGTTTTAATCCACACAAAAGTCTTGCGTCAGTAATTCATGAAATGTTAGCAACATTTTACACAATATTAAATAAATTAGCAGCGTGCTTTAGAACGTGTGGAAAAATACAATCATAAACGTTTTTTAAAAAATCAAGCAACAATTATCAATTTTAAGAGTTAGTGGATATCAAATAAATGAAAACACATAACTGGCATTTATGCAGCGAGAACATCTGAGTGTATGGGTGTGGATTTTTTTCTCAGTCTTCTTACAGTGCTATACCAACAAAAAAAGTGCTCAACTGAGGAAAAAGTCTGTTTCTCTCAATTATGTCAGCAAGATACATCAACAAGACAATTTTGCCTTTGCGCACAACTAAAAGTAACATCCATGTTTAGCCTAATATGTTGGGAATGTACAGTGACTCCTGTCATCCATTAGTTTGGTCCAAATAGTTTTGTTCTTCCCAAATTATACTGAACAGCGGAGCCGGTTCTTTCAGTCAGCTCACACACCTTAACTGTAGTACATCTGCCAAGTCAGGCGGGCCTAAGTGAGATTATTCCGCATCATTTTACTGTGTTCTCTCAGGGGGTATAAACATGGGCTTGTCGGAATAATTTGAAGTCCAACATTGTTTTCATACATATTCTTTGTACTTTATAGTTATAGTTAACTTATATAGATATTTGGTCCTCAGAATCCAGTTTGAAGTCAAGGCCTTGCTTGTTCTAACTGCTGGTGCTGACTTCGTATTGCAAAGCGGCTGACGTGTACGGGGATGGGCACCACAATTTTGGGATTTCTGGAAGGTTCTCCATTTTTAGAGTTTACATTTCCCGCTTTCACGCGTTTCCATTTGGCACGTCGATTCTGGAACCAGATTTTGACCTGAACCTCACTGAGCTTTAGAGCGTGCGCAATCTGAGAGCGTTCTGTGAGCGAGAGGTACTTCTTACAGTGAAATTCCTTCTCCAGTTCCAACAGCTGTTCGCTTGTGAAGGCCGTCCTTCGTCGTCGGTTCTTCCCGGTAGAGGTGGTGCTCCCAGTCCCAGTCGGTCCATGGGCACCTTCGTCTATTCCGGCACTCCCATCGCCATCCTCTTTTTGGCACATGGCACTGCCACTGGCGTTATCGTCTGAACTGTAGTCAAGATCACTGTCCATGGTATAACTGTCCTCTTTGCGGTTACACTCGTCCTCTTTGACATCATCTTTACTGTGATTTCGAGCTGTAATAAAAAAAGAGTCGATTAGTTCATATTCAGAAGGTTCGCCTTCAAAGAAGTGTATGAAATAAAAAAAAACAGCGTAACTGTGTAAATCATTGTTGAAATGATCAGTTAGAAACGCATGTTTTCTGTCATGTTACTTTTTTCCATATGACATTGCAAACACTTGTGGACTTCAATAAAACAGCTGCCTAAAACTATTATAGATGTAGGCTACGGCGAGAAAGTTAGCATTCACTTTCGAGTTTCTCTTTTCCACTTTAGACAAAGTAGGCCTTGGCTACTTCACTGTATATGTTATATGCTCTTTATGTTTTACCTAATTACATTATAGGAAATGTTTTCACATAATTCCTTTGGAAGAGACTCTGAGCTTTATTTATTTCGCAGGAAAATTGTAAATGGATGAGAGACACTGAAGAATGTCCAGTTTTATGGAAATTTAGAGACCCCTGGCGCTTTGCTCATTCTTCAATTAAGGTAGGCTAATGTGGTCACTAAAGCACCCTGTGCCCCGGGGGTTATGCTCTACAATTCAGAATCTCTTGCATAGCATACAGGCAGTTTTTCTCAGTCATCTAATGTTCCTATTAGGTAGTGATTGACATTGTTATTCTTCCTCG
>CM050220.1:10372500-10377500 GCA_027475355.1 Coilia nasus | reverse complement strand
AGCATGCTGGTGAACAAGATCATCCATTACCAGGGCAAAAAAAAAAAAAAACGGAATAATGTAACCAAAGGCTAAACGAGAGTGGGTGGGGGGGTGGGGGGGCTCTCTTGTTAAATACCAACCACAGCACTGGGCGTCCTTTTAGTAGATTACCTAAACAATCACACACACACACAGTAATTGCATCCCTATCAACATAACAGGAAAGAAACTAAAAATGCTAGGGAGGCTGACGTGCTTGAGTTGTGTATGCTTTAAGTAAATACACACTCAGAAAGAAATTTCAATTCTTTTTTTTTAAGAGACGCTGGCAAGTGCAGTAGCAATTTGTGTATGGGTAGTAGGCCCATGTGGCATGATTGCTGTTGGATTGTGTTTTGGTGAGTTGAAGAATGGGGGTGGTGTGTGTGTGTGTGTGTGTGTGTGAGGGGGTGGAGGGGTGTGTGAGGAAATGGATTTAAGAGTGTTGCCTCCAGCATTTGACAGTTCAACATCATTTAGTGAGTTTGTTTCGGGCGCGGGCTTTTCATCAAGAGCTAAATGTCAGCAGTAATGTGTTCTGCACTGTGCACTTTTCTCTGCCACCGCGTCCCGTCTGGTGACAGCTGAGCTCTACCCAACACGGCGCCGTACGTACGTACGTACCTGCCTGCGCTTACACCAGTCACCCCCTCACACCGCCATTCCCAAGTCAGGTTTTCCTCCCCTACTCTGTCTATTAATCTCAAACAAAAGGGGGAAACAGCCATTTGAGGGCTACATCTGATTTTTGATTACAAAAAAGGTTAAACTAAATCAATTGATTAACCTTTTCCGCGGATTTGAGAATGATGATAACGGATCAAGCGCGCCCTGTGCTGCAGACCCGATCGGCCATGACACCCGCTACCCCAACCACCCCCACCCCTCCCCGCAGGTACGCCGGCCCACGGCCATCGGCTTTATTGATCCTCCCATTCGCTCCTGGGGCCCCCGCTGGACTTCCCACATTATCCACTCTTAGCACAATCAATGTTTGACGGCAGAGCAGATAAATCAGGGTGCTGTATCGCTGCAGAGGGACTTGCTTATGATCTCCTCATCAAAGCTCTATTGGACGCATTATGGGCCCCAGTCTGACGTCTGCAGCCCATGCTTTTTAAGGCACACATGTTTGTCTTGTCTAGTTGCTCTGAGGATTGTAACCAAAGCTTTATTTTGCTGTTGTGTTAAAATAGCATTTGGTGTCTGAGTTACAAGCTACAGCACATAATGTGGTTTACGTTCCGACACGGTCACTAGAAATGGTTCAGTTCCCTTGGGGTTATTATGACTTGGTGAAGTGTCAATGACTGGAGACCCTTGAGGCATGGTTTAGGCAAATGAACAATAGAGGCCATGTTGATATGGTTAAATATTATGCTAATTCAAGTGGGTCCGAGCTGTTGTCTGGAGGTACATACGTCACATGATTTAGATTCTGTAATATGTGGCAGTGGCAGCTTATCAAAAAAACTCAGCCTCAGTTTTGTTTCTGATTGTATGTCCACTATCTTAAGTTTCATATGTTCACCTGACTCAGTTGCAGAAAAGTAACAGTATTATCCAATGGGGTTACCAAACCTAAACTGTAGATGATGATGATTTGTCTGGCCAATGTTACCTCAGGTTTTTTTCAGATTAGAAACTGATGCACCAACTTTAAAAAAATGTTGCGGAAAACATGTAAATTATCTTACGCAATTGTAATGGTTGGTTTTAAGTTTGATTTGAGTCTTATTTTACAAGGCAAAAGACATAATAACAGATTCATTCATATTTTTTGTTACTAGCAGTTCTGTTTCTTATAAAGATGGTACCTTAAAAATCAGTACAAGTTATTCAAATAGTCTTAAACTCAGACTGTCCCAATCACAAGTCTAATCAACACAAAGCTCCCTCTACAGGGCAGGACTTTTAGTGCAGAGCTGTTTTCATCTTGCTCTGAAAAAAAGGACAAATAGACTAACCAAACAAAATTAAACAACAGAACTTTTTGAAATAAGCTGCTTTAAAGTAATAATGGGATCATTTTAGACAGCTGTCTTTTTAATTCAAAGCGTCTATTAAACCAAACTAAACCTCTAATTACAAAAAGTTTAAAGTGAAGTTTCATAGGTCTAGGAAAAGGCAGTGAACTGTGTGTGTGTGTGTGTCTGTGTTTGTGTGTGTGTGTGTATGTGTATGTGTGTGTTGGAAAGAGAGACAGAGAGAGGGACAGACAGACAGACAGACAGACAGAGACAGAGGGAGAGAGACAGAGAGACAGAGAGACAGAGACAGGGAGAGAGAGAGACATAGAGACAGAGGGAGAGAGAGAGTAGAAGACGTGATGGATGGTGCACCCAGGGCCTTGGACGGAGGGGGGGGGACAAGAGCGGGTAACTATAGAAACGAGATTTATTTAAGGTCCATCCAAAACACATCATTCTCGAGAGAAAGAACTTTCAGATGCCCCCAGAAAGAGAAATCCAGGTGTGTCGTGCGTATAATTACAGTAATTTCAGAAGAAGCAGCCTTCACCTTCCCACAGACGGACAGCAGCAGACTTCCATAACACACACACACACACACACACACACACACACACACACATACAGAGAGACACACACACACACACACACACACACACACACACACACACACACACACACACACAGAGAGAGACACACAC
The DNA here is from genome assembly GCA_027475355.1 of Coilia nasus. Taxonomy (NCBI): domain Eukaryota; kingdom Metazoa; phylum Chordata; class Actinopteri; order Clupeiformes; family Engraulidae; genus Coilia; species Coilia nasus. The sequence goes on along the minus strand of CM050220.1, from coordinate 10,374,808 downwards.
ACACACACACACACACACACACACACACACACACACACACACACACACACACACACAGAGATCACAGAATGGCCAGCATGTTGCTGCTAAATGTCGCCCAGCAAGACACATCACGCCACCACCACCACATAGGGATTACAGGCATCCAGCACCAGACAGCCACGAGTGCTTCTGTCCAGACGGTCAGCGTAAAGTCACCTCTCTTTGAGCCGTCTCCTTCCTCTCTTCCCACACGTACGTGTGGCACAGCCAAACTAATTAGATCTCAGAAAATATCCTCCTCAAGCTCTTCTCGCCACACATGTCTGGAAGAAAGGTTATTCAATAATTACACTTTTAATTATGGGTCGAATCAAAGGGACTGAAATAGAGCCTAGCGAACCGCTGCTAAAATTGGGTTAGGGAGCTGTTCATTTCCCCCTGGTTACTGTTGGGGGCATTTGGCTGGCCTTGCTGTAATTGTTTTATAATCTGTGAGATGACTTCATCACAACACTATAAAAAGTAACACACCAAGTGCATTATTCCTGCTGTTGTTAAATTGGTGTGATTTTACCAAAAACATTTCTGTGTGCACTGAGCTGCGTTTTTTCCTGACCTGGTACTGTGCATTGTATGAAACTGAGCCTGTGTCCGAAATCATAGAATAGAATTGAAAGCTTTTGCTGTCATTAGACACAGTACAATGACATTTAAAGCCACCTTCAAGGTGCACTCAGCGCTAAGTATAAAGTATAAAGTATAAATAATGTACTAATAAAAACTACAAAACTACTATGCTATATACATATGCACACTCTCTAAGTATGCAGACAGTAAAACAGGTAACACAGACTTGAGTTTGATTCGTGAGCAGCATACTGATTGGTAGAGATACAGTCAGTACACCCATGCACTCATCCACACCAATGACAAATTCAAAATGTTCACTCACACACCATATAGTGTACTATATCTGGTTTGAGTTGCATTGTTTGCTCACTAAATATTGTACTATAGCCGGGCTCTCCAACCTTTCTGAGAGGGCCACCTGAAGGAATCTGTACTGAATCTGTACTGAGGGCTACTTGTCCAAAACATCCCTCTCAAATAACACTATAGTGTGATTTAGTGGTCAGTAGCCCTTTAGTGGTCACTGTACTGCTGGTGCAACAACTCGCTGTGATTGAAAAAAATGTACTGTAACTACAACATTACAACATTACTACGACATTACAGACAGTCTTTAGTAACACATTACAACTTGGTCATTGCCATTCTGGTAACAACAAAGTTATAATAGGGGATGCCTCTGTTGTGTTAATTAACGATAGTTAAGAAATAAGCTGGTATTTAAACATTACAGTAAAACATGAAACACACAAAAATACGATGATTAGAACACTGCAGTAGTCTCTTGCTTTTTTTAAACATTCCTCGCGGGCACCTTACAAGCTCCTGGTAGGCTATCCGGTGCCCTTGGGCAACATGTTGGGGGCCCCTGCACTATATGTGACCAGATCTGGACAAATTAGTCACAGTGACCCAAAATTCCAAAATTGAGATTTTGGTGCCAATGAAGACGATATACTTTAAAACGACTTCTTGGTCAAAAATACACCTTAAACAGTTGTCAAGATATAGTAGTGTCAAATATGACATACCATCATCTTTTTAAAATACAAAACCTGAGAAAATCACACTTATTTTGGGCATTTTGATATTTTAATGGGTAAATATTTTAATGGTGCAATTAAACTTCAGATAGCCAGTATATAGTGAACAAGTAAACATTTCGGGTGTGGATGGAAGCAGCTTGTTTTCTGGTTCACTGTTGCAGGTACAAAATGCAAATGACAAGTGGGGAAAAACAACAAGATAAGCTACGAGGCATGTCTTTACACGCAAGAAAACGAAAAGAGAAGGGAACATGGGGGCAAAAAAAAGAGATCTAGACCAGACCAGAGCAGACCAGGAGAAAAGGAGAGAGAGAGAGAGAGAGAGAGAAAGAGAGAGAGAGAGAGACAGCAACTAGCGAGCCAACAGAAGAGTTAACCTCTGGACAGGCAGATGCTTGATGAAACAGCTCAGGCTCTCCTCTCTGGCTGGATCCAACATCATTAGGCGCGCGAGAGAGACAGTATGCTCTGGCCGTGAGAACCGTAATGAGCCCCTTCCTCCTCATCCTTCACGAGGTAATTAGTGAAAGACCACTGCACCGATCCCACTCGACACTAATAGACTGCTGAGTGAATGAGCAAGAAGAAAGGGCAGGAAAAAAACAAGAAAATGGACTTCGTTCTGTGTGGAAACACACATTCATGTGTTT
>CM050220.1:10347500-10370000 GCA_027475355.1 Coilia nasus | reverse complement strand
AACACTTTTTATGAAGCTTGCATTCATAAGACTATAAACACATTCATAAAGGCTTATAATGCATTCAGAAAGCTTAATAATGGTTGATATTAGTATTCTGTAACTTAACTATGTATACATACTCATGACTGCCTTCGTAAGGAAGGTTAAGCTTTATAACTGGACTAAAGAAATATGCACTGTGTCACTTGATGGGCCTTAGGGCTACAGTCATAAGTGTGTATAAATAGTTATAAATATTCTACATACTTTATGAATGCGTATAAGCCTTTATGAATGTGTTTATAGAGTCTTGTGAATACAAGCGTCATAGAAAGTGTTGCCCAACTTTTTCCCTCTGGAATGGCCTTGCACTCTCTGGAAGCCAGACTCCCTGCTTCTGCATCATGGCCACACAGTACACGAACAGCCCTACCACCCACTCTCCATTTCTCCTCTCTGTCCTAATGGTGAGGGTTTGTCCCAGCTGGGATTGCTGGGTGGTCAGGGGGAAGAAAGAGAACTTGGAGGAGGAAGCTATGTGGATAATTGCAGGCGCTTCTGTTTTGTGAAGCAGTAAAAACCGCACAGGCGAGTTAACAGCTCCCCTCCCCGACCCACAAGGGCCGTCCAAGCCTTGTGATTTTCCCCCAAATTCCCTGCCGGAGTGCCTGACCTTTGCCGGCCGCGCTGCTGTGGCCAGCTGTAATTGAGGAGGGGCACACCTGGGCTTGAACGCAAACCTCACCTGGTTAGGCCCTATACTACGTGTGCAAATCTGTCTGTCTGCCCCCTTGACTCCTCCTGGAGCAACAGAGTTGCTAGCACTTTAAGTGCACTGCAAGGACATTAGCATGCCATTTAAAGGGTACTTAGAGATGTTTATGTGTTTGATGAGCCTACTCATTGCAATCCCTCTCTAGGACCATAGAAGCTTCTGGAACCTATTCTGTCAAACCAAAGTCATCAAAATGCTAATGTATTGTTTTTGTGTCAACATACAGAATCTATCTAGGCAGTAAGGTCTACCAAGCAAACAGGATGTTCCTTTAAGGTGTTCGGGTTTACAGTCATCAGATAACTCATTTTCACAGTGTCAAACAGTTTGACACACTTTTGTATTTGTATAACATTTGTATAATGCTGCAGACGGTCCATAATTGTTCACAGACAACACAAACAGAATGGAAACACTGTGTTGCCATTTAAAAATGTGATACCAAACATTGGAAAATATTACACTTACACAATTACAAAAAACTTTTTTTGCTGATGCTCTGGGCCTACCGCTGAATAAGAAGGCTTTTTAGAAAACAGGAATGTGTTTTTTTGTCTTAGACTAAACCGATTGGTATATGCATGTATGTCCTCAGCCACATGGTTCGTCTGCAGGGAGTACAAATTAGCACAATAAGATCAGGAGTCTCAGAAACAACATATCCTGCCAGTCATGAGCCTCTCCTTAGGGCAGGCAGACATCTCCCAAGGAAAAGGCGACAGTCCGTCCCCACAACACAACATGCATATGCAAAAAAAAAAGAGAGAGGAAAATGGCCCTTCTGGGAGGCATTGCTTTGTAAATTCATTTTAAAATTTGAATACAAAAAAAATCACGTCTTGAAACATTAGTGACTGCTCCTATCCAGAAAGCTTAGAGTTCACTGCTAATAGACTTTGTCACATTTTGCCTCCCCAGGACAGCCTGTCACAGAGCACTGAAAGTCTCTCCCTGCCTGTCTGTCTCTCTTTCTCCTTCGCTCTATCTCTGTGTGAGAGAGAGAGAGAGACAGACACTCTCACACACACAGCCGAAAAGATTGTGTTAAATACCAAGAACTGTCAGATTAATCACTCATAATTTGATGTACTAAAAAGTCAGACTAATTAACAAAGGATTAGCAAACGATGGTGAATTGCTTGAAATCCAGCTTATTAACACAGCATTAATTGCTTTGTTTTATAATACCCAGCTGGCTAATTGTTCCTTTCTCCTCGCTTTGTAATTATTCTCTCACTGAGGTAAGCATCCCTCTCCTGCCTGCAATCATGGCTCCTATGGGATGCGATGCTGGTGAAAGAGACAAGGCATTTGTGGATCTGTAAGATGAGTGTGTATTATGTTTGTTTGTTTGTTCGAGACAGAGAAAGAGAGAGAGAGGGAGAGAGACAGAGAGAGAAAGAGATAGCAGGAGAGCAAGAGAAAAACGTGTGAATGGGTCTTTCGGTTTCCCTTAGTTGAACTTGATATCGGGTCGTGTACGAGTACTATATGTACTATAGTTCATAAGACAGTACTATAGTTCACAAGAGCTCTAGCCTATTTAAGCTGATACACAATGTTTAATGAGGCTATTTTACACCTTGTAAAAACAGCAGACAGATTTTGGCAACAATACATCACTTGAGCATGTTCCTTTTACTCACCCAGTTTTCTGGCTAGGATCCTGACATACTGTATATTTCTGGCTAGGATCCTGACATACTGTATATTTGTTGGTTTGGATGAAAGTGTCTGATAAGTAAATAAATGTACAAAAAGAAGTAAATCAAAAAGAAACAAATGAGAGCATAAAGGGAGATACCCAAGGCCCTCACATTGATAGGTCAGGAGCCTCGTTAGTAAAACTGCTCTTGGTCATGTTGTTGGGGAGGGGGGGAGGGGGTCTCTGGTCTCTGTTCTGGAAGCAGTATCATAGTCCTGTAATTAATTAAAACATGACCTCTTTTAGTTATGCTACGCTAAGATGTAACTGAAATTACCCTTTAAAATGAACACCCCCAGCCTTCCCCCAGGACAGCGGTAAATGTCTTCAGCCTGGCTGCCTTGGCCCTTCCCTGCCGGGGGTCTTGTGTGTGCTACAGTATGGCCCTGAGCTTGTGAGGTCACTACCGTGGTTGGGGGTCCTTTTTCCTCGGCTCTACAGGAGACGTCAGCCCTCCTGAAGGCCCCTGTTCCTAGCAGCAGGCAAAGAAATAGTAATTGCAAAATGATGCCTAAGAGGTCTACCAAGTGTGTGTGTATGTGTGTGTGTGTGTGTGTGTGTGTGTGTGTGTGTGTGTGTGTGTGTGTGTGTGTGTGTGAGACAGAGACAGAGAAAGAGAGGGAGAGAAAGTGAGTGTGTGTGTGTGTAAGAGAGAGAAAGAGAGAGTGGGAAAGTGAGTGTGTGTGTGTGTGTGTGTGTGTGTGTGTGTGTGTGTGTGTGTGTGTGTGTGTGTACGAGTGTGTCAGGGTCATCATCCCTTTATTTGTACCTCTTCTTCTCTGTCTGGCCACAGGGCAGGATTGTCATAGTTACACACACTGGCCCAGATGTGATCAAACTAATCTGATCTGAGTGACTCTCCCTGCTGTGGAGAGGAGAGGCAGACTGAGACTATGGTTTATTCAATCACTCATTACATTTCACAATGACAATAGGGGAAAAGATGCACGTAGTCACTAAAGGTTTTTCCTGGAGATTACAGCTACTAGAGACAATATTATAACCACACAGCCTCAACACATAAGGATGACACCTTAATCAACAATGAGTTTAATACAAGCCTGTAACCAATATACCTCTAAACTACCCCAAAACTGGTACTGAAAGGAAAATACAAAATACTGTAAAGCAGTATTTGCCTCTAGAGGGAAAAGACAAAACACAAAATTAAAACATAAACATAATTTGCAATCTGTAAATTAAGTGTAAAAATAGGCTGTATTATTGTTGTCTGTGAAAATCAGTTTCAGCTTAACATGTTGCCTTAATCTCTGGTGACACATCAAGACCATTTTTTGATTACTTGCTGTAACATTTTTACATCAAGACTTCAAGACGTTCTATTGAACAGTTGCCTGTACAACGAAATTAAGCAGTAAGTTCACTGAGGTGCAAGATAAAAGTATCATGTCAAAAAGTGTTACATATGATAACTTTAAGTTTTACTCCACACATGTGGAACTTTTGGCTTGAGGGCTTCCTTGGATGAGAACACTTATTTGATAATTGCATTACATGCCAGGGTAAACTACAAGGAGCACTTACATGATCAAGCACAAGGTGATTGTGTTTATTACGCTTTATAAACCCACCTGACACTAGGGCACACGCGACGACACTTGCAAGACAGAAACATTCTAGAACAGTCCATGTAAAGTCATCCTTGCGGTGGAGGCTATCACGGCAGACCGCAGCTAGACTGATGTCTTTAGAGAGGTCTTTTTGTTTACTGCGTGGTTAAATCCTTGTCTTAAACGGCCCCGTGAGAGAGGGACGCTCGAGTCGAGAGAGAAATGGGTCAGTCGCTTCGTAGAACACGCCGACTTGTTAGCGGATTACAGTAAACAGACCGCACAACCTGAGACAAGGTGCCATGGAGCAAACCCCCCTGGCACTCATTGGCAACAGTGACAATTACGCAGGCTAATTAGCACCTCCCTGGCACAGAAAGACTGGCTCCGTTTTACCGAAAGGTTCATCTATTCCTCACTTCCCTCCTCCGTTCCCCTTATTTTCGACATCATTACGGAGCTTGAAAAAAAACTTCCATCATTGCACGCTCTCGTGATTCCGAAGATGGTTGATAATTTGTTTCGGGACGCGAAGGCCCAGGGCGGGGGGAGGACGGTTAGGACCCTCTCCCGGGTTCACCCCGTGGAGCATGCCAGCAGCCATTCCTCCCGCAATAGCCTTCATTCAAACACATCTAATGGCTCATTTCAGAAACTAATTAATTTCAAATAGTTCAAACAGTCAGTGAGTACACACAAACATAGCCCTAATGAGAGCCCAGAGAAAATAAATAGGAGCCGAGTGGAAGGGCTTCTGTGGTTGGGAATAGGACGCAAACCAATCATCTCTCCATCCAGAAATGCATAACAGGGGCAATCAGCATTTATGCTACAGTTACAACAAGATAAATCGCCAGACAGGGCATCCGGACATAGATATAGTTTTTCCTTCTGTTTATGATGCCCTATGAACTTGGAGATGACATTCTGCACTTTCTTCTTTGGTTTTGAAAGGTTATGTGTACAAAAGTGTGCACATAAGTAGCACAAGTAAATGAGGGAGCATTTGAACAGAAAACATGTTGTACACCAAAAACGTTAGCTTTTTTTGTCAAAATAAATAAATAAAAATAGGCTGTTGCTTTTTGCTGTTTGGTTTTTATCACGGATGAATACAATTTCTGGCGTTTGGAGGCCTATAATGTCATTATGAGACTTGATGCATCATTACATGGTGTTTACTCAAAAACACAAAAATGGACTACTTACTATGGATTTACAACCAACAAATGATACAAATGGTGATAACACAAACCTAAATAGTTTCATTTGTGCCACCCAGGTGAGACGCAACCTGCACGGGGGTTCACGCGTTGTAGGTTTGGCACAAATAAAAACGAGTATGAAAATGAAAGGTAGGCCTATTTTCCCATGAAGAGCAATGCTGATTAGTCATGTTTATTTCCCCCTTTATTTTGTGTAATTATAAGGCCTAATTTAAGGGGACCTCATGTGCCAGATTGCATTCATACACATTCACATACTGTACACAACACATGCATTTCTGTGCAGCAGTGATTCTAGACTCCACTGGGGACCCAAGCAAAAACCCACTGCTTTCAGTGAAAAGTGCATTGCTACCACTGTAGTTTAAAGGTTGTCAGCCCTTCGAGGCCATTTAGTGGTCTGAGGCCCACAAGCAGTTGCCTGTCCTGTCTGTTGGGTAACTACACCTCTGCGATACCATACTGAAATAGGGTGGTGAAAACTTGAAAATAAAAATTTGCCATTAGAGAAATAACACAAAAGGGGTGTAGCATGCCACACATATTTTCAGCCTGATCAATCTGAACCTCCCTTTTAAAATCCTGCAGCAGGAGGACACTGCTGCTTTTATGGCCAATCAGGACAGAGTGGGCAAGCTGGCCAATGAAAAAGTGTTTCAGTCAAAGACTGAAAACAGATGTGCGATGTGGGGAAACGGCTGTGTGTTTTGAATCACTGAAATCATCTTAATCGGTTTTAGAAGGCCACAAAATCAAGCTGAATAAAATGTAGAAAAAAAGACAAAACTATTGTTGCTTTAACATATTAGCATAATGGGCAACAGTCTATCTCTATGCATGTCTAAACAGTAAAAATGCTACAACAACAATGACACACTGCATTCCAAGTATAACAAAATACTTTGTTCATTAACAGAACACATTCTGCACAACAAACAGTTTAAATTTATCATAAAACCATGTACCAGCATAGTGCCTATTGTTCACAAAAACCAAAATATGTCAACACTTTGTCCACAAAATACTGAAGAGCTCATTGTTTTACACACAGGAAACAATCTGGATGATGCTGGACAAACACTTGTGTTTTTGATAAATAACCTCTACTCAACTCCTACTCTTTGTGCTATGCTCTGAAGGCATGAGATGATCCTTCAGTCACATGCGGACACAATGTGTGATGGAACAGTATGGCAGGCTGGCTTTCCCCCCTGCTGGTGTGAGACTATATAACCAAAACTGTGTCCTATCAAACAAACACACACTGTACACAGTACTATAACAGTCTATGATAACACCTTTTTCATCATAAACTGCTACACATGCTTACACATCTGCTAGCTTATTATGTCCTCCTTTTATAAGTTGCTTTGGGTAAAAGCGTCTGCTAAGTGTAATGTAATGTAATTCATTTTCCCTTTGACATCAATTAGGTACACTGTAACAAAGTGTGTGACAATGTGTAACAACTTACACTGTACTATAGGGATAGGCTTTTGTAAAGTGTAAGTAAATAATATTACACGAGAAAAGGTCAAAGTGTTACCTAGTCTGTCTAGAATGTGTGATTTCCACCACTGTTTACTGTAGTCTTTTTCAGCCATACGCACGTGCAGTCAATGTCTAATATTCATATGTCCTTTAAAATCTAGATACACTAGAAATGTTAAGTCCATTCTTATTCATCTTGTTTACTCTGCTCATATATATTTTATTTACTTTTCTTTACTTCTTTTCTGTACTTCTTATGCTGTTTCTTTTTTATTGTTTTGTTTGGACTTTCTTCTTGCGGCAACACTGAGAATAATTTTCTCTCATCTTATCCTTTCTTATCTTATTTTATGAAAGTCCTTCTGTCCTGTCTTTCAGTAAGTTAGCAGATTATAGAAATATATTTTTTTCATTAAAACAAAATCTGCATAAACCTTGTGAAAACTAAATCCCATCTGAGAAAACAAGAATGTTACATTTTGTACCCTTAAGGTCTCTGAGTGTTCAATCACTGTTGTGTATTCACTAATGACTTGGTTGTTCAGCCTTAATTTGAAGGTAAACTTAAAGGCACACAATAAATCCCCAGACCCTGATGTGGTCACTGGCTGTGTGGCCAGAAGCGGAGCAGAGACACGCTACACCTGGGCTTCCCCTGAGGAACAGACTGAAGTCTGATACAGTTCCCAGGTCAGTGACATTCCGCAGGAAGCAATCAGCCTTTAATGTTTCACTCAAGACGCTGTTATACATTACAGGAAAAATCCCACCTCACTTTTATAAGGCACATTTTGATTTGAGCCACGATTAAACATGAGCTACACTGGATTGTGTTCTCAACCGCTTTGACATTTAGGCAGGGAGAGTTGAGGTGGGGTGGGGGTGGTAGCTATGCCGCATCAACACTCTTGCGGTAACACAGACTGTGTTTTGTGTGGCTGTGGGTAGGTGCATTTCATTCTCCATTGCCCTTTCAGTTCCCCGGTTCAGAGATGATTGCATTCGTGTGGCCCATATGATTATGATCCATGGGGTAGTTTAGGGATTCAACAGCCTCTCAGTTGTACCAGGGTGTTTTCATGCTTTGTCAAATGCTGTACACACCTGACATCTATTCTGTGTCTTTTTTTTTGGTTACTGGGGGTGCTCACTAAATGTTTTAAGTGTGTATTGTAATTCAAACCTTTTTGAATACCTATGGAGAATTTTATCATACCACTTTAAGTGATTTACGCAATTATTCACACCAAATTTATTATTATTATCGTATTTCCATTATTTTTAAAACCTTTTTTATTATATTCCTGATTAAACATTTAAATTCTATTTAATCTATTTAATATTGATTTGAGCATTTTCATATTATGTCTTTTGTTCTCAATCTATCTTCCCCTCCTTGTGAGTTCAGGTAGTTGATAATTATTTGATGTATTTTCTGTAGCTCAATTAATGTCAAATAATTACATTTAAACAGAGAAAGAATGGAAATGTGATGAAATGTAAGAGTAATAGACATTAAGCAGGCAGTTGTTGATATAAACTCTCATCTTAAGGAATAAAGATCTGCACAGTCTTTGATTCTGAACATCAGCTTGGCCATGAGGTGCCTTATGTTACCAGCATAAATTGATGTTGAGAATATCCATGAATGTTTCATCAGTAGCTTACACTACCATTACACACTGTATATGTTTAGGAAGCTTTTATTGACTGTATTAAAAAGGTCCATTTGTATTACAACTGAAGGGCTTCAACATGTCAAAAGTGACAGAGAGACAGGTGTTATTAATCCAAACAGTTTCTTTCTAAGTGCCCTCCTCCACCTCCTTTTCACTGATAGACCTTCTTGTGCACTGGGCTGGGAATGACAATGTGCCTCCTTTGGCGCTTTACTGCTCCCTAGTGGCCGAATAATGCTACTTCTCAAATGTAGTAAAATGGAGTTATCTTCAGTAGCAGAAAAGGTGAATTCTTTTTGATGGCAGGCTTTAAGATAACAGGCTGCTACTTTACAGAACAATACCGCTTAAATCAGATGACAAAACCCATTTTAATGTGTATTTCTAGCCAGACTATATCGGTATCCCCCCGGTCAAAACCAGAGACAGGCAACTTGGATTCAGAAGCTACAATCTAGTCCCACATATTCTACCTGTCAGGCTAACACAGGTGATTTAAAAATCCAGTTTGAATGTGCATTTCTATCCAGACTATACTGGTATTCCCCCTGTCAAAACCAGAGATAGGCAACTTGGATTCAGAAGCTACAATCTAGTCTAAATGCCCTGGTTCTACCTGTGAGGCTAACACAGGTGATTTCAATCATGAACCCCTCTACCTGGCTGAAGAGGTGTGCTAATTGCAATCTGCTGATTTAGTAAACAACTGGAACAAATACTAGCCTGGTAAACCAGCCCCTCGTACTTCATTTTATTTTGTACAGAGGGTCTGGCCTTGCTGCCATTGACATTCATGTTTTCGGACCAAGTGAATCCTAGCCAATCAGCGAACAGAAGGAGTGTTCGTAAGTGATGACGCTGACTTTGTGTGCTACATTTGAACTGTAGTGCGTAGGTAGGCTAATTGCATATGTGACAACCACACATTAGTGATTGGTAAAGGCAGAAGGCTGGTTTACCAGGCTAAACAAATACAATACATGGTCCTGGATTGTAGCTTCTTAAATGTGAGGTTGTCTATCTCCAGTCACAACAACCACATAAATAAATGACAGTGTTCTGATATAAGTGTCTAGAGCAGCAATCCTGTCCTGGAAAACTGACAGATGTCAGTTGGTGCCTGTATACACTTCATGTTCACGAGTGTGATTGTGTGTTTGTGTGCATGTGTGTGGGATTTACTTTAAATAGCACATTTGGTGTCTGGTGAAACGCAATTTCAATCCTCTGTGTAATGCTTGTTACATAGTGAATTGACAGTAAAGTACACTTGACTTTGACTTGAGAAAAGACGAATCCAACATTCAACCTCTCCACGTTGGCTACTTGGTGCTCTTCTTCTTCTTCGCTTTCCCTTCTTTTTTCTTCTTCTTCCCCTTGGCCTTCACTCCTTTGCCCTTTCCCACTTCACTGTCGTCATCAATGATCTTGGTGGCTCTCAGTCTCCTCTTCCCCAGTGGAGTTCGACTGTACCACGCCTGTCAGCACAACCATCACACATTACAGTTAGATGATTGCTTTTTTGTCTGTAAACAGCAGGTTGGTTCACAAGTTGGCTGTATTCACAATCATGACTACAGTAGGCCTGCAGTGTAAGAACAGACTTCAACTCCGTTACACACAACCAGCTGGATCCACTCAGACCAACAGCATAGATTAGACAATGGGAAGATTCAGAACACCCAGAATGCAAGACATCACTATCTCCGATGTACTATTCCTCAACACGAAGAACACCGAAGCTTTGGTAGTAATGCCATAACTTCATAATTTGGGCACTGGTCGCCTGGTGGTTAAAGTAATGGATCTGTGACTGGGTGGTCACGGGTTTGAATTCACCCAGAATTGCCACAGGTATCCTGAGCCTGGTACCAACCCCACACACTACTCCCTGGGCACCACCATGCCCCCCCCCCCCCCGCTCACATGTGTGTGATGGGCTAAATGCAGAGCTGTAGATTTCTAGCCTGGTAAACCAGCCCCTCGTACTTCATTTCATTTTGTACAGAGGGTCTGGCAGTGCTTTCAGTGACATTGCTGTATTAGGTAGAATTTTTCCCTAGCCAATCAGCAAACTGAGGGAGTGTTCGTGAGCGATGATGTTGACTTTGTGTACTACATTTGAATTGTAGTGCGTAGGTAGGCTAATTTCATACGCCAGATGATTGGGTAAAAAGGCAGAGCCACTTGTTTTAAACTTCTGCAGAGCCTACACCTCCAGAAAGAAATTGATTATCAATACAGCACTGCCAGACCCTCCGTACAAAATGAAATGAAGTACGAGGGGCTGGTTTACAAGGCTAGTAAATTTTCCCATTGAGGGACTAATAAGGGAATTAATACACACAAATCAGCAGGCAGACTTGTTACTACCTACTAAGATGTCAGCTGGTACGCTGCTGCCACCTATTGGGTAAGTAGTGCATTGCATCTGCACAGCAACTCGTTCATATTCTCTACTGTGTGAGCCTTCAGTTTAATACCGCATCTGTGTGGCTTGTCCATAACTGCCAAATATAATAGATGTTACAACTTTAACATCAAATTTTATTGGGACATAGCGGACTAACACTGGGGCATACATCAGCATAATGGAGATAGTAATGCCCCGCGTAATATACAAATATAAAAACAGTATGACACTAAAACATGCTCGAGAAAAAGTAATAATAATAATAATAATAATAAAACTTTACTTGTATAGCACAGTTCATACATGCAATATGCAACTCAAAGTGCTTTACAGTTTGGCAGGGTTGTTACAAGACAACATTTCTTGCGGTTCAGTGGTGTCGGAGCAGATAAATACAGTAGCAGACTGACTCTTGCATGAACACAGGTAGGCAGTCCTTGAAGGCCCTAGTCAGCAATCTTTGTGGTCCAGTGGTGCTAGAGCTATGCAACGCCCTGTTAAGTCACACAACTGAGTTTATTAAGAAAAGTGCCAATATATTATTGTCATGCCCACTGCATTACTATATTATATGTCCACTGTATTATCCTATATGTCGACTTCATTCAACTAGAAAAGCACTCAGAGAGCACAGACCTCTGCCAGGGGAAATGCTGTTGAAAAAGAAGGGTCTTCAGGATTTTCTTCAAGGTAAACCCCTTCAAGGGGTGACCCTTCTCTCTCGTTCTTATTTTTTTATGAAGAGGCAAATCTAGACTGCGTTAGGGTCTCAGGCAAAACCCATCACTATTCAAGACAGAGACACTCGTTTTACACTTCAGCTAAGTCTAAACTAGCCTGGTAAACCCGCCCCTCGTACTTCATTTCATTTCGTGCAGAGGGTCTGGAACAGAGACCGTCAGAAACTATTTCTCAATGCGAAATGAAGTGTAGTACGAGGGGCTGGTTGACCAGGCTAGCCCTTTAGTAACTTGTGTCCCAAAGCAGTTGCCTGTGTTGCCTAGCTACGCCATCTTTTTATGTATAATGCTGCTAGTGCCTGGTTGAACTACCAAACAGGTTTAGTTGTATTCTGAAACAATACAGTTAATCTCAGTCATAACCTCAATCTCAATCTGAGTTCATCTCAGCATCTCAGCATTTTTAAAATTTTCAGCTAACTAAAATCATGTATCCAAAAGTGACACATATGGTTATATTCGGAAAGACCTTAGCAATAATAATGTGAAAATAAAGTGAATGTAAAAAAATTATTTTTTCTGTAAAATTCTGTAAACACAACCTTACAAACTCAAACTTAAAAAGTCCCTCCTGGTTAATTTCGACTCCAGAGGGTTAGCCTCAGTCTCAATCTCAATTGCAATCTGAGGGGTGAGTCCTGACCTTAAAGGTCTCCTCCTCCTCCTTGTAAACGGGGTCCTGACGTGCGAGTGCTGGGATGAACTCGGCTGCGGTGAGGGGCCTGCGGCTCATCTGCTCCAGGCGGTGGGTTGTCAGCACGGCCCGCACTGCCCTCTGCAGGTGGCCCTGGGTATAGCCGTCCGTCACCTTGGCCAGCGAGCTCAGGTCCAGCATGGGGGAGAGCTGAGCACCACGCAAACGCAACAGGTCTCTCCACAGGACTGCAGAGATAGAGAGAGAGGGAGGGAGAGAGAGAGAGAGAGGGAGAGAGAGAGGGAGAGAGCGAGAGAGAGAGAGAGAGAGAGAGAGAGAGCGAGAGAGAGTGAGAGAGTGATGGAGAGACAAAGAGAGAGAGAGAGGGAGGGAGAGAGAGAGAGAGAGTGATAGAGTGTGAGAGTGAGAATGATACACAGACAAAAAGAGACAAAGAAGGAAAGAGGGAGAGAGAGATAGATAGAGACAAAGAGAGAGACAAAGAGATAGAGAGACAGACAGAGAGAGACAGAGACAGTGAGTTGTTCAAGGTTGTTCAAGGGTGAGTTCTTTACAACGTTCATCCTCCCAACTTTCCTGTCACACTGGGGTGACTGTAATATTTTAAAGGTTAAAACTTTAGATGTTGAAGAATACCAAATAAATGTATAATGTACACACTATTGACCAAAGATGTAACAAAAATAACACCCATGACTTAGACTCAAACCATGACACTAACTTGAAATATTGCACATGAAATATGCAAAATGTATTATATCCATGTTGACTTGTTTATAAAAAATATTGGGGTTACAATACAATCCATATCATATGGCAAGTAACTAAAACTAAGTAAACTCTCACCTAGTCTGGAGGCGTAGTCAGGCCTCGGGATCAGGATTACTTTTTTGTAAACTTTACATAAAGACTTTAGGTCTGCCTCAAAGGGACGCCTGGTTGTTCCCACCAGAAGCACTCTGTCCTCTGGCTTTAGAGACTTCAGCACTTTTGGGAGGTCTTTCTTCAGCCTCTTAGGTTCCATCTGCAGACAGCAAGAAAGGAGACTTTTGGAACAGGAACTATGATGGAAAACCCAGTTACAATACAGTACTGTGTACTTATTTCAGCGATTCACTAAATCAGCTGATTCTAATTAGCACAACTCTTCAGACAGGTAGCCGAGCTAATTAGCAAAATCACCTGTCTTTACTGCATATAGGTAGAATTTAGTGATTTGGAATATGTGGTACTGGACTGTAGCCTCTGAGGCCAGGTTGTTCATTACAATATCCACCAGGGGGCAGTGGAGTCTTGAAATAACCATGAGGTTCTCAGAACAGGAGAAACCTTTCAGATGTTTGATGAACTGTTATAGATGAAAGCAAACATTAAACACAGGTCAAAATTAAACATGTGTAATTATATACAAACGTCTATATCAATTAATATATATGTCTAATATCAACTAATGTTTAGAATTGCAGAGATACTGCCAAAATGTGATTGTCTGTGTATTAGAGACAACTACAGTTCTGATTATATTTTTCCCTGTAAATACTTTAGTTACACTACAGAACCAACCATTCTCTACCAAGAAGAAGACAAGAGATTTAAACTCTATTTTTAGTGTTAAAGGTGTATAGAATAGTGAGAGGAGTAGTCCTTTGTGAGACTATGGTGTCTGAGAGGCTTTAACCCTACATTGTTTTTCTCTTTATCAGGGAAGGAACTTCCAGGCACCCTCTATGCACCAGCAGCAACCACCTTAAGCCTTTACTCACCACACCCATTTAAAATGATCAAAATGCACCACAGTGCCTGTGAACCATATCTGTATTGCGTGCTACCGCTGTATAAAATACCTCTCTCTCTCCCCCCATGGTGTTTATCAGAGGTTAAAATCATACAAGCATGGCAGTGAAGCAACCACGGGATGCTTCCAAGCCCATAACTATGCATGCTGGTATGTGACTAACGCTGTTTTGATTTGCTACAACAACAACTTAGCTGATGTTTGTCAGACAGAGAGGTGTTGAAGTCACGTTGTGTTCTCTTCATTGAAAGTCACACATGTTATCTACCAGTGAAAAGAACTGCTTTGGGTTAGTGCAATATTTTCGTGTGCTTGTAATGGCATCTGCAGAATTGTCAAAAACCAACCTCTTAACTGATGATTGTAGGACTGCTATGAATTTACCACACACTTCAAACATTGTCTATGTCAAAATTGTACAGATCTATGTAGAGTGATCCCAACCTCAGAGGGCAGCATCCCAGGTTCAGAAAGAAAAAATCTTGCCACATATTTCTTCACTGAACTAGTAGACCTTTACAATGGCAACTGTGTTAAGAACACAGGCAGCAGAGGTGTATGGCAGGACTTCTACTTTTTTAGGTCGGTTTGTCCACTTCTACAAATAATAACATCAAACAAACTGTTGAAACTTCATTGTAATTAATATAGTAGTAGAGTAGTAGAGTAGAGATACTTTATTTATCCCGAAGGAAATGAAGGTATTCAGTAGCAAATACACATCAGATACACATCATATACACCAATATACATCCAGTGTGTATCTGTGCAGGATCAGGTGTGTTAGGACTAGTGTTGCCACCTGTCCCGGTTTCACCTGATTGTCCCGGTTTTTAATGGTCTGTCCCGGGGAAAAAAATATTCACCCGGGACACTGACACCTGATTCACTGCTTATAAGCAAAAAGGTTGATTGAGTTGCCGAAATGTCCCGTTTTTTTGTCAGCCATAGGTGGCAGCGCTAGTTAGGACAGGTGGCAGCGCTAGTTAGGACAGGTGCTGAGGAGGTGTGGTGTAGGTGGCAGCGCTAGTTAGGACAGGTGCCGAGGAGGTGTAGTGTAGGTGGCAGCGCTAGTTAGGACAGGTGCCGAGGAGGTGTAGTGTAGGTGGCAGCGCTAGTTAGGACAGGTGCCGAGGAGGTGTAGTGTAGGTGGCAGCGCTAGTTAGGACAGGTGCTGAGGAGGTGTAGTGTAGGTGGCAGCGCTAGTTAGGACAGGTGCCGAGGAGGTGTAGTGTAGGTGGCAGCGCTAGTTAGGACAGGTGCCGAGGAGGTGTAGTGCAGACATAGGTGGCAGCGCTAGTTAGGACAGGTGCCGAGGAGGTGTAGTGCAGACATAGGTGGCAGCGCTAGTTAGGACAGGTGCCGAGGAGGTGTAGTGCAGACATAGGTGGCAACCCTAGTTGGGACAGGTGCCGAGGAGGTGCAGTGAAGGCTGACTGCACTCACATCTTTCTCCATTTTTGGGATTTTCTTGTAGAATGTTTTCTCCGCATCGCCGATCCACACCACAGATGGCTGCAGCTGTCGGGCCACCTGCCAGAGCCAAAAAAACAAAAACATCAACATACACACACATACACACAAACACACACAAACTCATACACACAAACACACACACACACACACACACGTACACACACACACACACACACACACGCACACACATGCACAGACACACACACTCATACACACAAACACACACACACACACACACACACACACACACACACACACACACATACACACAAACACACACACACAAGCACAGACACACACACACACACACACGCACACACACACACAAACAAACACACACACACACACGCACACACAAACACACACACACACACACACACACACACACACACACACACACACACACACACACACACACACACACACACACACACACACACACACACAGACTTTAAAGGTGCACACAGTTGGAGGTGGTAACATTGAAACTGAGAAATAAAATTGTCCACTCACTAAACCACTGGGTGATGCTCTGTAAACAAGTCTTGTTTATGTCTGTATACTTGGTCTGATTTTGCATTTGGCACAAGGTAACCGTACACTGAACTGAACTGAGCTGAACTGAGTGAGGCCACTGATCCAGCACAGAGAAGGCATTTTGTTTAGACTGCGGCTCTCGTCTTAGCAAAAGGTCCCGTCGGGGCATGGTTGCTTTCCCAGCATGCTTTGCGACAGGTGCGGAGAGTTTGACGCGTATACAGACGCCTGTAGGAGGCCTCGCCACTGTAAAGCCCCGTCCCGTTTATAGCTCAGACCAGCTGTGTGAAAAAAAGGGGGTTCAGACAGCCAGAAATCTGCCTCTCGCGTCTCTGGGCAGACAGACGCACGAGGAAACAACCTAATTTTGCTTACTCACCAGCATTCCACCAATCAGGGCAGCTGTTCGTGTCTGGTTGTGTTTTGGTTCGTGTCTAAAGCACGCTGGGAAAATTGCTTGCGAGGCCTTTAGTGTGTACATCCGGTAATCTTCCGGTTGTGATAGTGACACTGACACTCACAGGATTGAGCTTGTCCTGATGTAAACATGTCTTGCCTCTACAAAGCCATCACCTTGACTGCCACCTTTCATGTGGTTGGGACTGCAGTCTGCAGGGAGCTTCTATAACAACTCTGCTGCTAAATATAGGACTGCTACCTTTCTCTACACACTCTGAAATATTAGTTTGTTTTTTTCATCGAAATTTCTATTTTCTATTTTCTAAAAATGTACATAACTTTTTGACTTATGTTGCTAACTAACAAACAAACTAACTAACAAACAAGCAAACAAACACCGATGATTACATAGCTCCACTGACGGAGGTGAAAAACCTTTAACAAGATATCACCAGCTACATTAGCAATAGACAGCAGTTAGCATATCAGCAAGCTTTTCTCTATGACAAGTAGGCTGTTGGTGGTATCTGCAAGGTTTTTTAGGTAGGCAGCTCACTACTTTTAGAACCATCCAGAGCAGTAGATATCCTTGGCTTCAGAGTCACACACAGGTGGAAACAGCACATTGTACTTTCTGACAACCCGCTAATGGGGAGGGGGGGGGGCAAAGGGGTCTCTTGTTCCGGGCCCAGGGAAAGGGGGGGGGGCAGAACTGGTCTCCCCTTAAATTATGGAATATGGAGGGGGGGTCCCCATCAGATTATCTTGTCCTGGGCCCAGCCAAAACTGTCAGCGAGCCTGCTCTCTGAAGCCATCTCTGGTTTATGCTGTATGCTGTATGATGTTCGGGGCCCAGGGAAAGGGGGGGCCCCAGAACTGGTCTCCCCTTAAATTATGGAATATGAAGGGGGGGGGGTCCCCATCAGATTATCTTGTCCTGGGCCCAGCCAAAACTGTCAGCGAGCCTGTTCTCTGAAGCCATCTTTGGTTTATGCTGTATGATGTTCCGGGCCCAGGGAAAGGGGGGGCCCCAGAACTGGTCCCCCCTTAAATTATGGAATATGGAGGGGGGGGGGGGGGGGTCCCCATCAGATTATCTTGTCCTGGGCCCAGCCAAAACTGTCTGAGCCTGCTCTCTGAAGCCATCTCTGGTTTATGCTGTATGCTGTGCTGTACTGTGTGTCTTCTTGCAGTGAGATTTAATTATTTTGCACCACAACTGAATATCTGCCTTTCCAAGTATGTAGGGGAAGCTACAGTGGGTGTCAGTGGGCTGTACCAAGATGAGCATTTTGTGCAATCATGGTAGCTCAGCATAGTAGCGGCTAGGGAAGACAGCCGACTCCAAATGTAGATGGAAAGGGGTCGTTAGGTTAAGGGGTCAAAGTTATTATTATCATTACGTTACACTTAGCTGACACTCTTAACCAGAGCGACTTACAGATGTTTACAGGGTTTCAGTTACAGTCTGTGTAACGTGACTGGAGCAGTGTGGGGTTAGATGCCTTGCTCAAGGGCATCTCAACCATGGGTAGGGCGCGGGTTTTGAACCGGCTACCTTCCGATTGCAAGTCCAACTCCCTAACCACTAGGCCACAGTTGCCAAGTTAACAAAAACAGTGATATATGATGAAATGCTTTATAGTTAAATGCTTTCTACTGCACCTTTAAAAGGATTGTTTACAGTTTTTCTCAATTGTTTACACACAATTCCTTGTACTTCAGACACAATGACCACAACATGTAACTCATGCACCAACCCCATCAACCGATTCTGCTAAACTACAAACACAATTCCTGCTTTGCACTGAAATTGCAGTTCTAAAACAGACTTTTTACAAAACACTATAGACAATTCTCTGCGTTTGGCACAATTTTCATGACAGAAATCTTTTGTTTCCACAAGGAACACACAGTGATTCAAAATTCTAAAGTCAATTGCCCTATTATGTACACTGACTCATCACATCGGCAAACACCTGTCACACAGCTTTACAATTAGCTATCAGAGCTTTGGAAGAGGCAGAGCCACAGCTAGAGGAGTGAGAGTAAGAGGAGGAGGACGGGGAGGACATGGACGAGGACGAGAAAGGACCGTAATCTCTGATGAGATCAGAGCCATTTTGGTTGACCATTTGGTCAACTAAATTATTTTACAGTAGTTGTTTAGTTGTTATAATAGTTGTTATTGTTATTGTTAGTTGTTGTAATACTGTTTTGAATGCAAAGTTTCATTTTGCAGGAGAAGTGAGGGGTTTTGCCCATTGTGTGTGTGTTTTTTTGACTTGTGTGTAGAGTTCTGAGAATATGAGGCATGTTTTCAGAAAATGTGTTTAAGCAATTGAGAAAAACTGTAAGATGAATGACTACAATGACAGAGCCTGGCTCAGAAGTTGTACACAATGATAAATACCCTGCCATTGTATTACTAACATACTGTTGCTGCATTGTCCAATCTGCTAACACTCATATTCACTCATTTACTGACCAGTCACCAGTGGTCCTTATTTTTACAGTTTTTCTCAATTGTTTAAACACATTTCCTGAAAGCATGCCTCATACTCTCAGAACTCTACACACAAATCAAAAAAACACACAGACAATGGGCAAAACCACTAACTTCTCCTGCAAAATGAAACTTTGCATTCAAAACAATGTTATTTCTTCTCAAAATGCTATTTTGTTGTCAAATGACAAACACAAACCATCATATGAATAGACATTTATAACAACCAGTTGAACCATGATGTGCTTAATGTAAAACACTATAATAAATGGAAAACACTTCTTCTCCATTCATCATGATTTAGGCCTTTTTTGTTCAGTGTTACACTTGCTACAGACAGTACATACATAAGTGTGCTATATTTTAGAATATTGTTTTTATACTCAGAACGCACATATACATTGTTACAAATATATTTTATTTTTCCCACAAAAACAGTGTACACACTGTGCATCCCAATCAACACAAAGCGGCACCTACAGTGGTCTACATACAATAGAACAGAAGAATTTACTGTAGCCTATACAGTTACAAAAAAAATTACGCTGCATCCTTTCTTCTGTTTTTGTGTGGCCACAGCACCTCATCCACATCACATGCAATGTTTTTCCTGGCATAGCAGCGAATCCATCCATGAAAAAGCATCAATTGCTATATTTCAACATGCGTCTTCCATAGCTTAGAGAAAGGATACACGCATAAGAAATAACATTGTTTTGAATGCAAAGTTTCATTTTGCAGGAGAAGTTAGTGGTTTTGCCCATTGTCTGTGTGTTTTTTTGATTTGTGTGTAGAGTTCTGAGAGTATGAGGCATGCTTTCAGGAAATGTGTTTAAATAATTGAGAAAAACTGTAAAAATAAGGACCACTGGTGACTGGTCAGTAAATGAGTGAATATGAGTGTTAGCAGCTTGGACAATGCAGCAACAGTATGAGTATGAGGCATGCTTTCAGGAAATGTGTTTAAACAATTGAGAAAAACTGTAAATGGGTAATACAGCTGCCTCACACATGCTGTCGGAGACATGCTGTGCTTTGTAACTTCATGTCTTTTCAAAGTTGACTAAGAGGACATTACAACTCATTCATGATCAGAGGTGAAGATCCTGGCTTCAGAAAGTAAAAACCCTGTCATGTATTCCTTCTGCCTGTGCACTTAACACACGGGTGATTTCACAAATAGCTGATCTACCTGTCTGATGAGTTCTCATTAGGATCAACTGTTTCACAAGATGATTTAATCGAATATGTAGCAGGATTTTTACTGTCTGAAGCCAGGACCTCCAGCTTTGTTTGTGGTTTCTTGTAAAGATGACTGAGAGAGCTATCACATACAGCTCTGGAAAAAATGAAAAGACCACCGCAACTTTTCCTAAAATCAGCATCTCTGTATGTATGACAGCCATTCCTTTCCAGTGTCAGTTGAATTTGGAATTTGGTAGAAATGTTGTCAGTAGTTTACAGAATAAAACAAAAATGTTCACTTTACTCACACATATACCTATAAATCGTCAAATCAGAGAAAATGATAATTTTACAGTGGTCTGCTAATTTTTTTTCCAGAGCTGTAATATATATTACATTACACTTAGCTGACGCTCTTATCCAGAGCGACTTACAGATATTTACAGGGTTTTAGTTACAGTCCCCTGAGCAGTGTGGCGTTAGATGTCTTGCTCAAGGGCATCTCAACTATGGGTAGGGCAGAATTCGAACCGGACACCTTCCGATCGCAAGACCAACTCCTTAACCACTAGGCCACAGCTGCCCCAGTGATACTAATACTCTCACCTTGAACACCATGTGCAGGAGATACTGGAGACCAGCTCTCCCTGGGTATTTCCCAGCCAGGTTGGCCGCGGACAGGTTGAAGAGGTTGGCCCCAGTCTCGGTGCACAGGGCGTGGACCAGCATCTTCTTCCCCACCCCTGGAGGACCAGCCAGCAGCAAGGTCCTGATGAGCGGAGCCTTCTCGTGGACAGCCTGTGAACCTGCACAGAACAGAGGACACGGTCGTGCCATAGCTTCAGCTCAACCGCAGGCTGTACAGTAGAAAACTGCACACAGCAAAAATAAGAGTGTTAAAATTTCAGGGTTAAACACCTTGGAGTTATTAGAATTAACAAAATGTAATGTAATGTAATGTAAATTTAAATGGTGTGCAGAGTCTGTGTTATTTCACATTTTGAAAGTGTTAGTTTAACACTGGAGAGGGATGAGCTATATAAACCCTCAAAAAGTGCTAAAGTCAACTCTGGGAGTCAATACTTCACTGGTCTTTTTGATGTGCAGTAAGGGGAAACCTGGCTTCTGAAGCTACAATCCAGTGCCGCGTGTTTGCGCCAGCTATTCACTAAATCAGCTGATTCTGAATAGCACCACTCTTCAGCCAGGTAGAGGAGTTAATTATTGAAATCACCTGTATTAAGTGCACAGGTAAAACCAGGTGATTTGGAATATGTGGTACCTTTAAAATCCAGGTTGCTCATCACTACCTTACCGTCTCTGTCATCACGGACAGACTTGGGTACAAAAGATGTGGTTGTCAAAGGAGCAAAGTTGTAAGCAACTGTACTTCTTTTCGGAACTGAAGAAGCCTTTTGGATAAAGGTGAAATGTCTTCAAGCTCTAAAAAGAAGTCTCGTTGCTTATAAATTAGCTCCTTTGACTACCATGACATGGATGAACGAGAATCTACAGACAACAAAACATGGCCATTTCATAGCACCAGTCAAACCAATGTGGGGTCTGGACAAGAATTCCCCTTAATGATTTTGGTCCAGACTGATGGAGATCTCTTTCAGCAGCTGCGACATTGGATGTGAATTCGCCCACATACAGCTGGTCCCCACACCTCCTTCCCTTCACACACAGTGATGAGAATGGCCGCGCAGAACAATGGCTTAATTAGCACTGGGGGTGGGCCAAGACTGGGCCATTGTTAATTTGATGTTTACCACAGTAAATAGTCTCTGCTGTGCAAGGCCAACATGCTGAGAGGGAGAGAGGGAGACAGAGAGAGACAGAGAGAGAGAGTGAGCGAAAAAGAGACGGAAATAGAGAGTGTTTATATGTATGTGTGTGTGAGAGAGAGAGACCCAGAAAGGCAGTGTGTATGTGTTTTAGGGAGAGAGACCGAGAAAGAGAGAAACAGAGAGAGAGAGTGTGTGTGTGTGTGTATGTGTGTACATCCTCTCTGTCTATTCCCTATCACAAACAGGTGCACTCATGTATTTGTTTAATGTACCATCAACACCTCCACCCACACACATTCACACCAAAACAATAACTTCTGGCTCACAGTCACGCCTGGGAAGGTACAATACAGTTCAGTGCGCTTCAAAGTCAAAACTGACAGGACTGAGCCCCGGAAGGAGTTTAACCCTTTAAGACACACCGTCATTATAACTTAATATTACCGGAATGTCAATGACCAAGCTGTAATGTGTTACTAAAGACTCTCGTAGTAATGTTGTAATGTTGTAATGTTGTAGTTACGTTTTTCTTCATTCAAAGTGGATTGTTCCACCTGCGGTCTGGTGACCACTAC
>CM050220.1:10337500-10340000 GCA_027475355.1 Coilia nasus | reverse complement strand
AGGGCAGATGGTGTAACTGAATCATGTTTTATTCTCTGGAAACACCCAGCTGCCATTATGCCCACGTACACACACACACAAACACACGCACGCACACACACACACACACACACACACAAAAACACACAAAAGCAAACATTCCAGTACTGTCTTAACATTTCAACACCCTCTTATCACAATGTTTGTGTTTGCGTGTGTGTTTGTATGTGTGTGTGTGTGTGTATGTTTGCATTTGCGTGTGTAAGTGCATTACATGCTCTTCATGCTTTATAGTAGCTTAACTGTAAAGCACCTGAGAGACACCGAGCCCCGTCTGTATGCGTGTGTGGACATGCTCCCTAGACTGACTCATGAGTCCAACCAGTGTGAGGTGAAGAGTGTAGGAGCACATTACACACGAGGTGTAATGATGTGCGCATGTTAAACTAGCCAGAAAAATGTAATTACTATTCACACTCTTATCGTTGCCTCTCAGAAATAAATATAATCTTACCGACTCCTGCTCTGTTTACTTACTTTACTTTTACTTTATCTTTTATGCCTTTATATGCTTTTATATATTGTCCTTTGCTTTTATTTTTGTTAAGCACATTGAATTGCTGTTGAATTGCCCACCATACACACAGCCCATCATCTGCCACCACAGCCAGTCCTCCCTCCCAACCATAACTGCACTTTGTGCACTTTATCCCACCCCACCTCCCCATCACCTTTTCTACCTCTGCCCTATGGAAGTCATCCCCCCCAAATGCAATGCACTTCACTCCCCACTCCCCATGCACAGTCTAGACTCACAATCAACAGTTTCACTGCATGTCCTACTACCCAGTATGTCTATGCATGTGACAAATAAATATCCTTGTATCCTTGCATCCTTGTATCCTTGTATGAAATGCGGTATACAAATAAACCTGCCTTGCCTTGCCTTGCCTTTTTCCTTAAACCCACCTAGAAGAAAAAAAACTGTATAAGACCGTTTTAAGAGCTTAAGTTGAACTTACATTGAACTTACATGCGGCTTCGCTGGAAACTGTTACTTAGAAAGTTACGTTACTTTAGGAAATGTGTGACAATAGCCTGATCTCACTGCATTCTGAATTGTTTCTCCTAAAAGCCCCTTTCGAGGAAAAAGAAAACAAATCAGTTTGATATGAGATCTTATTTGTGTCTGACAGACAACGTCAAGGCAATTCTAAGAAGTGACATTTTCGTCTGGGTAGACATCGGTAAAAACTAACCCCAGGCTCTGTTCATTACAGGCTAACCAGTGAGTGTTTTTTGTCTTGTTTTGATCACACATTTTGGATGGGTAGTTCATGGCTTAATGTTTGGACTGGTTCAATGTGGGGTATTTCAGTCCAGCTCTGGCTACTCTGTGCTGTGAAGTGATGTCATTGCGCCATTAACATGCAAACCAGTGTCCAGCTGAGGCCATTTCATAGGTCCCTCCAAAACTGGCCTGAAAAGAGCTGTAAAATGGCTTTGTAATAGTATCCTCAGTAAAGCCCTCACAAACAAATCTGAATTAAGCTATGAAGAAGGCTTATGTCATAAGTCATTTCAGGCATGTAAGTGTGTGTGTGTGTGTGCATGTTTGCGCTCGTGTGTGCGTGTTTGTGTGTATGTGTGTGTGCATGTTTGCGTGTGTGGGTGTGTGCGTGCGTGTTTGGGTGTGTGTACGTGCATGTTTGCGTGTGTGTGAGTGTTTGCATGTGTGAGTGTGTGTGTGCGCGTGTTTGTGTGTGTGTGTGCGTGTTTGCCTGTGTGTGTGTGTGTGTGCGTGTTTGGGTGTGTGTGTGCGTGTTTGGGTGTGTGTGAGCATGTTTGCGTGTTTGCATGTGTATGTGTATGTGTGTGTGTTTGCATGTGTGTATGTGTGTGTGTTTGCGTGTGTGTGTGTGTGTGTGTGTGCATGTGTGTGTGTGTGTGTGTGTGTTTGCATGTGTGTGTTTGCATGTGTGTGCGTATGTGTATGTGTGTGTATTTGTGTGTGAACGAGCATGAGTGTACCAATGTAGTCCGAGAGCCTGACATTCATGGGGCGAATCAGAAGGCCTTCCAGAACAAGCTCCTCGTACAGCGACTCCATGGTCCTACCAAAGTAGCGGGAACAGAGAAAAGAGAGCGGACGGAAAAAAACGAGAAATAAAGACACATGTGTATGAAAATAAAACAGTGGGACGCAATGAAAGAAGAGAATAAAATGACGGGGGGGGGGAAGACGAGGAAAGGACAATTAATTATTGTTCCAGACAGACAGTCAACGTTACAACACAGTTGCATTACGTCACACTTTCCCCTGCGGCAAAGAGGCTCATCTGCTCCCAAAGCAAACTGTCTTCAGCAGCCTGTTTTTAGACACTCTGGTGCACCACAGGATGCTGAAGAGGCCTTTAAACATGTCAGAGGATACACCCTTATGTGGAGGGGTTGTATTTAAAAGCCAGCTCATTCAATGCGGTTTACAGTAAAACAAATATTTTATTAGACGGGGGGCCCA
>CM050220.1:10322500-10332500 GCA_027475355.1 Coilia nasus | reverse complement strand
TTAGCCGATTTGTAGCAATGGAAAATACATGTTTAGGCTGGTAGTTACTAGGCTAAAGTTAGCTGAAACCAGACTAGCCATTTCCTATTGTTTTCAATGGGGCTGCCGCGCGCAAGTTACAAAAAATCGGAGGTGCAGACACGGCAAATATGCGCTTGAGAACGCCGCGCCAGATGTGCACTGACGTCATTTTGACGTCACTTTTGCGCGCGCACCACTGCGCGCGGCGAGTATATCCAGGCCTTAAGGCAGCCTGAGGTCTCTCTGCTGCTGCGACACATCTGGGCCCCCCCTCCCCTTCCTTACCCCCCCCCCCCCAACCCCTTGCTGTCCCACTTACCTTCTTATTGGCTTTCTTAGCCTTCTTCTTTTTGCCCTTCTCCTTGTCTACAGCCAACTTCAGGTTCTTCAGCTCTTGCCTCATCAACTCGTCCACCTGTAGATTGGGACAAAATAAAAGGTGAGAAGACCAGAGCCTCTGAAGTTTTGTGATGTAGCCTGGTAGACCAGCTAACCATCTCGTGCTTCATTTCATTTTGTACAGACGGGTCTGGCCCTGCTGCATTGAGAAACGATTTCTTCCTTGAGGTGCTGACTCTGCTGAAGTTTAAAACATTTGGCTCTGCCTTTACCCAATCGCTAACGTCTGTTCGTCATGTATGTAATTAGCCTATCTACGCACTACAATTCAAATGTAGCACACAAAGTCAATGTCATCACTCACAAACACTCCCTCTGTTTGCTGATTGGCTTGGCTTGGATTTGCTTGACCTGAAAACATGAAGGTCAACGGCAGCAAGGCCAGGTTGTGTGTACAAAATGAAATGACGTATGAGGGGCTGGTTTACCAGTCTACTTCTGACTGGCTGGATACATGTGGGTGAAACATCACGATCCATGCCATCACGATTTCTTGTCGTGTTTTTTTTTTAACATTCAAATACAAATTTGATGTTGTTTCTAAGTTACTGTCATTGGGCCTTTGACTTTAATTGGATTGGACAGTTGCAGAGAGTGGCAGGAAATGAGTGGGAGAGAGAGACACACAGGTCAGGATTAGGAAATGACCTCTGGATTTAAGATCTGGACGCCAACTGTGCCACTGCACCCCCAATCCGCCCTGCCCCTGCCCCTGCCCCCAAAATGCGATAAAACGGACAAACTTTTTCACTGAGTGCCTGCCCCTCACCTTGTTTCATTAGTTTTTCCTTTTTTAAAATATCATGTCACACCATCATGGCATTTTTACCATGCCATATTTTAACGATTTTAATGTCTGGTCTCTTCATTTGATCTTACCTCCACTACAGGTGGAAATAAGCAAATGTTGCTATAACCTGACTTAAAACTTTAAGACTTTGGGCTCTATTTTCACGATCATATGGCATTGTCTAAAGTGTGTCGCGCAAGTGGCTTTGGGGGCGTTCCTGAGACAATATGCTATTTTGACGACAGGAAAAGTGAACATTGCGCCTGGCGCATGGTTCAAAAGGGTTAGTCCTAAGTTACCTAATTAATCATAGGTCTGTTCAGGGTGTAACATGCAATAAACCAATCAGAGTTTATACTCTCATTCCCTTTAAAAGCCATCCGCACTTTGTCCATGGCCTGTTGCTATTACGATGGCGTGTTTCCCATCAGGAGCGTTTTTCTTTGAAGACCGATCTGCTCGTGCATGACCAGTTAATCTTCAGGGATGGATATTTAGGTCTGTTTTCACTTACTTGTGTGAAACACATAATTTCCCTTTGGTTATAAACAATGTGTATATGTTTATTAAAAAGAACGGATTGCTCAATAAATGTGCATTATTGCAAAATATGTATCAGTGTTTATGTCTTTGCACTTAGTAAATAATCAGATTCGTAGTCATATGCAATTGGACATTTTTTTGGAGCTTGAAGACGTTTTAAGCACTGTTGTTGGCATGATGTATGTGTTATTAACCATGCCTTTAGTGGATAGCCATCGTCCCCTAACAGTGACTCATCAAGAGGGGGATCCCTCTCGTTATATCCCAAAGCGCTGTGCGCCCCTAAAATAGCTTTTCAGCAATGCACAACTGACGACAGACCAGGGTTTTGTTGGTCACTGGCGATTTAATTTTTGCGTCCTTATAATAGCATCTGGCACGCTTTGCGCCAGACCACACCTCTTCTTTTCTTTGACACACCCGTGATGGCGCAGTGTCATCTGCTATCTAGGCGTGTTTTTTTGCCTGAAAAAGTTAACGATGCTTTGGCACAGAACAGTAATGACACCATGCGCATGTTGCGAATGCACAGTGCGCCGCGGCATGATAGGGCCCATTGACTTAAGATCTTTTCTTGTTTTACGAGATCAATGTTTACTGTCTCTGTTTTAAATTAATTATTAATTAACTCAACTAAAGTGTCTTTGAGTACTTATAAAAGGGGCTCCATAAATAAATATATTGTTATTATATTATGGCACCTGGACTCTGATCTCCTCCTCCACCTCCAAACGCTTCTCCTCTCGCACCAGCTGGGCGTCAAAGCGCTGCGGGAAGTTCTGTCTCTCATCACGATCCTGCCAAACCTCTGCAATACAACGCAAAACACAGCAGCTGTGAACGAACAGTGAGAGAGAGAGAGAGAGAGAGAGAGAGAGAGAGAGAGAGACAGAGAGAGAGAGAGAGAGCACGAAAGAGTGTATAAGACAGAAAAACAGAGCAAGCAATACAAACAAAACACAGCAGCTGTGAAAAAACAGAGAGAAAGAGAGAGAGAGAGAGCAGGAAGAGAGAGTGTATAAGAGATAGAGAGAGCGAAAGAGAGACAGAGAGAGAGAAAGAGTGTATGAGAGACAGAAAGACACAGAGAGAGAGAGAGAGAGAGTATGACAGAGAAAGAAATAGAGAGCAAGCAATACAACACAAAACAGCAGCTGTGGAAGAATAGTGAGAAAGAGAGAGAGAGAGAGAAAGAGAGAGAGCCCAAAAGAGAGAGTGTATGAGAGAGAGAAAGAGAGAGCAGGCAATACAACACAAAACACAGCAGCTGTAAAGGAAAAGTGAGAAAGAGAGAGAGAGAGAGAGAGCAAGAGAGAGAGAGTGGGAAAGAGAGTGTATGAGAGAGAGAGAGAAAGACTGAGCAAGCAATACAACACAAAACACAGCAGCTGTAATGGAAGTGAGAAAGAGAGAGAGAGAGAGAGAGAGAGCAAGAGAGAGAGAGAGTGGGAAAGAGAGTGTATGAGAGAAAGAGAGAGCAAGCAATACAACACATACAACACAGAACACAGCAGCTGTAAAGGAAAAGTGAGAAAGAGAGAGAGAGAGCAAGAGAGAGAGAGTGGGAAAGAGAGTGTATGAGAGAAAGAGAGAGCAAGTAATACAACACATACAACACAGAATACAGCAGCTGTAAAGGAACAGTGAGAACAGTGAGATAGAGTGAGACAGAGACAGAGAAAGAGAGAGAGAGAAAGAGAGAGAGACCGAAGGAGAACAAAAGTGGCAGAAAAGACACAGAGTGAGAGGCGGAGGAAACAATTTTGTCGAGCGGGGTCCCGCTGGGACACCAGGTTTGCGCTCTGGACTCTCGACGCTCAGCGCTGGGCCCCTGGCTATCGGCCCCGGCTCTGGCGTCCTGTGGGAAGCGCAGGTGTGGCGCAGCGGGTGAGAACCGCGAGACTCATTGTCCTCCTCACCGCTCTCCCAGGCACCACATCCTCCTCCTCTCCTCCCGCCGGAAAAACCACTTCCTCCCCTCACAACGCCGGCAGAGCGCCAACCAGATAAGGGTCTGGGCGAGCGGTGAGATGCTCGGGGCTTACAGCTTCGCCTAATTCGACCACAAGCCAAAGACAGTGCTTCCCACATCTCTTCCAGAGTTTACCTGACCCTCTGTTTTTTTTTTTTTTTTAAATGCGGAACACACAGACTGTAGCCACAGACTCCAGTGGAAGATAGAGATCATTATTTCGCAGTCAAGAGTTAATCTAACTGGTTCCAGACCGCCTGCTAACTTCATCTCTCACAGAAAGTCTAGCCCCCATCGTGGTCTGGGCTGTTTAGGAGACAGGCTGTGCATAAACACCGCAGAAGTAACATCAACAAGGGAGAAAGGCCTCTGACGGATGGCTCCATCTCACAGACCTGCCAAGTTCAGCGAGAGGTCAAAGGGCACTGGTTTAAAACTGGCGGCTCTGTGGCACTCAGTACTGAGGGTCTGGCTTTGAAATGAGACCCTGTGCCTGGGTTCAAAGGTCAAACTGTCCTTTTTCTTTTAAAAGCCCCTCTCTGAAAACATCCCAGAGGCTACGTGATATGTGCAATTACCTTTTTCCCTCTTTAATGGGGGCGCTTGCACTCCCCTTAAACTGTTTGTTTAGAGGAGGCATCCGTGCTCTTGCCCTGGAAAACAATAGTCCGAGGCACGGTGCAAACCAGAGAAAACAAGATCAGCTTTCTGGGCTTCATTTTATTGGCATGAATGAAATCCAGACTCTGTCAAAAAAATCACCAAAAAAAATAAGAGAGAAGGGGGGGGGGGGGGTGGGGAGGGGAGGGAGCGGGTTGGGAAACCCCCACGAGATGCCACAGCAGAGCAGAAACCCGAAGGCGACACGATCGCCTTAATTCGGGCTGGCGATTCGACAGGCTCATGTCAGAGCCGTTGGGTTCGCAACACACTGAGGGACCACACACGCACCAGCACAGGCGGATCGTGTTGTGGCCAGATTTTTTGTTTTTTTTTGTTTTGCGCTGTTCACCACCTGGAGCGTGGAGGAGAGAGAGGGGCCAGGGCTCCCTCAGATCTCGTGTGTGGCAGGGAGAGACGGGGCACTTTGCCGTCCGCCACAGCTCGCAGGGGCTAATGGCATCCGGCTCCTAGTCCCGCCTGCGCTTGTGTTACAGTAGAGTGCAGATTTTTTAGACAGACTCCTTTTCCTCTTTCCTCTCTGCTCCTTCCTGTTCGCTCTGGGAATGGAGCCTTATTCCTTTTCTCCCCCCTCAACCCCCAGTCTAAGCTTGGGACAGGAAGAACAAGTGCTTCCTATTGTGCGCTCTTCCGCCCGGAAATTGAAAATTAAAATGGTGGCAGGCTTTCAGCTGTGGCTCCTTGACGTGGGCACATTTTTTTTCTTTTTGTTTTTTTTTTTTGCCAGATTCTCCTCCTGGAAATGGAGGAGTGGGAAACCCCCCCAGAACAAGAGCAGACATATCACCATAACAACACTAATGTCTGAGGACATTATCAGCTACATTCCCATACATGCAAGCAAGCACACACACACACACACACACACACCCACACACATACCCACGCACACACACACACACGCACACACACACACACGCACACACACACACACACACACACACACACACAAACACGCACACGCACACACCCACACACATACCCACGCACACACACACACACACGCACACACACACATATGGGAACACAGCCACAGACTCTCCCGGGATGTCGCTAGGCCTGGTTTGATTCTGGATAAGTACGAGAGTCACCTTTCTGCTTCATTACAGCTAAATAAACCCTACACATAATCATTTACCAATTACAGACACCTGACCAAACAAAGGCTGAGTCTGGAGCCCCAGATGCCAAAAAGCTGGAGGACATTTTCTTTTCATCACTTCTGACAGGCGGGACATCTCACATGAATTGTTGTTTTCACAAGACTTCAAGGCCCCCTGTTTAAGTCATTTTCATAAGCTGTAAAATGGCCCATAAAATGGCCAAGAGACACAAATAAAATCATCGCTACTTTATGATACCGTGAAAACATTAAAACAACAGCAATTTCAGCAGCTTCTTTTCCTAATAGTATGCCTTGAGTATGATATTACCAGACATTTTGGCAAAACATTCAAGTCAAGAATCTATCTCACAGTTATAACAGTGTCCTATTTTGCTTGTAAAAATCCTTCAATATTCTCCCGAGATGAAATACTATTTAATGAGACACCAGGACTAACGACCCCATCTTACAGGAATCCATGAACATTCCATGAACATGCTACTGACATCCAAATAACAATCTTACACACACTGATGTCCATGCTGCTTTTACACTTGCACTTTACCAACTGCACCTCCACTTATTGCACCTTACATATTACACATTTCACTTTTTCTTTGTTTCCACCTACACCAGCTACCAAGAAGAGCTACCTCGTACTTTCCTTCTTGTTGGAAGCATATATGTTTACCGGAATGTCTTATGTCTATTTATTGTGGATGTCTGTGCACACTTCATGTCCATGAGTGTAGCGGTGTGGTTGTGTGTGTGTGTGTGTGTGTGTGTGTGTGTGTGTGTGTGTGTGTGTGTGTGTGTGTGTGTGTGTGTGTGTGTGCGTGTGTGCGTGTTTCTAGTTCAAATTGCACATTTGGTGTGTGGTGAAACGCAATTTCAGTCCGTCTGTGTAATGCCTGTTACATAGTGAATTGACAATAAGGTACACTTTGACTTTTGACTTTTTTGACTTTGAATACCTCTTTACGATAAGTCTGGCTGCATGACATCTAGGCTGCACTCTAGTCCAGCCGCCGGAAGTGAGCCAGATATATATCAGTGCGGTCTTAGTGCCATTCAAGCTCCTTCACTGAGGTCTCGAGCCTGTTCATCACCAAGCTGTCCTGTTTATCATCAGCCTGTAACTCTTCCAGAATGTAACCTTGAGCCCCCGAGCAGTGCCACTTGACAAGCTGTTGCTGGAAGCTTCTAAATGAAACAGAAAGAAAGTCTGACGGGCCATATAATTGCTTCCTGCAAACTTGCAGCTGCTTCCCAGTCAGTCAGCCCATGTGTGCAAAGCTTTGCTTTGCTTTGCTTTGCTGTGTGGTGCTGTGGTGTGTGTGTGTGTGGGGTGTGTGTGTGTGTGTGTGTGTGTGTGTATGAGTGTGTGCATGCTGCTCACTGTGTGCTGCGTGTGTGCATATACGTGAGTAAATGCATGTGTATGTGTGTGTGTGTGTGTATGTGTGTGCTGTGTGTGTCTGTGTGTGTTTGTGTCTGTGTGTGTGTGTGTGTGTCTGTGTGTGTGTGTGTGTGTGTGTATGTGTGTGGGGTGTGTGTGCGTGTGTGTGTATGTGTGTATGTGTGTGTGCATGCTGCTGACTGTGTGCTTACTGTGTGCATATATGTGAGTAAATGCATGTGTGTGTGTGTGTATGTGTGTGCTGTGTGTGTGTGTGTGTGTGTTTGTGTGTGTGTGTGTGTCTGTGTGTGTGTGTCTGTGTGTGTCTAAAAGTGTGTGTGTCTGTTTGTGTAAATGTGTGTGTTTTCTTCCTTCCCTGCAGTCTATTCTGCCTAATGCTCCCTTTCACACACTCTGTGTGTGGGGGGTAACACATGCCGCAGCTGAGATGGGATGGTTGTTTAGGAGCCTTTAGGAATGTGCTAACATTTGGGAATGTGCTACCAGGTAGCCGGCTTTGTGTTTGTCTCTGCCATTGTCAGGAAGAGGAAGCTTGGACAGAGCTCGGACGGACAGCTGCACTGATAATAGCACTTGATTGAATGAATCACTCATGCACACAACAAAACAGGAGCTTTCAGCTCAGGAAACTCGGCACAAAACTACTCTCTGGGTTCACACACATTGTCAGTCTGCATAGCCCGACAAATTGGAGAACATTCACTTCAAATGTGTGGGTTACACAAAGCCAAGAATACAAAAAATACATACTAAATGCACTCTACACATGTACTCGAAATAATACAGTGATCATGGCCCACCAAAATCGTACATTCTCCTCACGATCAGCATGTGAGGAAGCCTCTGTGGGGATATACTGACTGGTTGGGTTGTAAGGTTCTGCATAACAATAAATTAAATATGACATTAAATATTTTCAAACTGTGGAGCTGGGCCCAGAGCAGTGCAGAGTCCAAGAAATGATGATTGTCAAGCTTTTTGAAGTGGACGTGCTTCTCCTCTGTCAAGTAAGACTCTGACTCTGACACCTGTTGCACACCTTCTGCAATGAAAACGCAATGAAAACGTTACCGTGTGGACATAAATATTTACTGCTCA
This sequence comes from Coilia nasus, assembly GCA_027475355.1. Taxonomy (NCBI): domain Eukaryota; kingdom Metazoa; phylum Chordata; class Actinopteri; order Clupeiformes; family Engraulidae; genus Coilia; species Coilia nasus. The sequence continues at coordinate 10,324,471 of CM050220.1, read as the reverse complement.
CTGGACGCGACTTTTTTTTTAACCCGCAAAGAAAAAAATCCAGGAACTTTGTTGTGTGGACGTGGCCTGAGATGAGATTGTTTCCTGTATGACGTCATGCTGCTTCTCCCCTGTCTATCCAGACTCTGCTCTGACACCCCCCCCCCCTAGGGACAGCACACACCCCCCCCCCTCCCCCCCGACCCCAGGTGCTGTGGGTTAGATAAGGTGACCTGACACAAACAGAGGGCTGCTGCCTCCACACAGACGGATTGCAGTGCGACCTGCTGAAAGCTGCAAAAGACGGATGATCCCACTCTTTTATGAGGAAGCCCACTATTCCCTTGTGGCATGTGTGGTGCACACATGTACACACACACGCGCACACACACACAAACACACACACAAACACACGCACACACACACACATGCACACTCACACACGCACACGCACACACACACATGCACAGACACACACATGCACACTCACATACGCACACAGACACACGCACACACACACGCAGACACACACACACACACACACTTGCACATGTGCACAGTCAATGATATCTCTATATCTTGGCATTCCTCTGTTGCAGTAGCTTCAAAAAGAATGAATTATGAGAAATTGAAAGATCTGAGTGCAAGATTGGAGAGAAATAGCTTACAGTAGACTCTGAGAACAACTGCTCATTCTCCTCCCCCAGTTTTAGACATTCACACATCCTGTGGCTTTCAGACAACAAACAAATCGTTTTAATTAGCAACACAGCCATAAGTAGCCACATAAACAACAAAAAGCTGTCCAAAAAAGATGTGTTTTTGCACCTCTGTATTTCCCCAGACGTCCCCTAACTGGGACACTGTCTGTTTTTAGTTCAGTCACTGCACGCCCCTAAAGGCTATATCCAAAACAAACAGGCCACAATCCAAACATTTCTGGCAAGACAACAGAAACTGTGTGTTGTCATGTAAGTATTCATCAAATATTACACTAATAACTTGAAATGGCGCTGTCAACTTGTCCTGCAACATTAATGGGAAACATGACAAGCAGAACCTAATATAAAATAAAATTCTGAATCACATCTAGTGAAAAGATCTAGACTTGTTTGTAATAAGCCTTGCCTGCGCTGTTAGCCCTTTCTGTGACTCTGCACACTGTCTTGACTTTATACCGTGGACGTTGAATTACTTCTCTCTGCGACCCCCTAAACTCTTATTGGAGCACAATGTCCTGGAATTCACCATCCGAACGATCCAAAGCATTTTACATGTGCTCAGAGCCTGCCCCTTTGGTTCACCACATGTTCACCAGGACTCTATTTCCTCTAATGTCACAGTGGTGGAGATCAGGGCTCAAACGTCAGCTCAAATATTAGCCTCCGCTGGGTCAAAGAGAGGCAGGGCGGCAGATGCAGACCTAAGATCCCCTCACAGAGCTGAGTGTGGAACCCATCAGGAAAAGAAAGAGTTCTAGCCGTCAATTTCGCTTTCGGTGTGCCTGGATTCATTGGTCACGCTGTCAGGCCACAGACGACAGCTGAGTTATTGCAGACAACTGACACTAAAGGCATCACCTCACATGCCCTTGCCTTGCTAGGGCTCTCTGAGAACACAACCCAGAGATTTATTATATGTCTCACTTGTTTCTCCTAGGCAATAATGAGATCAGAGGGATATAAAAATGAGACTATTGCCTTTGTCTCTGGAGCAAAAGATATTTTTGTTTCAGTGTAGACTCCCTATAATGTACTAATGAGATCTCAACAGTGTCTCAAATAGTGCTCAATGTTGTCTGAGAAAGAACTGTGACAAAAGTAATACTTAAATGAGCCTTAAACGAGAATCACCATTTTGTCTCCTGTGCAACAGAAGGGATACAAATGAGAAACAAAATTTTCCTCTGGGAACAGTGAGAACTGAAGACTATCTTTTACTGACTGTTATACTGGTTTGTTGACTTAAAGTCAGATTCACAACAAAAATAAA
>CM050220.1:10302500-10317500 GCA_027475355.1 Coilia nasus | reverse complement strand
TCCTAGATATGTTGATGCTTATAGTTAAGATATAGATATAGATAGACTTATATGAACACATATAAACATATCCAATAGGTAATTGGCTCACATCCCATTTAATGTTTTAAACACAAGAAGCAAAGCCTTACATTTCTCAATTCTATAACTTACTGAGAGTGAGTGCAGGGACCTTAAAATTGGAGTAATGCGGTCAGTTCTTTTTGTTCTTGTAAGAACCCTTGCTGCTGCATTTTGGATCAGTTCAAGCTGTGTGATAGCAGACTTGAGATCAGTCGCATTGAATGAGTGGCGAGGGATTGATTGGATCAACAGGTCCTCATGTGTGCGTCTATAGTAATGACTCAGGTCGAGGGGTAGGTCGGGGTGAATGCGTGTTCTGTCAGAGGGTAGCTGGGCAGCTCGTCCAGTCACAACTCATTTGGAGACCTCAACTTTGCCCTCCGTAATCAGGAGCAGATCTCAAGCGTCTCAGCCACCCCCACGTCTGCCAGAGGTGTTGTGATAACGAGAGAGCTGAAGCAGGACCAAAGCAGGTCTTTTCACTGTGAGTGTGTGTGTGTGTGTGCGTGTGTGTGTGTGTGAGTGTTTGAGTGTGTGTTTGAGTGTGTGTGTGAGTATGTGTGTATGTGTGTGTTTGAGCGTGTGTGCGTGCATGCATGTGTGTGTGTTTTTGTGTGTGTGTAGTTAAGTGTGTGTGGTTGTGTGTGTTTACATGCATGCATGCATGCATGCATGTGTGTGTGTGTGCCATGTCTGTGTGTCTGTCTGTGTGAATGTGTGTGTATGTGTGTGAAAGCTCCAAAACTAGAGGCTGAAAAACCTTTATCCATTTCATCTACAGGCCCCTTCATTCTGAGACACTCTGCTTCTACACAGAAAGTTCTGCTCTCTTCTTGAACCCACCAACACAGCCTAGCCCTAACCCTTAAGGTTACGACCCCTTATCTGTAAGGCCCTCCACGCTATGGTGAGGGCTAGCTTAGATTTAAATGGGGATAGGCCGCAGTGACAGGGAGGGCCAGTAAAAAGGGGAGTCTGTGCAACTACTGCACCCCAGGCTGGGCATCCAGAGAGAGGGTGTGTGTGTGTGTGTGTGTGTGTGTGTGTGGGTGGGTGAATTATGAGCACATCCATCCCCACCGCTAATAGCTAACGGTTAGCATGGGCCAGTGGCTCTCCATAAATCACTGTGACAGGTCCTAATCAGGCAGCACTAGCACGGAGAGAGCCAGCCACACACACTTCCTGTGGTCAGACTGCTGGGGTACTTAGACTAACATTCACTTGCTCTGGCTGCATCCCCCCCTTCCCCTCGCTCTCTCTCTCTCTTGCTGACACACACACACACACACACAAACACACACACGCTCAAAACATATGCGTATACACACATGCTCAAACACACACACACACAGATACACACAGATACAGACACAGACACAGATCCAGGCACACACACACACACACACACCCATGACACACACAAACACATACACACACAGACACATACACACCCATACACAAACACTCACTCACTCACTCACTCACTCACTCACTCACTCACTCACTCACTCACTCACTCACTCACTCACTCACTCACTCACTCACTCACACACTCACTCACTCACTCACTCACACAGACACAGATCCAGGCACACACACACACACACACACACACACACACACACACACAAACACTCACTCTCACTCACTCACTCACTCACTCACTCACTCACTCACTCACTCACTCACTCACTCACTCACTCACTCACTCACTCACTCACTCACTCACTCACACACACACACACACATACACACATGCTCATACAATCCAATGAGCAGAAACGTTAGGCTTACAACCACTGTCTACATTCTTGCATTCTGACACTTTTACTAGACATGCACAGAAACCAGACTCATATTGCTCAGCTTTTCTGGCGGGACTATGGGAATTGCATGGGAAGGGGAGTGAAACAGATCCAGTGCCAAGTAATTGCTGCTTATTTATTCAATGACAAAAGTTATGGAAAGTCTTTGGACTTCCTGGACTCAAACAGAGTGTCTGAGGTACTCTCTGGATGGGATTACATAAACACAACTCGCAGTGAATTGTAAGATTAGACATATCAAATATACCTTAGGAAAAAAACAGCTTATAAAAGATCTTATTGGTTTCTGAAAGACAAAGTCAAATAGAAAGACAATAGTAAGAAGCAATATTTTCCTTCCTCTGGAGAGTGATTCTTCAAGTTTAAATAAACCAGAATAAGAGAAATGTTTGGTTGAGTGCTGCTTGTGTCCCTTGAAACAACTCGTGCTTTTGGAAGGGAATGTAATAAAAAGTGAAAAAAAAAAAACCCCAAAAAAATCCAAATTCAGGCACTTAGTTGATTGACAAAAAAAATCCAAATAGTTTCTATTGGGCTACAGCGTTAAAAAAACACCAAAGACCAAAGCGTATCGGCCATACAGCCTTCATCCAGAGCTTGATAGTGTAAAATGTACATTTTTTTTTTTTTTATATTGTTTTATAGTCTTACTTGTATATATTGCTGTAAATTGAACCGACACATGAACCTTAACATGACGTTTCTGAGGGCAGTCTCACATGTACAGTAGGCACGATATAGTTTAGACATTTTTATCTATCTCAATTCTATTCTTATATACTTCTATTCTTCTATGCATCTGTTGTTGGCTGCTCCAAATGACATCTCACTATAACAATAAAGACTTCTACTTCTACTTGTACTTCTGCTTCATCGATCGACCAGAATAAGACTCTGTCCCACCTGCAGTTTATGAACCACTGTCTGATCTGCTCCTGTAGGCTTGATTGACAATTCTTGAATACACTTCCAAATGGTTTCAATTGGGCTACAGCATTAAAAAAAACACCAAAGCCTATTGGCCATACAGCCTTTATCAGGCTGTGTCAACCATAATAAGACTTTGTCCCACCTGCACTCTATGAACCACTGTCTGATCTGCTCCTGTAGGGTTGATTCACAAAAGACCTTCCAAATGGTTTCTATTGGGCTACAGCATTAACAAAAACACCAATGCGTATTGGCCATACGCCTTCACTGAGCCTTCATCAGGGTGTGTCAACCAGAATAAGATTGTGTCCCACCTGCACTCTATGAACCACTGTCTGATCTGCTCCTGTAGGGTCTCCCTGGGCTACAGCATTAAAAACACAAAGCGTATCGGCCATACAGCCTTCATCAGTATGTGTGTCAACCAGAGTAAGGGCTCATTCACACCAAACACTCTCCGTATTCAGCGCGTGGCCGTATTCTGTCCGTACAATATGTTTCTATGGTGATAGAATACGCTCAGAATACGCTCAGAACGGTCTGGTCTCATCTGCCAACGTGCAATCTAAATGAATACGGACAGAATACGCTCAGAATATGGCCACGCGCTGAATACGCAGAGAGTTTGGTGTGAATGAGCCCTAAGACTCTGTCCCACCTGCACTCTATGAACCACTGTCTGATCTGCTCCTGTAGGGTCTCCCGTATGTTGAGCCCCTCCACGGTGCGCACGGACTCCTTGATGCTGAGCAGGGCCCGCTGGTACTCGGCCTCATGCTGCTCCTGCACACCCCGCCGGGCCTCCTCCACCTGCTGGGCGCTCTGCTCCGCCGCACTGGGCGTGGGCCTCTGGGGTGCAACCTACAGTAAAAAAAAGGGCATTGCAAAAACGTTTCACTTTTTTTTTCTCTCCCCTCAGTTCAGTAACTCTACTCTACTCTACCCTACTACTCTACTTTACTCTGCCAATGTTAAACTGATTTGATAGAGAGTGTGTGTGTTTGTCTGTGTGTGTGTATGTGTGTGTGTGTGAGTGTGTGTGTGTGTGTGTGCGTGCGTGTGTCTGTGTGTGTGTGTGTATGTGTGTGTGAAAGAGAGTGTGTGAGAGAGTGTGTGTATGTGTGTGTGTGTGTTTGTCTGTGTGTGTGTGTGTATATGTGTGGTTGAGAATGTGTGCATGTGTGTGCGTGTGTCTGTGTGTGTGTGTGTGTGATTATGTGAGAGAGACACAGTGGGGGTTGGGGGGGGGGTCAGTGTGTGTGTGTGTTTTTTTGTGCCCTGCCAAGGGACTGCAGGCTAACTCTGGTACAATGCATCAAATGCCAGCATTTATCATAAATGTTAATTTATCATAAATGTATCACGTGGCAACATTTCACTATTAAAATTGCACATGGTCCCTAATAAATAATATAAACATTTTATTTACATCTTAATCACAAAATGGAGAAAGCAACTTTACACTGTCAATGTCACTGTCTAAACTATATTGCATGCCTACATGTGAGGATGTCCTCAGAAACCTCATGTTTAGGTTCATGTGTCGTCTGGAGCACACACAGAACACAATCATAGAAGCTCTAACCAGCCCTAGGAAGGACAATGCATGATTTTCATCCAGATTTAAAAAAACACTGGTCACACAATAGGGTGTCTGTGAACTGACTGACTGTCTGATTTATTGCTTGATTGATTTACTAATGGTATGTCTAGCTGATCTGCCACATCTGTTATGTATGACACATTATGTTTTATTATTATGTGAGGATTTTCTCTAAAATCTTGGGATTTTAGCTTCTATTTATGATCTTTTTTACAAGCTAAGGATGATCTTGCATGTCCAAAATAAAGACTGAATTGAAAATGACATGAGTGAAATGAGGAGGACCTAGACTCTGTATACAGTCTGACTAGACTGACTAGACAATGAGTCACATCATGTGTTATGTGTTATGGGAATATGGTTGCATAGAACTGCATGGAAACACCATGGCTTTGACAAACAGAGAATGGATATTTCCATGTCTATAAATTGGAAAATGGAAGAAGATGAGCTGTCAGGAATAAATTAGACACACGCACATCCAGTTATCAGTGTTTGTGCACTTAAATATTATATTTCTAAATATTATAGAAATATTTCTTATATTTTGTCCCTGATTTTCAGGAACAGTCACCATTTTGGTAGTGTGTCCCCAGTAACACATGTAAAAAACATTTTTTTATAGCTAATGCATTACTTATTTTAATGATACTGATTGCAGAGCTGGGAAAGTATAATAAAGAATCTTATATTATATATATTATTACACACTCTCTCTTTCTTTATCTCTCTCTCTCTATATATATATATATATATATATATAGAGAGAGAGAGAGACAGAGAGAGAGAGAGAGAGAGAGAGAGAGCAGAGGGACGAGCACATCACCCACCATTCCCAGAAATATCAGCTCCTCTAGTCGCTCTCTCTTTGTCCTCTTCCTCTGACTGTAGCCAAGCCACACCTATGGGGAAAAACACACAGGTTTCAGTCACATGAGACTGAAGCAGGCAGGAGGAAAAAAGCCCAGGAGACTGGCAGACAGTGTGTGCGATAACATCAGCCTGTCTTTAAATCACTGATCTTTCATTTGGTTACAGCTGTGATATGATGTGGATTATGTTTTATGGTTTTTCTTCAATTCAACTTGCAACGCTTTGGTGAAGGCTGGAATGCATTACATCTTCTTGATGTACTGATTTAGATTTTGAAGATGGTGACATGAAAGACCATTTTTGATGCAACTCGATAAAGCTACACACACACACACACACACACACACACACATACAAACACACCCACACGCACACACACACACACACGCACACACACACACACACACACACACACACACACACACACACACACACACACACACACACACACACACACACACACACACACACACACACACACACACACACACACGCACACACACTTTTAAACCAAAAAACTTTTAAGCAGCTTCTAACCATCTGAGCGACTTTGTGTTGCTGGCCCTAGCAATTGCGAAATAAGGGTAAAGGTTCATTTGTTTTCGAGCTTTCCTCATTGCTCGTCTTCTTTCTTTCACCTCAACAATGGGGCAAGCAGGATTAGGGCCGCAGGGTGTTTAGGAACTCCCCCAAAGCGGCTTTGCACTGAGTTGGAACATCCACAGGGAAAACAGAAACAGGATCAGAGGTTGCTTGCCAAGGCACTGCAGCTTATAAGGGCCTTATTGTCACCTAAACTTAACCCAACTCCTAAGCAGAGGCTCAAGCAAACTTACGCTTATTTCTAGTGACACGAAACATCTAGAGGCCATTTTTTAAAACAGGGGAACTTTTTGGGGGTTATGGCACAGACTGGAACACCTGAATGCCATTTGCTTTTGGCCGCGTTACAGCAGTGAAATGCATTTCAGTGTACATTAGTAGCAGCATAGCCTCACAGAGCCTCATGGCTCAGATCAGCGTTTCACAGAAAACACATCTGAAAGTGCACCTTCACTTTTTTGGGGCAGTGGTGAGGCCTGGCGGTTAAGGTATCGGACTTAAGATCGCAGGTTCAAATCCACCCTGAGCATGGTACCAGCCCCACACACTGATCTCCAGGGCACTGTTGTCATGGCTGCCCCTAGCTCACATGTGTGATGGGTTAAATTCAGAGTCAGTGTTGTTGTGTGCTGTGCTGTGGTGTGCCATGTAATCCCAGTGACGCTGAGGGCATTTTTTTTTTTTCACTTTTGCCCATCATGTCTGAAATCTCTCATGCTGGTCCCTCTTCAGTCTGATCAGAGTGTGTAGTGTCTGTTAGATCTGCATCTGCAGAACCCGGTGTTAGACTACGTGATTGGAAAAGTCCTTGTGTACACTTTTGTCATATTTTGTCACTCATGGAAGATTTTTTGTTCCCAAAGGGTCTGATCATCAATAATAACAACAAATGGGTGAGTTAGAACCCATATTGTGCTAGTTTAAATAAGTGTTTTTTAAGAACACTTTTAGATAGATTAGATTCACCTTTGTCATTACACATATATAAATACAGTGTATAGTTACACATACAGGAATACAGGAAATAGTTTATCTAATCAGAAGTGCAAGGAGCAGCAAGTGCGATATATACAGTATATACAATGTAGAAAGTGTAGTTTGTAGTGAATTATGTACAAATAAATAGGGCAATATAAATATAGCGTTTTAAATTCAGTGAATTCATTAAATTCAGAGTCAAGAGTTTGTATACAGAGGGTAGGAAGTTCTGTAATGTAGAAGCAGCATATTGAAAGGCCCTGGCTCCTCCTGTGGCAAGTCTGACATTCGGTTAGGCCAATAATCCTGCATGGGATGAGCGTAAGGTTATTAAGTTATTTAATGGATGGCTGGGATCGGGTGGTGCTCATTATCTCTGGTGAAAGGACAGAGCTTAGGAGCCCAATGGCAAGTGATGATTACACCCAAATGTGTTGACCTCAGCTTAAGGAGGTCACATACTTAGTTGAGCTTAGCTTTAGTGAAAGCTTACACGAGTGTGGGACCAACACATTTTAGCTAGCATAATAGACAGAAATATCAATGTTATTTTACACATGGAGATGGTTTTACGTTAAAATACTGTTAGATGTGCCTACAAACACTCTGCCTTACATAATACTTTTTGGTCAAGCTTTACACAGCAAATGCTAAACACATTTTTTTACCTTAAATAGGCACAAAGCTGATTCACATAAATAAGAAAAAATGTTACGTATAAAGTGCAATGCATGATGTGGTGTGTTGGCAAAAAGACAATTATGTAAATTATGTGTGTGGTGATAAAAAAAGGTAAATAAACAATGCATATCTTTTAGCAATCATAAAAAGCCAAGAAAGCACTGTATTGCTGTTTCAGGAGGGGTGTAAATGGCATTTACATGTGTTTACCCTTGACTACACAACTGGCCATAGCTGTAGTCTACTTTATGAAGGTGGTATACTGGGAGCAGTCTTCCTCCCTACACATACAATCTGCAGAGCACTTACAAACCTGTTGATATGTATCTGTGCATATTTTGTTATATATTTGTTATAGATATTTGCAAATAAAAGAGCTCTTTATGTGGTTGTATGGTGTATACCTGCATATCACTTAGACAACATTTCTGCCTCTGGCTACGCGTACCAAAAACACACTACTGCAATGTTAGGGTAATATGCCAACTTAGCCTTCACACTGTACCTTCTGAATGCGCACAGCAGCCGTGTCTGGGTCCAATGTGCAGGTACTCTGACTCTGGACCAGCTGGCTCCTGCTCTCATCTCGGCGTATCTGCCTCATGAAGCGGGCCCTCAGCCGGCCCTGACGCGCTCGCTCGCTCACCTGCAGAAGCTGCACGGCCTGCTCCACTGACATTCGCTGTGCTGCCCCTTTAAACACCTGAGGTGAGAGAGCAGACAGAAGCCTCAGTCTTTATATGAAGACACTGCACACACTAAAATGAGTGAGACATAGAACAAATAAAAAAAAATAATTGAGGCAACATGCTGTGTGGATGCTTTTACATTGGTTTATAGGTTATGAACATACATGACATGGTTAAAGGAACACTGGCATGTTAGCTTTCTATATGCCCTAAGCTCTATCATTGTTAGTCTTTCTGACCAAAATGGTAAAAATAGAGAAGTTCGAAATGCAGCAGGTAAGGGTAGTTTTGATCCTCAGCAAACACATCAATTTGGTATGATGTATTAATATGACAATTTTCATTTTACACCAAAGTTTTCCTTTAAGTTACAAAGTTATAACAGGGGTTGTCGCTTAAAGGGTTAATAAAGTTGGTTCTATGCTTTACTTTTTATAGTGGAGGTGCTGCATTGAATGTGGCCTGTTTTTGCCACCCTCACACACACATGTGTGTCTTACATGTTCCTGCTGTTCTAGGTGACCTCCTTTGGCAAGAATGTGGGCCAACATCCTCTCTCTCTCTTTCAGGACACGCGTCTTCTCCCTCACAAAGTACCGTGGGATGGGCACCTCCAAATCAGCCTGCGAAGATTGAATGGGGACAAAAAAGACTTTGTGAAAAAGGCGTTGTGATTGCACTACTAAGGTTAATCCAAAAATAAGACTTAAGACAAAGACCGGAGAAGGCCAAAACACTGTTAGGTGTGTGCATTTTTAAAATGATTTTTGAGCATTAAAATCAGTGTGTGGACATTACTTTGCTTTGTTCTGTACATTTGTCTGATCCTGTCCCCTGACAAATGGATTTTGGATGTGCGTACAATCCAAATTTTGCCCAAAATCTGTTTTCAGTTTCAGCAGTAACAACATTAACCTATCTCACTCTGTAGCACATTCTGTGACCTATCTCCTGTGTTGCACCAGTTTCTCAGCTATTCCTAAACTGAGCCTGGGGGCCTGTGTTCATGGTCCACAGCTCACATGCCCCAATAATGAACTTTCTGTGTCCCAATAATGAACTTCTAGTTCCCAGCTGGCACACGTGTTGTGCCAGCCCAAACAGGGCAAGACTCATATTATGCACTGTAATATTCACATCTACTGCTCATACAATATTTATGGTTGCTACTGAATTAGATATGAAACATGTCTCTGATCAAACAACTGTTGTGTGACCATATGGATTAGACATTTCAGGGGGACCTATGTCTGGTTAACAACACCATTCCTGAAAACTTGTTATGGATCTATGCACACGCAGGCTACTTATACACATCTACATGTATGCCATCAGGGCCGATGGCTGGTTCCAGAGGTAAAGATGCCTAGCTTGGTAAATCAGCCGCTCGTACTTACATTTCATTTTGTACAGAGGGTGTGCCAGTGCTTCCATTGACATTGGTGGCTTAGGAAGAATTTTGCATAGCCAATCAGCGAACAGAGGGAGTGTTCGTGAGCGATGACGTCGACTTTGTGTGCTACATTTGAATTGTGGTATACAGGCAGGCTAATTGCATATGTCACAACCAGACGTTAGCTATTGGATAAATGCAGAGCCACTTGTGTTAAACTTCAGCAGAGTCCACACCTCCAGGAAGAAAACATTTCTCAGTACAACACTGCTAGACCCTCTGTACAAAGTGAAATGAAGTACGAGGTGCTGGTTTACCAGGCTAGGGATCTCCACCTCTGCCTAAAGAACTGAGGTGTAACCACAGGCTAGCAGACTCACAGGAGTCATCTTCATGTCTTGCAGCATGTCGTCAAAGTAATGGAACTCAGAACACTCCAGCTCCACCATCTCGTTCTTCAGCTCCAACAGGCGTCCCATGATGCCCTCCAGGACGACCCGAACCACCCGCCTCTTCTGGGGGTGCACCATCTGGTCGTACACCTCCTCCAGGTTGCGCATGATCTGGAGGTACTTCAGGTAAAAGCCAGCCAGCGTTTGGAAGACCTGCATGCGATCCCTCTGGGGACGAGGCTGCACTGCAGGGAACTCGTCTTCCAGAAGGCCCCCTAAAACCTTCTGGGCGGAGGCCCATATCCTGTTATAGGAGCTGTAGAGACATTCCTTAGTGCAGGTCAGTGAAACAAAATGAAATGTCTGCACAGTTGCTTCCGTTTAGGGCTCATTTCCATCAAACACTCTGCATATACAGCGCATGCCTGTTTACTGTCCGTATTCATTTAGAATGCATGTTAACAGATTAGACCAATTTCCACTGCAGGCGTGATCTGAGCGTATTCTGTCCTAGTCTTTATGTGTTTGTTAGTTAGCAACATATCTCAAAAAGTTATGGATGGACTTTGATGAAATTTTCAGAGTAGGTCAAAAATGGGCTAACTTAAAAGTGTTTAAATGTTGGTGGTAATCTGAGCTGCCCTGGTGGAGGTCTGCGCTCTCTGAGTGCTTCTCTAGTTCCAAAACTATTTAAGTGTTGTAAAATTACTCATGATACATCATTGCCCAGAAGAATGGATAAAAGGAACAAACAAATAGTTGAACAGACAACATAATACTTTATTTCAAGCATACTACATTGTATGCCACACTGTTGTTCTCTTCCTCCTACTATATCGGTGAGGTTATGTGGGTTAACTTATTCTGAATACTAAAAGGGAGTTGATACAGAGGTGAAACCAGCTTCTTTTCACATTCGTATGTGGCTACACTGACAGCCTCCAGGCACTAACACTGTCACGACTAAATGGTGCTGGAGGGAACCTGAAATCAAAGGGCAGTCACCCCCAGAGTCGCTGTGAAAGAGGGAGGAGGAGAAAGAGAAGAAAGAGGAGGAGAGGACAATTCAGATGGAACATTTACAATAAAACTGAGTAGGAGGCTTTTCAGATACCCTAACTGCCTCTGGAACAAAGAGTCCAGCTACAACAACTCAGCAGAATCCTTCAGTGAGAAACCCATTTCTAGAATTGCTGATCAAACCTTGCTCTATAAATCAGGAAAAAATATTTGTCCAGAGGCACTAAAGGAGATAGATGATAACAACAACAAAAAAAGTCAAAGGTTTGGGAAAAGAAGCTTTTCTGTGGAGGAAAAGCCATTCTAGGCGTTTCTTCACACTCACTATTTGCTGCTGTGAATAAGCTGAGTTTCACTCTGGGGGTGGTTATTGCCTTTCGGGACAAAAGCACTGAGTTGTATGTTGTCATAGTAACAGCAGTACAACGTGGACTTTAAACTCACGAGTGTTTAATTTTAAAAAGTAAGCATCTTAAAAGTAAAGGAAAAACTCAAACTACTGTACCCCTGATTAAACAGGGGAAAAGACAAGCGATGTGCGCAAAATACATTTGAAGTCAACCTCGCCCCCTCTACTCCTTACTATCACAACATTCCACTACAGTTGTTGCTTCATAAGAACATTCCTCTGCGTGTTGTGGCAATATTTAACTCATATGCATTTCAAATGCGCGTTTGAAAAAAAAAACGAGAAGGAAATAGGCCTACCTGTGTGACATTATTGCAAATGATTCCAGTGGGAATGCCCAAAGTTGTGGCCCACAACGAGCAGGGCTACAGCACACAATGTGCTACTGCGAGTGTGACATCGTTGTTGATTGACATAAATTGAAGATAGAATGAAAACACATTTTTAAAAACAGTAGCTGCTAAGCTATTTTCTTTCACGCCTGTCAACGACTGTTTCCCAGCGCACGCCTTACAGATCCTCTATCTCAGCGACATTTACAAATATCTACACAAACTGCTATGGAAACGGCTCAAACGACAAAAAGGCTGAGACTGCCACAGAGCAGTGCGTTATTCCTTGTGCCAACTGTTGAACAAAATATCTATAAAGGATTAGACTACTTAACTGTGCGAGACACTGATGCCGTTTAGGTATGTTTACTACGGGACATATTACACTGTATCATTTAAAGCCAATGAAATATTCAGAACTGTGTTATCTAATTCATGCAAAAGTTCAGTGAGCCGAGATGAAAATACATGTTTGCTATTCTGCTGTGCACCCTGCGTCTAGCAACAAGATACCACGCCTGCGCAATTCAGCACATCTCGGGATTTGTTGATCAAGCTCTAAATCGCACTAAACCTACGGTATGCTTTGAATTCCAATTTTGTATCTTCATTTAAGCGATCGTTCGGGTGTTGTTAACATGAATCTTTAAAGAAATAGTATAAGATTTAAAGTACTTGGCATGCGAGCGCATTTCCGACCACTTGACGAAACAGGTGCGCTGGCAGCATCATGAATGACAACAGCCGAGATGAGATCATGGCTTTTTCTCGTGTTTTCATTTCTCTCTGAAATAGACCTTGTTGTCCACATGCTATTAACCGACGAGTCGCAGCCAACCTCACGGTCATGGACTGAAATGAAGTAAACAAGTGCATGGCTAGATGAATGACAGAAGTAAATTAGAAATTCTCTCACTTTCCATTAAAACAACAATGCTGTGGCGGTGTTGAATTGAGATGTTTGTGGTTTTGCATCAACCACAGCTTTTGAGAACGGTATTGGAAACAGATTTATAGTGGAATAAACAGTTGACTTAAGCATGGACATGGAAATGAATGGTTTTATGTCCTAGTTTTACTCTAGGTCAGTTTGGTATATTTCCCTCACTCCTACAAGAAGGGAGTGTAAATATAAATTCATGTGACCAAATGGAAAATCAGTGCCAGACTATTGGTCAAAGAAAAAGCACTGTAGATTCCCAGAGGTCCCAGTCACTGTTTGATTATGTTGGACACAGACCACAGGTGACTCTTTCCTCTGAAGACCCAGACCTACGGCATAATATGGCATACAC
Source organism: Coilia nasus (assembly GCA_027475355.1). Lineage (NCBI taxonomy): Eukaryota > Metazoa > Chordata > Actinopteri > Clupeiformes > Engraulidae > Coilia > Coilia nasus. The sequence continues at coordinate 10,304,410 of CM050220.1, read as the reverse complement.
CATATAATAATCACTTGAAAAGCTCTTTGATTTGCTTGAAAAGGTCTTTGCACGATTTCCCTCAAAATATGTGAATATATGTATAAACAGGTTTGTACAGTATAAGTGAGCTGGTGGTTGTTTGTAGTGAAGGGGAGATGATACCCACCTCCATGATCTAGATTACAGTGCTGTGAAGGCCCTGTCACACTGCTGAGGAGACAATTACTCTGCTAGACACTGAAAATACTGACAAATGAGGAGGTGCAGTGACGCAGTGGTTAGAGCACCTGACCATAAATGGGCATTTGCCCACAGGAACCCAAGTTTGAATCCGGCCTGGGTCATTTGCCAACCTTACCCCATCTCTCTCTCCCGCTTACTTCCTGTCACCATCCTCACTGTCCTGTGTCAATAAAGCCACAAAAGGGCCAAAAAAATACTTTAAAAAGACATTCCTGACAAATGCTGATGTGGTTATGTGTGTTATCGTCCATCTTGTAAGTTGGCATTTTCAAATGTGCTGTAACTTTTCTGGCTAATTTTGTTTTCAAATACACACTTGTGTCTCCCTTATTTTGTTTAGAACCACCAAAGTTTTTCTGAAACTTAATTCATTTACGAGTATGTCTGGGGAAAACGTAATATAACCTCCACTCACCAACACTGTCCTGCACCCTGGCTGCACTAACTTTGTTATGCCTTTGTTTACTCTGTGTTCCTCTGCATATCTGTAGCTTATTTATGCCCCCTTTTTTTGCGAGTCGCTTTGGATAAAAGCTTCTGCTAAGTGTAATGTAGTGTAATGTAATGCAATGTGGTCAAATCTGTTGCAGAACACAACACAATGGCCCCTATTGTCCTACAACTCAGATTGTATTTGCATTTTATTATTTGTTTGACATGGCACATAATCAATATTATATTGAAATCGGACCACAGACGTCCTCCCGGGGACACATGACAATGGCCCGTGGCCGCCGGCCCAGGCAGACGGTGGCTGTGTGGTAATAATAGCGGCACCAGCTGAGGAGCCCAAGCAACAGGTGAGCTCCCATGCGCCTATAAATGTGGCCCCCGCGGAACATGGACGTGTTTGAGCCCATGCCAACAGGATGGAAGCCGAATTACAAATGCTTTTCCCGAACAGGAAAAATAACAAAACAAAATTCACCTGCCATCATCATAATGTGGCAAATGTGTGGTCTGTCCCCATTGTGAAAACCCTCCCTCAGGGTACGGATGTGCCTGCTTACATGTGCGAAAGAGAGAGAGAGAGAGAGAGAGAGAGAGAGAGAGGGGGACAGAGGGAGGGAAAGAAGAAGGGAGAGAGACAGAGAGAGGGAGAGAGAGAGAGAGAGAGAGAAGGAGGAAAGACAGAGTCTGCATATGAAATAACCAATTTGTTGTCACCATTGATAGTATTCATACAGAGCTTTTGGAGGTGGTGGTTAAAAAACGATTCTTAGGTCCCAGCATTCACAGGAGGTCCTTTGAGGACACTGTTAGACACCTGTCCCTTAATTTCATGAGTTTTTTTCACACTTTGATCAAAAATTAAAATGGCATGTTTCCTTAATTATGTTAATTATGTGTATGTGTCCAGTAGTGTACGTGTGTATGCTACTGGACACCTTAATTTCCTTCGGGATCAATAAAGTTACTCTTTTTATTCATGTTGCTTACATTCCGTGAACAAAACTTCAATAATGAGTAAGTAGTAAATCATACTCAATCTTACCTAATGAGTAAGTAGTAAATCATAAATTAATCATAATTACTGCATGTTTTCCATACCATGCCTTAAAATAAGATCTCTCCCTGAATCCTAATGTAGTAACAGTGAAGTACTGTGAGGCATCATCACACTTTTAAGTCAAATGCACCGACTAGCGCTGACAACCCACTTACAGGTTGTAGCTCGCATATGT
>CM050220.1:10272500-10292500 GCA_027475355.1 Coilia nasus | reverse complement strand
CCGTGATATATGTGTTTATCTGTGATATATGTGTTATATTTCCACTGTGGTGCAGTGTGCAGAGCACCTGTACAATAAATGGGCAAGTGACCATGGGGATGCAGGTTTGAGTCCGGCCTGGGTCATTTCCCAACCCTACCCCATCTAACTCAGTTTCTGTCACCATCTTCACAATGCTGTCACAATAAAGGCACAAAAGCCCAAAAATATACCTTAAAAAAGTAATAAATAAAGGAAAATCTGTGATACAATTATGTGTCACATTTGACCTCCACAAACAATCAAGCACACACTTCCCCTAAATGCCCCTGAATCACACTCACTGGCGGGAGAAGCAGCTTGATCCAGGATACACCAATCCCCTGTTCTAGATCAAGAGCTGTATATGGACACTAGAGTATCTTATATATCCAGGATACAATGATCCCCTTTCAAGATCTAGGTCTGTACAGCTCTGGAAAAAATAAAGAGATCACTGTAAAATTAACAGCTTCTCTGATTTAACTATTCATAGGCATATGTGTGAGTAAAGTGAACATTTTTGTTTTATTCTGTAAACTACTGACAACATTTCTTCCAAATTCCACATCCAACTGACACTGTAAAGGATTGCCTGTCATACATTTAGAGATGCTGATTTTAGGAACATTTCCAGTGGTCTCTTAATTTTGTTGTATATGGACACTAGAGGGTCTATTTAAATACAGATTGGACTCCTGGAGAGCTGTGAGAAGAAACTCAACACAAATTGTGTATTTACTTCTCTTTGTAAAACAATAGCATCAGTCCTCTAAAGTGAAAGTAGCTATTAGTTGGTGTGGTTAATCCACGGTTGCCAAGGATTTGCATACAGAATTAGCCGCCACCCAAACCACCCTACCAGAGAGTGACGACCTCGCTAACAGGGCCCTAAACAACTGTGTCGCAACCTCATGTTGCATGACCAGTTTAAACTTTCACTCCACTTAACTGTTCCCTCAATGTTCAGGAAAAACCCTTAACGCTTATTCTGAGTTTGCTGCATCGTGTTTCCTTTGGGTTGGCAGATGAGGCAGTCTTCAATAGCGTCATGTTAGATACAGAGAGTTCACAAACTTTTTGTTTTAATAAAAATAACGTTAGTCTTCATCTGTCCTTGTCATATTATGGCTGAGAAGTGCTGTTGTGTGAGATATCCTGTGAGCAGCTGGTGATAATGTGGCATACACTATGTTTTAACCCTGCCACAAGACACAGCACCGCAAAGTTTTGAGTCTCAGTCAATAAGTATCTGTAGACCAGTAGGGTTAGTTCATAGAGACAGACTGACAGGATGGTGTTAGTTTTTACAGCAGTCTTACAAGGCAAGGACAGAGGACCATTGTGCTGGAAGACACAACAACGTGTGAGAAAGAGGCGATTCTCTTCATGAAGATTATTTTCACAAGATGGTTGCTTGCACCTCCAAAAATGAAACATCAAACAGTCAAGCGGTGGCCCTATGAGGAGGGAAATGCCCTTGTCTCAGAGAGGAGCAGGGTGTTTTCACTTGGCGGTTTTGTTTTTCATACACATTTGTTGAATGTCAGGGAAAGGGCGAGACAAATGGAGCTAATTGCTGGATTTAACCTTTGAGTCGGTTTATGACCTGCGCAGCCCTGGTGGATTTCTGAACCTTAAGAATGTTCCGGCGCTTTAGAGCAGGCTTCCATTAAAGGGAAAAACTCCAGTGTGTGAAAGAGGAGGACAGAAAGAAAGAGAGCAAGTAACAACAGAGAAAGAAGGGGAAAATGGAGACTATAGGGAGAAAAGACCAGCAGAGACTCAGAAAGAGAAACAGCCAGAGGAGGATTTTGTCAGACTTGTGGTTATTCTGTATAGCGAGACTTACTCAAGCCTTTGGCCTATTTCCCCACAACATCTCCTTTAAATTTTTCAGTGATAAACATTTTATTCTCATGTCTAACCCTCAGCAGGCAAGGGACAATGCCATATTTGGCTTGTGATAACAGGAATTAGTGAATGTGAATTTCTGATGCTTACTGTTGTATTCTGTTGATTGTATTAATGTTTTGTAGATGTGGAGACTTTTAGTCAGGCAACTCAGCTCCTCAAAGTGCCTCAGCACGAACAGACCACCTCTCTACATATCTTAACATTTTTAGGAATGAATACGTACTAATGCAAGACATGCAAAAGAATCATAAAATTGTTTTGTAGTGTATTGTATTGTAATTAGAAATGGCACCGTGTGGCTGTTCTCTTCTAAGGGGCTTTTAGGAGAAACAGGATCAGACGTCAATAACAAGATCTTATTTATGTCCGAAAAACAAAAATAGTACTGTTGTATGAGGTAATATTTTCCTCTGGCCTCTGTTGCGTGCGAGTCCCAGTCTACAGCCTCTAAAAAGCAGCGAGTGGACAGAGGTTGCCACCGCCTCCCTCGCCTGGCCTTAGAGATGCAAAGTGGAGAGCAGGCTAGTTCACAGGGAAGAGGCGGAGCAGTGCGAATGAGTGAGTGAAGGGAGAGACAGCTCTCCTTTTGAAAAAGAAAGACAGGGTTCAAAGCATCCCCCCACCCCTGGTAATGAGGCTCTGACAGCCAGGGCACTCTGGGGCAAAACTTCTGCTTGGGAGTTTCAGCAGGAGCAAAGACATGAGAGATTTCTCAGTCGCCCTCTGAATTTGTGTGAGAGTCACAAGAATGCCTGAAATGCGTTTTTTCCTCTGTCTAAATGCAGATTCCGCTTTCTTTTCAATACACTCCCTCTTGTTTTCACTCAGTGAAGTAAAAGAGTCTAACTTCCAATGACAAAGATGTTAAACAGACTCATTCAGTTCGTAAAATAAAGGTTAAAGTACATTTCTCTTTAATTCCTTCATGGGGTAATTCATTCCACACACACAACCCACAATGTATCAAAGAGGGACAAAAATGCTTTAGACAGAACTGGATAAACCTCTGCATCCCCTGTCATCCTTACCATCTATTAAGCAGTTAGAAAGCAACAGGTTGCGGTTTTGAACACAGCCTTCGTATCTGTTTTTATTTCCTCTCTGGGCTTACTGACTGCACTTCCTCAGCCAGCATCAGTGTCCCTGAAACCGTCCTCACCTGGCTTTCATTGTTGTGCAAATGTCTTTCACGCAGGCCAGCTTTTCGTTATATAGGGAACATTAGGGGTGGCAACTACTGGTGTTTCATCTACACCAGCTACCAACAAGAGCTATCTCAAACTTTCCTTCTTGTTGGAAGCATATATGTTTACCTGTATGTCTTATGTCTGTTATTGTTGATGTCTGCTCATGTCCATGAGTGTAGCTGTGTGTTTGTGCATGTGTGTGTGTGTGTGTGCACGTGTGTGTGTGTGTGTTTGTGCGCATGTGTGTGTGTGCGTGTGCGTGTGTGTGTGTGTGTGTGTGTGTGTGTGTGTGTGTTTCTAGTTTAAATTGCACATTTGGTGTCTCTGTGTGTAATGCCTGTTACATAGTAAATTGTCAATAAAGTACACTTTGGCTTTGACTTTGACTACTGAAATTGCCATGATGAAAGTCCGCACCAGTCGATTGACAAACACGAACCAGCAGGAAGAATAGAAAGAGAGGTGGTACAATCGACTTGTTTGGACTTTCATCATGGCGGCGATGAGAAACTACAGCAAGGTACTGCTTGTCAAAACTGTTTTATTAATAAATGTTGTGTACACTTACAAAGTTCTCAGTGCCTTGTTTTTAATGTCAGGGCCTTTGTTGTACTACCGATGGAGTGTGGAGTTTCTTCGAGCTGTTTTAATGGTTTAAAAATAGCGTAGTCATCATGCTTCGTCTATGGCACCTACCACGTCCATTGTTAGCCTTCTGGGACAAACGATAAAAAATAGTTAAACTCCGAATGCAACAGGCTAAATCAATTTTGCTCCTCAGTACACATACCAACTCGGTATGATGTTTTAACATGCCAATTTTCATTTTACACCAAAGTTCTCCTTTAACACTTCATCATTTGGTAACCATTGGCTTTACACTATTCCTAATAAGTAAATCATTTATAAACATATCTGCAAATGTTAAAGCAGACAGAAAATATGGAAGACAGACAAACAGAAAGGCAGCAGGCTGACAGATAGATAGCAGATATCATAAAGACAAACAATCAGACTGTCAACAAGCCAACTGACATCTGACATCAGAGTCAATATGTTTAAAAATTATTTGCTGATGAGAAATAGTGTAAAAGCAACGGTTACCAAATGATGAATAAAGTGTTAAGTAAGAGTTAACAAATGCGAAATAGATGCTTATTAGGAAGTAGTTATCATAAAGTGCTACCCGTTCTTGCTCTCTCTCACGGCTCATCGGAGGTGGCCGTAACCGGGGAAAGCTTATCAGCAGTGGGTAAACAGTGGCCCTGCCGAGGAGCCTGCAGCCTCCAGCGAGGTCATTGTTCTTCAGTCAGGGAGGTCCATTACATAGGGATTGTATGCAGGATCAGTGGTGTGTGTGTGTGTGTGTGTGTGTGTGTGTGTGTGTGTTAGTGTGTGTGTGTGTGTGTGTGTGTGGGTCAAAGCTGTGTTGTGTGTGTGTGTGTGTGTGTGTGTGTGTGTGTGTGTGTGTGTGTGTGTGTGTGGTGTGTATATGTGTATGTGTGTGTGTGTGTGTGTTTGTGTGTATCGCAGCTGTGTGTGTGTATGTATATGCTTGTGTGTATGTGTGTGTGTGGAAGCTGCGTTGCCAAATCCTCAGCAACGTTTCAGCTCAACAGACGACTGTAAGGAGCCAAGGAGACCCCCATCTCCACCAATCCCATCTAGTGTTAGTGTTTGTCACACTGCAGTATGTAGCACAAACAAGCTCACACCGCAGTGATAAGCATGGATTAAGCTGCGTCACAATGCCATTCACCTTTGCATTTACATTTAGCAGCCATTCATCTAGGTGCCTAATCTAAGATCACAGATTATTCAAAAGAGCAAGGGACTGTGTGGAAACGCATTCAATTGCAGACTTTTGCAGATTGGTGAAGGTCTTGGCCTGTAGGTAGCCTTTCTTTAGTCCTTCGTCTTGCAGTTTGAACACAGCAGCGGTGACCATAGAGACAAAGAGGAGTAATGGCTTGGAAGAAAACGCAATAAATCAAAGACATGAGTGTCCACATACCAGTATAGGTCCCAAAAGGTGTGTAAAACCATGAGAAGAACATTTTGACCCACCCGGGTTTTCATCAGGCAACATGGACTGAGTTCAAGACAGCAAACATGGCTCGATGTGGAAAAACCCAAAAATTTGCAATAAAAAACAAGATGTATAACATGATTTGACGACCACATAGGGTTGCCATGCCATATGTGAACAAAAAAGTGGCCAATTCCTGAATGATTTGGACATTCCACATCTGAAAATCATTTTGAAATCAGGTCACGACCACTTCCTACTCATGGTAGTTTTTTGTAAAATATTGGCACAAGAAAAGTTTTGGCCACTAAATTCTAACTGGCCATTGGCAGCCATTTTGTTGACTGAAACTGGAGAAGATGTGACTAAATGTGGTAACCTACAAAATTAAAAAAATCTGGCTTATTTTTATGGGCTAATTTTCACAAAACTTGGTGTACATAAAGAGCTTGGTATACTAATCCTACAAGACAAATTTTATAGGCCTCATGTTGATGATAAAAGGATTGAAAGATTTTTACTGTCAATTTGCCAGATGTATGAGACATACAGTCAAATCGAATTGCTGTTTCTCTCTTTCTCCTTACTAATACACACAGAAAAAAAGAAAATTGAATAGATAAATATAAGATGCATTATAAAAGAGAAGAAAGAGAAGACACTTCAAAGAAAAATCAATCATACCTATATACAGTAATGGCAGTAGTGCAAATGTCACACTGTGTGAACCAATAGGTGGCGCTACAAATGACCACTTATAGGTTGGGTGTATGCACCTCTTTTAGACCAACATTGCAAAAACATGTCTTTATCTTGGGAGCAATGGTTGGCATGTTATTCCAGGAAAACGGCTTTAGTTCTCCCTCGCTTTCAGGGGACCAGGAAAAGACATGGTCCACGGGGACCAGAAGCCTCTACACTCCTTATCAGCCTCGTCGGGCTGCATGCCCACTGGGTTTCATGTGCCCCATTGTTTCAGTGTCCTGGGAAACTCTGACCAAAATTTGGCAAAACAAACAAGAGCAAACTGTTGTTACCAAACTATTGCTACACTGTGCTGGCACTGAATGCGGTCATAAGAGGTAATAGTTCTTCAGTATAGGCTTTTATACAACACTCTGGGCTGACTTGATTAAATTAGTCAGCTATCTATGATTCTGCATGACTGCGGTGGCATTTTGTTTGGCGGTTTGAGTGTGATACTCCTGAGTGTTCACTTGCAAACAGGAATGCCCATCAGGATGTGGGCCCCCGGAGGTCCGGAGGTGTTGTTTCCAGTCCTTAGAGGAAAATAACACTTCCAACATATCAGAGTATCCTGCCAGATGTTGGTCAATAACTCCTCAAAATGAATTTCTAGAGCAAAGTCCTCTTTAAAAATAATATTCTGTTCCAATCAAGGTATTTCCACATTTAAATAATAGTTTGCATTTGCCAATTTAAAGGCTCAGTTATGAACACTGACAAAAATGACACCAATGCTATCCAAGGGCTGTGTTTGTCACCACACAGTAATACAGGTACTACTCGGAAAATTAGAATTTAATGTAAAAGTTGTTTTATTCAGGCAATCCAACATAAAAGGTAAAACCAGTACATTTTATAGATTCATTACATGCAAAGTGAGATATCTCAAGCTTTTTCCTGTTATAATTTTGCTGGTTATGATTTACAGCTTATTAAAACCTCAAACCCAAAAACTCAGAAAATGAGGATACTGTGAAAATCTTCAGTATTGTAGGCTCAAAGTGTCATACATTAATCAGGTAAGTAATGCAAAACACTTGCAAAAGGGTCCTGAGCCTTTAAACATTTCATCTTTAAAGTTGAGTTACAACTGAAATGCATGCACTTTTTCAGGATATTCTAATTTTCCGAGTAGTACCTGTAGTAGAAAGTAGTAGTCAAATGGCTGAGTAGCTACCATGGTTTGGATGGAACCTTCTGGACACAATGGACAGAGGCATATGTCAAAAAGCAACACAGGCAACAGCTACTTGGGCCTCCCAGGCCACTACAGGGGGTTTGAGGACAAACAAATCTTAGTCTACAGTAGTTACAACACAGTTTTTCATGGAAATTAGGATGTTTCTGCTTGGAGCCCCAACCGACTCTAGAATCGTCCTTTGCAAATAGGAAGTGTGTATTTCGTACATTACATCTTAAACCATTCCAAATTCGTGGTATGGATGACGTCAGATGTTCCTTAGTTTTGTTTAAAGTAGTTTCCAAGTGGTCGTAAGTATTTTTAGTTTCAGTCTGAGCTAATTGAATATGAAAGTTGCATGAAGGAAGTTCTTGCAGGTCTGTAAGAAAAGAAGGTTGCCTTGGAGCTCTGGCATGGTTGCAAAAGAATGTACAGTTGCATAATTGTGTCCATGGAGACATCTGGCTCGACTTATGACAACCTTAGATTGGGAAGCAGAACTTCCCCAGCCCATGACTGCTTGAATCATGCAACCATGGCAGAGTACAGAAGTTCCACAGAGATGACCTACAATAACATTTCAAAAACATTTGGGAGTTGGCTATGGCATTGCTAGGTTACATTAGTTATTATTAATAAACATGTTTGTGATCTGTTGTGTATATAGTCACAATGAGAAAATATTATCGACCAGTTTCTACAGATGTTTGTAAAACTTGAGAAACTATTGTATTAGCTATAATCACAAAAAAGAGTGTGATTTTTACCCCCTTTCGTATCACAGTAAGTACATTATGTATGAAGATACACAAAACATATATTTTGATTTTCTGAATACAGATGGATGTCTTACTTTTTTACAATCCAAGATTATTCATTTATCAAATCTGAGATCAATGCATACAGTCTTGTGTGGATAACACTTTCTATGCACCCAGTGCTATTTTAACCTCTTGTAATTACCGTGATGAGGTGAAAAATGTCATATAAGCTTTATAATGCATTGTGTCACTTAAATTTATAAAGGCTAATAACATAGGAATATAATAGCTTATGAGTGCAGTCATGAGTGTGTATAAATAGTTGTGAATACTTTACACTTTACATTATAAAGCTTTATGAAGGCAGTTTAACCTTTAATGAATGTGTTTATAGCATCTTATAAACACCAGGTGCGTAGAAAGTGTTACCCTTCTGTGAATTCAGATGTCTTCCACAAACATGGCTGTCACTGTAAATGTAAGCCCTTCTGCCCTGACTTCAGGTGGGCAGCAGGTGTTGGCTGAGATGTGGGTGTGTAAGACAACACATTCCTGAATATGAAGGGCAGTGGTGGGTGAGACCCTGTGGTCAGCTGCCTGTGTGTCCTACTCCCCCTGGCCTAGACTGGACGTCTCCATGGAGACTGTGTGGGAGCATTCTACATTCTACATACATCTCATTAACTGAGGTTGCCACATCTTCTGGCCACACAGAAGTTCTGAGAAGTTCTCCGGTCCACCTGTGGAGCTTGTTTTTTATTTTACATTCATGTGTATACAGGCACAGCAGCTGATGCATCACTGTTTAAAGACCTCTGATCGAAGCAGTCATCCCACTATGGACAATTGGCATTGAAGAAAACTAAATGTTACAGAAGAGAAATGTGGATATGTTATAACTTGTGTGTTTGTGGAAATGCTAGCTATATACTGTAATGTGGCTTGCAATGAAGGAATGCTAAGATCTTTGGGAGAGTATATCTGCCATGTGTTCTGAATGCATGTTCCCTGTCAAATTGAAAGAGTGACTCTACAATTGCTGCTCATTTCTCAGCCATCGAAAGCCCCTGTTGTCTGTGATTGATGGTGCCATGGCGTGTGGGCGACACCGCTGCCCCAGTGTCTTGTGTGTGTGTGTGTGTGTATCTGTGTGTGTGTGTGTGTGTGTGTGTGTGTGTGTGTGTGTGTGTGTGTGTGTGTGTGTCTGTCTGTCTCTGTGTGTGTATCTGTGTGTGTATGTGTGTGTGTGTGTCTGTCTGTCTGTGTGTATCTGTGTGTGTATGTGTATGTATGTGTGTGTGTGTGTGTGTGTGTGTGTATGTGTGTGTGTGTGTATGTGTGTGAGTGTGTCTGTCTGTCTGTGTGTATCTGTGTGTGTATGTGTATGTATGTGTGTGTGTGTGTGTGTGTGTGTGTGTGTGTGTGTGTGTGTGTGTGTGTGTGTGTGTGTATGTGTGTGAGTGTGTGTGTGTGTCTGTGTGTGTATCTGTGTGTGTATGTGTCTGTGTGTGTATGTGTGTGTGTGTGTGTGTGTGTGTGTGTGTGTGTGTGTGTGTGTGTGTGTGTGTGTGTGTGTGTGTTGGAATGAACGCTTCCGCGCCAGCAGTTTAGATTCGCCTTGTCGACCCTGATTTGTACAAATAGTTCTTCCCCATTGTAGTGAGAAAGCCATCTATCATTGGGCAAAAAGCGACTGCCAGAGATGAGTGCAGAACAGTGTGAAGTGGCGCTTGACAGGGCGGCATGCATGCATCTAATGCTAGCTTGTGCCAGCTCAATGCGCCCCCCTCCCACAATTTACGATCCTATGAAAGTCAGCACAGTTCCTTTTTAATCGTTTTGATGTGTCCAAAAGAGAAAGGCTTGCTGTTCCCACAGCTGAAATTCTACTTTGTAAACATTTGCTAAACGTGCAAGGGGGGATTTATTTGACAGTGCCAAATGAATAGACATCATCAGACAGCAATAACAGCAAGCCATTTGGAGTTTCACTGCGGACAATTAAAGGCACATGTCACCAAAGTTCAACTTTATTTCGATGTAAAATCACCATTGACGTGCAAGACTGCTTTTAACATAAGTGACTCCGTATAGCCGAGTTTGGGGACAACCTAGAAAGAAAGAAACCTATCTCCCTGACAGCAGCTGTAAAAGCCTTCTGTTCCTCTTGTACATGCAGGCTTTGGGGGGTGGGCTTTAGGGCCAGGGGGAGGAGGAGGTGGAGGAGGTGGAGAAGGAGGAGGGTTGGTGGGCAAAAGTTCGTCTGCCTTCAGTTTATTCAGCGGCATCTTTACCCGCGGTCACAGATGGCCAGGCTCTTTGTGAAATTCATAGCCGCCATCTCATCACCTGCTTTTATCTCCATTCTTCTCTACCCCATTTGTGTGTGTATGTGGGTGTGTGTGTGTGTGTGGGTGTGTGTGTGTGGGAGGGGGGGGCTGCCTCCAGGACTGCTCTGTGCTACGATAGCTGGGGACCATTTGAGCACACACAAGCCCAGTTGACGGAGGGGAGGGAGGGTGGGGTGAGGGTGGAAGGGGGGGGGGGTGGTATGGAGCGGTCCGACGAGGCCCGTCTATCAACACTACTCCTGGGCACAGCAGCCGCAATACGAGTCTGGAGTTAACCTCCAGCCCTGGGCCATTGTACCCCGCTGTCACACGGAGACTAATGCGTAAACATGATACGTGTTTTGTAGCTCTTGTCATGCCAACTGACAAATAGCGCATCGTCTATTTGCCGAGATGGGCCCACTGCTGACACCACGCCTGCGGGGGACTGCCCATCTCCTGAGTGATGGAGTCGGCCACAGTAGAGATCTAGCATTCCGCATCAGACAATTGAAGGGCTGCCAAAATGGCACCAGGGGCCCCCCGCTTCTTCTTCCCCCACCCCCACCCCCACCACCACCCCCACCTACCGACCCTCTCGTCTCTCTTGTGATTATATCTCTCTCACACACAGTCTGATCCAAACACGCACAGTCATATACATGAAGGGCACACACACACACATAGACACGCACACACACACAAGAACATGCAGCACACATTCACACGCACACACACACACATAGACACGCAGGCACGCACACACACACACACACATACACACACACACACATGCATTTACATGCACACTCACACACACACACAAACACACACACAAGAACATGGAGCACACATTCACACACACACACACACACATGCTTACACACATGCACACACACACACACACACACAGAAAATTCCTTCACACACACACACACACACACAAGAACACAAAACATGAAAAATACAAGCCTGGCCTATTTCGCTTGGCATAAAAGAAACACTTAATCATTTGCAAATGAGTGGGTTTGACTGCACTCTCGTGTGCCTGCACGCCTACAGTATGCCAAAAGAAGCTCTCAGCGTTTCTAGTTCCTTGTCAGTATTCACACGGTGTCGATATCCTCGTATCTACAATCACGTTGAAGTGCATTTTGGTTAAAAGGCAGTTTCTTTGTGTGTGTGTGTGTGTGTGTGTGTGTGTGTGTGTGTGTGTGTGTGTGTGTGTGTGATTGTAATCAGTAGCTTTTTTCCTTTGCCAACTGAAGTGAACATATGGGGACATTTATGGATTCTATATGAAGATAGAGTGCACTTGAGTAGTGCAGATTGTTTTTAGGGTACTTGGTGAGCATACTGATGGTCTGCACATGAAGACAGAGTGCCCTTGCATTGTGGAGATAGTGGAGATTGCTTTTAGGGTACTTAGGGTGTACTTTTTATTTATTTATTTATTTTTTACAGCAAACAGCATCTATGTTGTTCAGTCTCCGTCAGATGTAGAAGCATGAGTGTGTGTGTGTGTGTGTGTGTGTGTGTGTGTGTGTGTGTGTGTGTGTGTGTGTGTGTGTGTGTGTGTGTGTGTGTGTGTGTCTGTGTCTGTGTCTGTGTATGTATGGGTGTGTGTTTCTGTGTGTGTGTGTAGGTGTAGGTGTGTGTGCACCTAGTGTGTGTGTGTGTGTGTGTGTGTGTGTGTCTGTGTCTGTGTCTGTGTATGTATGGGTGTGTGTGTCTGTGTGTGTGTGTAGGTGTAGGTGTGTGTGCGCCTAGTGTGTGTGTGTGTGTGTGTGTGTGTGTGTGTATTCTTGGGGTTTCTTTCTGTGTTTTTTTTCTATGTCTTTGGAGTGGTGTGGGAGGGAGGGATCTGCTGAGGGAAAAGATGGGCTTTCCCTTTTTTGGATGACAGTGGGGTTGGAGACCACAGCCAAAGTAACACAACAAAACGAGGGAATTTCTGCATCTTCATGTATGAGCCGAGCAAACCCTAACAGCGCACTGGTAGAGAAGCACGCATCCTAACATGTCCAGGCACACACTCTGTGACAGGACTCTGTCGGCTTAGAGACGGGCCGCTTTCAGACAAAGTCTGAACATTAGGAATCAAACATCGCTGCCGTCTACTATGACAAAGTCATCTGATCCTTCATAGATGTGTGCTTAATTATACAGCATTCCCTTTTAAATCGTCAATTCCCAAATCATCAGTAGCCTGCTGTATTATTTAAGTAAGATAAAAGCATACTAGGTTATTAAAGGTTATAAAGAGAAATTATACATAAATCAAATCAAATGAAATCAAATCATATTCATCACTTCTCTTAACTTAGTGGTAAACTAGAGCATGAGTGGGTACGTGGATCCATTCTGAGGGGTACACATACACAAAATAAATCTGTGAATGGGTTTTCAGTCCTCACCAGTATAAAGATAAAGGTCGTCCAGAAAGACTCAGAGAATAAGAATTTCAATTAAAGCATTTTAATATGGTCAGAATAAACAACTGAATATTAATTAGAAAGTAGATATTCTTTGTCGTAGGTCTGGTCATCAGCCTGGGTCTTGCATCGTTGGATCCGGCAGAACCAGCGGTTGCCGTTTAGCAGAACCCAGAATTTTCCCCCAGGCGGATGGACAGGGACCAAACTGGTGGTGGTGGGGAGGGAGGAGGATTTGTCGAAATGTGGGCACCTGAAGCAGCGGAAAAGGTAAGTTAGTCAGGTCATTATAAAGCAGGTGGCGGCCGCTGATTGGTCCGAGACAGCGCCCGTCCCAGCCATTGTCGTCTTCCTGGCAGAACTTTCGCAGGCTTTCATTTCAGGGGCAGACTGCTTTTGGAAAAGACCCCGGATTTAAACTCATTCTCAAATTCAACCTAATGTACCATATAATATGTGTCAACATTTTGTTTATGCGGCAATAATTATGCAAAATTATTCATAGCAAGCTGTCCAAGGTGCAGGGGGTAATCAGCCGGACACAAGAGTGTCTCAGGAGGTACAGTGTGTAGCAGTTAAAAGTTTGGGAACCATCGTCGTAACTTCTGAGAAAACTGCTGTCATACACAACTATTTTCCAGTTTTCCCCTTATTAACATTTGGCTCAGCACATAGTTGTATCAGTAGTGTCAATCACACCACAATAGGCTTTCACCCTTTCTACCTCTACATCAAACACTTTTAAAGACAAGGATACAAGGATACAAGCACACAAGGATACAAGGATACAAGGATACAAGGATACAAGGATACAAGGATACAAGGATATTTATTTGTCACATGCATAGACACACTGGGTAGAGTAGGACATGCAGTGAAACTGCTGATTGTTAGCCTAAACAGTGCAGGGGAAGGGGAGAGTAAAATATAAAAATATAAAAGTAGAATAAGATAAGGCAACGTGTCCTTCCACACAGTAAGGTTTCTCTGTGAGCGTGTCTGGTCCAGAGAGAGGAGTGACGCGCAGTTATAACAGAGTTATTCCTTCTTGGCCAGGAGGTAAATGAGCTTCCTTCAGTCATCCGCGAGCGAGGCTGGTAATTAATAACTCGCAGCTAATAGGGTCTCACAAAGGCCCATCCATTACTGTCTAGTGGCACACAGCGTGCTCCTGCAGTCCCATTAAGACCCCCTGACTGGAGGCCATGCAAGCGCCATTCATCATAACACCCACACAGCCCTGCCTGCCTTTGTGGTGCACCCCAGCGTGTCCCAGGGCTTGCAGGGGCCTGAAATGTGATATGTTAACTGATTCACTCCAGTACGCCACAAAAACATACACACACACACACACACACATCATATGCGTACACATACTCTCTCTCACACTCTCTCTCTCTCTTCTGTCTCTATCTCACTCAGTCACTTTCTCTCTTCTCTTTTTCTCCACCTCCTCTCTCTCTCTCTCTCTCTCTCTCTCACACATACACACATGCACACATGCATACACACACACACACTCTCTCTCTGTCTGCCTCTGTCTCTCTCTCTCTCACTCAATCACTCACTCTCTCTCCTCTCTTTCTCTCTCTATCTCACTCTCCTCTCTATTTCCCTCTCCAACTCTCTCTGTCTCTCTCTCACACACACACGCATGCATGCACGCACGCATGCACACACACACACACACCCACACACTTATTTTATCAGCTTATCTTATTCTCAGATTTGCTTTCAATCAGTCTGCCCCTGGCAGATACTGGGTGCTTCTCATAAATGTGTGATTTGCTTTGATTATCATGGTCTCAACCAGGTGTGTCTCTGATAAAGAATAATTATTTGGCTAGAGGGACCATCTCAAGATGCATACTGTGGTACAGACTGTGGTACAGACAGACATTACATTCATAAAACATAATGCTTCGACAATTACATGTGTTGACGAATGCGTTGTGCTCCTCATTAATGTAACAAATAAAGTTCTTGTGGATCATCACAGATCATTACCTCCAGTCCACAAAGTCACACAGAACTCCTTGCCAACAACAACCTTTTGAAAATGAATCTTACATGGTGTTGCATTGTACCAGGAATACAAATCCATATTGAATGCCATTGCTGAGTGACACTTCATGGGCCATAAAAATTCAACACATTTCCAATTGAGCTATGGTAAGAAGAAAGGCTGGTATAAATTGTGGGAACACCACTACTGTAGCGACAACAAATAGAGGGAGTCAAATGAACAAGCGCAGCCTTAACAGAACCTGATGCCAAAGCCATCACCACTTCACAATGACAAATATGCAGCCTGAGAACCGCCCAGCATCTGCCAGGGGGGGAATGATTGGGAGAAAATTCTGAGCTGGCAAAAAAAGATGTAGTTCCTAGAGCTGTGTGTGTGTGTGTGTGTGTGTGTGTGTGTGTGTGTGGGTGTGTGTGTGTGTGTGTGTGTGTGTGTGTGTGTGTGTGTGTGTGTGTGTGTGTGCGCATGCGTGTGCCTGCATGTGTGTGTGTGTTTGTGTGTGTGTGTGCGTGTGTGTGTGTGTGTGCCTGTGTGCATGTGTGCGTGTATGTATGTGTGTGTGTGTGTATGTGTGTGTTTGTGTGTGTCTGTGTGCGTGCGTGTATGTATGTGTGTGTGTGTGTGTGTGTGTGTGTGTGTGTGTGTGTGTGTGTGTGTGTGTGTGTGTGTTTGTGTAAATATGCAGCACACAGGCCTGTTTCCCCCAGAGAGACTCATGCTGTACTCAGGGCCAAATGTGTCTGGGAAGTGTAGAGATGTGGAACAACACGCACACCCCAGAGGTCATGTTTTTAATCCTGGCACCTCGCCGAATCGTCTGAAACCCAGGAACGTAAGACATTCATTGTTGTTGCTAAGGGCAACATTTTATCTGCTTGTCGGAGATGACAGGTTCTCTCATCACCTTTCACACAGCTAGGACTTATCTGAAATGCTGTTAGATATGAGTCATGATCACAAAACAATGTCTTGCTTACAGTAACATTCACTTTAAGCGCAGGAGCAGTGTAGCCAAGTGTTTGTTTGAAAAACCACATACGCATGACGTAATGACAAAAGCCTTATGCTTTGAAAACACGACCTCTTAAAATGTTGCTTTTATTGAAAGAATGCATTCATTTCTCATCAATAATTGGAGTACATCTAATGAACTGTTGTCTAGTTGGCTAGTTGTCTAGTGTTGGCTAGTGTTGTCTAGTGAAATGTAATAGGCTGTTGTCTAAAATCCGTACATTCAAATTCTTATATAAATCTCCTACTATTTAAGAGGAATTTATTAGGTGTTATTATAGGCTCTGGGGCATGGCATTAACCCACCAAAGAGGACTGCAGATTTAACTTCCTTCCATACGCAGATTACTTCAAAACCCTTCAATTGTCTTGTGTACTTTATGAGTCCGCTGTGTTCCTCTGCACATTCCTCCACTGACCTGGCTTTGTATAAAGGTGACCATTAAAAAGGTGAAGAGCAAGTCTGGTTTCTACATTTACTTTCACGGTGTGCCATTAAAGGCTTTTGCTAACAAAAAAAAGTTCACAAAAAATGAACTAAACCGTCATTATAATGTGTACAGAGAAAATATTATGTTTTCTGTGATACCCTGAACAGTAAGTCTGCAACTGTTCCACCCAAAGCAGACAATCCAATGCACTGTGTATGTTGAGGTTCAATTGGTATATGAACAGAATAAAGCACCCCTTCTATTCTGAATAAAATATTAATCCATCAGAAATTCAGTTCCAATCAAGGTGTGTTTATGGGTCATTTTTATTTGGATGTAGTCATTTTCTTGTACCTGACGGGTTCAAAAGAGTCCATATAAACAAGACTAATATGTATTTCTCCATGACATGAACACGGGAGTTAGTGCCTGGGCAATATTCTCAGCTTCGTGACACTGCACTATTATGTGGGTCAAAGGTCTTTTTTCTAAAATGAATTCAACAACCACACACACCTAAAGACATTGACATTGGTCATGGGCTGTTTTACAAACACCTCAAGCAGTCAAGCTAAAGTTAACTGTGTGTGTGTGTGTGTGTGTGTGTGTGTGTGTGTGTGTGTGTGTGTGTGTGTGTGTGTGTGTGTGTGTGTGTGTGTGTGTGTGTGTGTGTGTAAATATTCAGCACGCAAGGCCTGTTCTCCCCAGAGAGACTCATGCTGTACTCATAGGTCTTTCCTAAATAACACTGCAATAAAAATGAATTCAACAACCACACACACCTAAAGACATTGACATTGGTCATGGGCTGTTTTTATAAACACCTCAAGCAGTCAAGCTAAAGTTAACTCTGCGTTTGACTGTCAGTGAACAAACATTTTGGAGTAAGGGCACACAAGTAAATAAAATTTTGGGGGGGGGGGGGGGTCGATGGTCTCTCTGTCGTCTCCCTCCAAGACTGTCTTGAATTTCAGCCGCACCATGTGTGCAGGGAGCACTGCCAGGTCTTTGCAATTCACAAGAGGCTCATTCCGTTCTAAGCAAACCTGGATCCTCCATAATTAAAGGCGACTGGAAGAGAAATGGGGACACTGCATTACTGCTTCAGTTTCACTGTTTGTAAGTAAATATGTCTGGATTTCATACCATAACGACAAACAAAACAGAAAAAAGACTTTTTCATGCAGAAAACGGTCTGGATTTTTTTATCCCCTCATGTGAAACACTAGTTGGCTTAATTTTGTTTTGCTTTTTGCTTTTTGATGATTTAATACGCGGCAGACCCATGACAACACCAGGGCGTTGGCATCTTCATAACGAGGCAATAAAACCCTGCTCTAAACAGTCGCCACACGCAGTTCTGGTAGTTCAATCTGCCGTCCAGGAACCGGCAGAGGAAGAGGCGCTCTGCAGAGTGTGGCGCCACTGCCGCCGTGCTCCGCATGGGATGGAACTGCGGAAGGGAGAGGGCCGCTGTGGAGGACGCCTGTCCGTCCATCCGTCCATCCGTCCGCCTGCCCACCCGCCCACCCGCCCACCCGCAAACACGCTCCTTTGATCCTCCCGCAGTAAAACCTGAGGTGCACGCTGCACACACACTCAGCCACTGGACCCACACTGACACGAGGGCTTAGAGGGAAGAGACGTCTTCCACACAATTCAATTTACAGCCCCACAGGGGTGGGTGGCAGGCATCTGTCTTACTGACGTAAGTTCAAAGCCGCAGAGGAGACTGGAAAACACGTCCCAGAAATAGAGCCGTTTGTGTCAGACATCTTCCATACAGCGCTCTTCTTTTTCATCCTTCCCCTCGCTTTTTTACTGTGCGCCTCGCCTCGTCGCATAATGCTGTTGCTATTTCAGACCGCTGCTTGAAAGAAAAGGGGTTTAATTGCTGTGTTGTTAACCCTGCCCTGACCTCAGCAAGCTGCAAAGAATCTCAATTAAGGGAATTCCTGCACAACGATTGTCTAACAGTCCAGGGAGGTTCTTTTTTTAAAAAGAAAAATTGCCATATGAGGTGTTGTAAATCCATTCAGAAGGGTCTGGTCATTCTTGGCCTGAATTGTTTTGAAAGGCGGGGGGCTATTGCTCAAAACCAAGACAGAATTATTTGGGGGGAAAACTATAAAAAGATATTTATGCACACGAATATTTTTTTCTTCTTTGGCCAAATTAATTTTTGAAACTCCTCCAACCAAAAGTCTAGATTTTCATTTCAAGTGGCTTTTGCATTTGCATTGCACTAAACCTACTTTTCATTCAGAAGGGTTTGGCAGGCGCTGTGTGAGTTTTCCTGTTAGCACGGGCCCTGGTTTCAGTCAATTTAAGAAACCACTACAATAAATCATCCAGGATGGGTCGAGGAAACACAAAATATTTTCATGCCATACTTTTCGCGGAAGAATAGGGGGCCTCCTTGAAAGGCCAATATTTGATGCCCTGACCTGTCAAATGTATTTGTGTTTCTGGGACTGTGCTCTGAAAACAAAAGTTTGGGGTCACTGATCTTATCGGCGGGTACGAGGTATGAAGGGCTTTGTTGTGACTTTCCCTGAAACAACATCCGACAGTCCGTGTCGGACGGGAGCAGAAAAATAATAATAAGCTCACCTTTAAGACAAAAGCGAAGCCAAATAAACACGTCACCGAAGGGAAAAACAGAAATATCAAGTACCTGAATCTCGGGCAGCTGGATTGGATCTCAGCTAGAGGGTGTCTGTTTTGCGAGAGTAGAGAGAGAGAGGGGTGACTAGGGCAAAGCAGCACAGAGGGCAGACAGCATGCTGGGCAATTTCATGGGTATCTGCCAGAAATCAAATTGCATAGCTGTCCCTTGGAGAGCAATAAGCACACTCCACTTTCAGATAACCATGGGGGGGAAATATTTGGGAATAATATTGGTACCCTTGACTGCAGCTCTTTTAGTTTACATGGAGACCCATTAGACCAACATGCGGTTTATTTTCAGATATGACATATAAAAAGTTCCTTCACAAGACACTTCTATACTCATGTACTTCAGTTATCTTTGGGGTTACTTCACAAATTGGTCTGAGAAAGGGCAAAGACCCATCTTCTCGCAATTTACTTTACGAGACCTGTCGTGATTAAATAACGACCATAATGTTTATTTTTTTCCTGTTTCACAGACAGTACGTCAGCAACAATTTTCCTCCCTTCTCCAAAAGCTGAAGCTGTCTGACACAGCTTTAAGTAGAATTTTAAATAGATAATAAAATTAGCAATTTTTTGTTATAAGCTCACATTTAGCAGAGGTAAAGAACACAAACCTAAGTACCACACATTCCCTTACTTGGTAAATAATTCACACTAAACAGCAGCACATACCAGGTAGCATCCAGATCATGTAGGTCTCTCTGGTTTGTGTACTTTGTTAAGTAAGCTTATAATTCTTGGATAAATCTGCTCAGCAAATCTAGAAGCTATGACAGAAAGTCTCAAGGTTGACAGAGCAAAACAAACACTTTTATTTACCAGTGTGTTTATTTACAAGAAACACACTTTTATTTACCAGTTCAACATAGCTTCTAAACAACACCTTTAACCCGATACACTGTGTACTGGGATAATCCTTTGTTTTCACCCCCTCTGTCCTGCCTTACTAATCTGGTAAACATTACAGTTACTTAACATTTGCTTATGTATGCCACTGTTGTGATGTATTTGCATTTGAAACTGATTTCCTGTCTTTAATCATTAACAAGACCTTTAAATTTGATAGACTTAATTATTCTGTTGATCTTCTTATGGTGTTCATTTTCCGTGTTTACTCCATTTTCTGGGAAGAAATGCGTATCACTAAAATGTGTGAGGGCTGTTTGGAGAAAAGTGTTTTCTAGTGACTTTCTTAAGATGGAGCAAGCACACTGTTTCCTCTAAAGAGCATCTATAGAGGTTGGGAGTC
>CM050220.1:10222500-10267500 GCA_027475355.1 Coilia nasus | reverse complement strand
GTCATTTAGCCCCTTTCTGAGACTTCGAAGGACGTTATCCTCATGCGTACCCTCCAGAGGGAACAGCAGCTAAAATATCTGACTTCTGAGAACTTTCCATGCTGTCGCTTGTCACAAGTCATTTTGGACACGCCTAAAAATGTTTTCTTGTCTATCACCTTTGAAACATGATTCAGTCTGTGAAGAAGTTTTATGTCAATAGTCACATGATCGTTTGCTTGCACCTCTGCCTGTTCTTTCTTGCAAAATTCCAACACTGTAACTGTCAACATCATTAAACTCAGGACACCTGTCACTCTGCAGGGTGGTTTAATGGCATATAAGAAACTATAAAAGATAAACTTTGAAAAGGGATGCAAATGAAAATGAGGTAATTAAAATTATGGAGTAAAGTACGGAAAATTAAGTTTGTTTATTTTAGCTCCAATTCTGTTGTTTTATTGTGTTTTAAAAAATCTTAGATATGTACTGGTGCCATGTCACAATAACAGCGTACGTTTCTTATATATTTGAGAAATGTTGTCCATTTTAATGCACTGATCACAGTTTTACAAAAAATACATGTAGATTACCATTTCTAAGGAAATATGTTGTTTTTGCCTTTTTGTTTAAATATCCATCTTTGCTTCTGCTTACTACCAGAATCTTGTGAGAATCACAGAATGTACAGAAGTCACTCCTGTGTCCATCAAATTAAAAAAATCATGACGTCATGCTTCTGCCCTCTGCATGCCCCCTCTCTGTCCACCTGTCATGTTCCCCTATAGTGTCCAGCATTGGCACAGTAAGTCCCGGACCGTCTGCACTGCACAGAGTTGCACAAGCTGCTGTCGAGGGACACATGACTGTGTGTTTACAGCTTGCTGCAACGTGTTAGTGTTGTGCAATGCTGAGACCTCTACTCGTGGTCAAGGCTTGCATGGGACATCAGTTCAGTGAATTATCATGCATAACAAAGACCGATATCAGTAAAATCAAGTTCAAATGTGTTCTTCTAAATGCTACCAAGAGGACATTTACAACATCAAAATCCACTGGACATTTGTAAGGTCACCACCCGATATCTTGTTTTTGGTCAAATAAAAAAGGCTAAAACTAAATGAGCAGGACACATTGTATAACCCCATGTAGAAAAAGCAGTTTACACTATACACACTATACACATCACACTATACACAATAGTAGATTAGTAAGTCACTAAGCTGAACCCAGCTAAGAAGACTATTCAAACCTGTTCTTAACTATGCAATAAAACCCTTTAAGCGGAATAAGCAGCATAGAATGGAAAAAACAGATAATAGGTCCTACTGTAGTAGTGTCATCTCTTTGTTCCACTTGCTGTTCTTACTAGCAAGCAGACTATCACAAAATGTAAACAAAATACTGTTATGCAGTTGCAACATGTTGTTGTCCAGCCAGAAAAAGCTGGTGTCTGAGATGCCATTCTGTCACATGGGAGGTGTTTAGCCTGTCTGTTTGATTTGTTTCCCCCACATACATTTCTCCCACACCAGGCAGACCAGAGCCGGAGGGGGTGCTTGCTAAGTTGGGCATGTGACCTGCCCGGGCAGGGATGGGAGGCGACCGGCCTTCTCCGAATCGAGACGGACAAAACAAGTGGTGGGTGGACTTGTGTGTGTGTGGCAGCCGTAGTCGGGGTCGTATTTCACAGCCGGTTGCTCACTATAAATGAGCGCGACGGCCCCCTGCACGAGCAGATCAACACAAGCCTTTGAAAGCAGAACAGCAGTGAAGAGAGAGGAGATAGACACCCAAGACAACCTACGAGTGGAGGAGAGCTACAAGCAGCCTGGTTTAAGCAAGGAAAAAATGGACATTCAAACCGGTCAGATCGTCCGACCTCCAAGTCCCATGGAGAGCCTGGAGAAGCAGCTGAGCTGTCCCATCTGCCTGGACATGTTCACCAAGCCGGTGGTGATCCTGCCCTGCCAGCACAACCTGTGCCGAGGCTGCGCGAACGACCTCTACGACTCGCGCAACCCCTACCACTACTCCGGGGGCATCTTCCGCTGCCCGACCTGCCGCTTTGAGGTGGTGCTGGACCGCCACGGGGTCTATGGCCTGCAGAGGAACCTGCTGGTGGAGAACATCATCGACATCTACAAGCAGCAGCTCGAGAGCAGCAACAACAGCAACAGCAACAACGACCTCGAGCCCCCACTGAAGCCCAAGGACGCCAAGCAGCCAATGTGCCAGGAGCACGAGGACGAGAAGATCAACATCTACTGCACCACCTGCCAGACTCCCACGTGCTCGATGTGCAAAGTGTTCGGCCAGCACAAGGACTGCGAGGTGTCCACGCTGGAGACCGTCTACCAGGGGCAGAAGACGGAGCTGAGAAACTCCGTGGACATGCTGGTGGCCGGGAACAGCTATCTGCAGGCCACGCTAACGCAGATGGACGAGAAATGCAACACCATCCAGGAGAACGCGGAGCTCCAGAAGAGGCTCCTCGGGGAGAAGTTCGACCTGCTCTACGCCATTATGGAGGAGCGCAAGGGCGAGCTGCTGGACAAGATCACGCAGGAGCAGGACGAGAAGGTGGCCGTGCTGCGCTCGCTGACGGAGCAGTACAAGCAGCAGCTGGAGGCCAGCACCCGCCTCATGGACACGGCCTCCCAGAGCATGAACAACACCAGCGTGGCCGAGTTCCTGATCGCCGCGAAACAGCTCATCAACGACGCCAAGGACACGGCCAAGAAGTCCCTCCTGGAGAGACCAGAGGCGGGCTTTGAGAAGATGGACCATTTCACGTTGTTCACCGAAGACGTCGAAGTAATCCTTGCACAACTGAACTTTGGATCTGATGATGACGAGTTTCAGGAGGCTAAAGAGAAGCAGGATGAGGATGACGAGGAAGAAGAGGAATAAGAGAAGCAAAAACTTTGTTTGACACACGGACGTTAATAATTGTTTTGGGATAAGCACACTCCCACACTCACACTCCCACATACCAACACAAAGAGAGACACTAATATTATACATGCTACTGACACAAAATACCATCCAAGCTGCTTTGATGGAATAATGGCATTTGAGAGGGAAAAGACTGGAGATTTGAAATGTGCAATTTTATTAATACAGCCTTTACACAAACAAAATGCACGTTTTTCTACTGACTTTTCAATTTTGTACTTTTGTATTTATACAATGTGTATGTTTATATTGTACTATTTTTGATATCTTCAGTGTCAGATATCTCTAGATGATGATATAAACACTTGAATGTTCTCATTTTCTTCTTTGATTAAATAAAGTCTAGTCAAATAGATTAGATGTGGAGAAATATAGATGTCTGATAGTCTGTCAATTTGTTTGAATACTTGAAATAATATAGAATGCACTTGATTGTTTAAAAATGATGATAAAATATTTCACTGGAAAATTCTGTGAAAATAAAATTAATTGAAAAAAAAAAAAAACTTTCTCTTCTTTTAACACTTATTGCCATTATAACTTGAAGATGTTTAAGAGGATTTGTAATGACAAAAAATTCAGACCAACTTTGCTATTCATATACAGTAGGTCAGAGTGTGCGGACCGTGCCCTAACTTAGACCTTAGGCCTTAGTGGTGCTGTTTGCTGTTGAAAAGGCGGGCTATTTTTACGGGGTGAGAATGAGAGAAGCCATGGCACTCCAGGAATAGCTGGGGCGGTGCAGGAGCGGGAGGCCTCATGTTTCCATGCCTGACCCAGCAGCACCATCACTTCACAGCTACAGCTGTTGTCTGGCATGCCGGGCCAAGCAGGCCCATATGGAAGAGGAGGAGGAGGAGGAGGAGGAGAAGGGGGTCAAACGACAGGGCAGCATTGCTGTGTGCCACAGAAGGAAAGTTCAGTCTGGCCACTTTCTTTTCACTTTTTTTCTATTTGAAACACACAACCTATTCTTTATGATATATCATGCAGAGGTGGATACCCTGGCAGGGGTATTAAGAGAATAAAATGACTTTTTCTACCTCTGCCCTTCTTATGGTGGTCATCCCCCCCAAATGCATTCTACGCACTTTACTTCCCACTCCCCACTCCCCACTCCCCATGCACAGTCTAGACTCACAATCAACAGTTTTACTGCATGTCCTACTACCCAGTATGTCTATGCATGTGACAAATAAAATATCCTTGTATCTTTGTATCCTTGTATCCTTGTATAAAAACATCCTGCCATGATTTTGTTTGTTTGTCTTACTCAATAATCCAGCTGATTCTAATCTAGGTTTACCTGTTTTAACACTTGTTTTAGGGGCATAGGTGGAGCCAATACAGGCCAGAAGTTCATACTTTCTGACGCCAGTGTGTTCACTTCTGATATTATGCAATCGATCACTTAGCACTGGTTTACATTTTTGCATAAGATCAGTACCTTAACTGAAAAAAATCTTCAAAAATCACCACAGATATCCTTTAAAACCTTATAGGAAGCCTTTCCATGAGTGTGGAAACTGTTGCTTATGCAAAGGATGAATGCAATGAAATTACTTAGATTTAGATTTAGAGATTTAGAATAAACTGTCATAAAAGCGCCTGTGTGCATGATGGACAGGTGTCCCATTATGTAAATATATATTATTATATTGTAAAAACTGCAGCTTAGAACCAACTTAAACAAAAAAAACAGCATGCTGCAAGGATTTTTTGTGCTGGTTTCACTATTATTATTTTTATTCCAATATATTTTTGAGTATCACGAACATGGTCATAATAGTTGAAAAATAATGCAGGATAAACTGACAATGGAGCACGTTGCCTTCATTTGTTATAAGTTGTTTCTAAGCGGCACTTTTGACAGTCTACATTTGTCCATATCGTGCACTTCAAATGTAATTAAAGCCTCACGTGTTTTTGCTGTGTCACATTCTGAGTGGAATTAGAAATGCATATTCCACAGTCATCGCCATCTGTCTGTCTGGTAAGGAGTGACCAGGATGTAAGATGGATGATTTAATCTCCGTGTAATTCTAGCGGGGAGCTGTTTATATATCGATGGTGTATGATGGCCCATGAATGGGTCGTACTCTCTTCTGCTTGTGGCAACAGGGCTAGCAGCCCAGAGGAAAATATATATTACTTATTAAAACTGTCCTGACTTTGTCTTTCAGAAACAAATAAGATGTCAATTAATCAGCTGTTAAGCTGATTCGAGTCTCCTTGTGTAATGTTTCTTGAGTTAAACTCATAAGAGGACAGTGTATAGTAAATCCCAATATCAATCCAATCTAGGTTTATACTGTATTTAAAGTCTTGTTGAAATTGTCCTTCTTCCTATTCTCCAGAACAGTTCAGAAGTCAATTACATCTGAAGTCAATAAGATTATTTAGATTTATGTCTGAGAAACAAAGTTAAAACTGTTGTAAGGAGTAATATTTTTCTTCTCTTTTAGCACTTCTCAGCTCATAAATCAAGCCTCAGCCTGACTGTCCACTTTAGGCAGACATTGCCATCTTGGTGTCATGTAGCAGTGTCATAATAAACCCAGTGGCCTTCGGTCAAACCCTAAGAGGACATGGTCGAAGCCTGGACATGCAACCGAGGCCCTTCTGCGTACACCTGCCAGCTTTGGACAGCTAATTTGTTTAGTTCCACACACTTTAAAGCAACACTGAGCAATTTCTTCAACCTTAAAACAATGTTTCCTCCAACTGTTTCTCATTTCAGTGGTTCATACACTTGTAACTAGGTGAAAAGCACCGCCATCCATGGGCTATAACTGCACTAAGTAAGTTTGGAGGAGCGGATCGTCTCTCTGTAGTTGTCCATGAGAGACAATTCCGCTTCTAACCTGTAGTGCAACTGACGACAGAAACTACTTAGTATTGCTTTAGTAGTATATTTTTTATTTATGGGGACACTGTAAGTGCCCAAAGAAATTGAACAGTCAAATATGACTGCAGAGAAAATAGGTCATACATAACCTAACGGTTTTTAGAGTTCTTTGCACACACAGAAAACTGAGGTTGTATGACCGCCAAAAACCTGAGATGGAGATTTTGGCTTCAGAAAAAAACAAAACCCTGCCATACACTCCTTCTGCATGTGCACTCAACACAAGTGATGTCAGTAATCAGCTGATTCATTTGTGTGATTTGTGTGCTCCTTTGGAGCAGCTCGCTGAGAAAATGGTTGGAACAAATATGTGGCAGGGTCTCTAAGTTTCTGAAGCTAGTATCTCAACCTTTGCCAAAAACACACAATTACTACTTTCACATATGTAAAAACCTTATATCCAATCCTATATATACGTCTGTCCTGACATGTGTGTTATGTGAGTCTAATTAAGACTACTAGTGTAGCTGAGCCACCTGTATGTTTCTTTAGATATCCCTGCCACATGCAGCTTGTAAGCCTACACTCACAGCGCTAACACACTAGATCCATGCGTTCAGGCACGAGAGTTTGCATTGCACCAGACAGTATGTGGCTGTCAATCATTACTGCTTTTTATTTTTGTACAATATCGCTGCCTCATCGTGACTTTGTTAGTCGAAGAAGAGTAACAGCACACAGTTACTTTTATCCAGACACTATCAAGACATCTATTACGACATCTACAGCAACAAAATGGATACAAAATCAAACTTGACGACTAAACAATAATTTAACTACTTATGGAACAGTCAACAGAACAATGCAACAGTCAGACACCATGACACTGAGTTTCTCAAGTGCCACAAATTACCCATCAAAACAGAAAGTTTTTTGGTAAAGATGTCAATTTAATCATTTTGATGTATTATAATATTATTTTGTGTAACCAATTTATTGACATTGTATTTTTTAATTAAAGAAACACCAAATCTATATTTAAATAAAGCTACCTAGCCCTGAGCTAAATATAAACAATGTCAAGACCAACTATTAGTGTGATATGCCTACAAAACCACATAGTTTTCTTCACCTTTCGGTACTTAGCAAAATGCTTTCATGTAAAACATATCACAATGATGTCTGGATGTTTGCAGGCAACTGGAGTGCTTGCACTGTGTGACACGTTAAACGGTGGGCAGCAGCCCTGCCGGCTTTCCTAAATAAGAGCAGGACTTCCCCTGGCTGGCTCACAGCCTCCCAGTATCTCACGGCTAATTCTGGAGCTGTGATTCAGCTGCCCCTTAGACCTTGCCTTATCGCACTGAAGGGCACTCTCTCTCCCTTGCGCTCTCTCTCTCTCTCTCTCTCTCTCTCTCTCTCTCTCTCTCTCTCTCGCTTTTTCTCCCTCCTACTCTCTGTCTTTTTTCCTCCCCTCTCTCTCCCCTCCTCTCTTTCCTTCACTCTTTTCCCACTCTCTCTCCTCTCTCTCTCTCTCTCTCTCTCTCTCGTTTTTTCTCCCTCCTACTCTGTCTTTGTTCCTCCCCTCTCTCTCCCCTCCTCTCTCTCCTTCACTCTTTTCCCACTCTCTCTCCTCTCTCTCTCTCTCTCTCTCTCTCTCTCTCTCTCTCTCTATCTCTCTCTCTGTCTTTCATCCTCCCTCCTCTCTCTCCTTCACTTCCCCCCCTCCCCTCCCTCTCTCCTCCTCTCTCTCCTTCACTCTTTTCCCACTCTCTCTTTCTCCCTCTCTCTCCCTTTCTCTCCCTCCATCTCTCTGTCTTTCTTCCTCCCCCCTCTCTCCCCTCCTCTCTCTCCTTCACTCCTCTCTCTCTCTCTTTCTCTCTCCCCTCTCTCCTTCACTCTCTCCCCTCTTTCTCTCTTCCTCTGCAGTTGGCTTGTGGCCTGCACCCAGGAATGAGGCCAGCACGGAGTGTTAACACCTTGGGGTTGAAAGACACATCACCTGTCTAATCACAAAGACACAAGGAACTTCAAACTGTATACACACAAGGCCTACAATTACAATATCTGGAGTGAACAACTAAAAATTATTGAAAATGTTATGTTAAATTGTTCTTTTGTTTTCTGTCATCTGTGTCATTTATTTCTTTATCCACTGATTTACTTTGCTCTGTGCAGACTGGATAATTGGCTGGTAAAAATATCCCCCATTCATATTTAGACTGGCTGTACATGGTGATCACAATAAATAGCTTTCACTGATTCTGTCACCTTGCCATACTGGTGTTGGTGGTACAGTGAGATACAGAAACAGGCTGGAGCTTTGACATTTTCAATGTTATTTTTAGCAAGTGCACTAAACTGACTTATGTTTCCCCTTAATCTCTCTAAAAGGCCAAGAAGATAGTTTTTTATGGCTTTGCTTTAATTGTGTACTCTTTAATTAGTTTAATAACCAACAACCACTGGTTATAAACCAAAACAATTTGCCATAAAGATCTCCTTGCAACCACCTTGCAGAATGACTTCATTGTGCTGATGTGTGCCTCAACAACACTAAAATAACAACTTCTTGAGGAACAGGAGATATTACTGAGATGTCCATTTTTCATTTGGTCCAGCTCACTCAGTAATTTAGGAGAAGGCCTAAAACATAACCTTTAATCTCAAAAATGTTTAGGAGAAGCTAATGAGATACTATACCTTTATATTTGTGTTTTGTGCAACAATCAACATGATGTAGACTACTTGGGTAGAGTTCATCAATATGGGTCCTGTAAAATGTATTCTTGATTGGATTAAGACGTTTATCCCGTTACCAGAAAATGTAGGTTCCTAAAGGCCTACCCAACTCCATATGACCCAGTGGAGGCACTGTAGAATGAGGCATTTTTACTGGATTGAGCCTTTTAACGGGGAGGTGGGGAGGGCTTTTGCCTTTCCCTTTTTTCAGGAAATTGAACCATGTGATTAGCAGACAGATACATCAGTGCATTTGTACATCTGTTACTCTAACTTCCACGGAACGCTGGCGGAACAGTGAGCTCTGGTCTGGACTGAAGGACAACGGTAATACTATTTTAATAATCGTTGCATTTTATTAGAGGAAGTAGACTAGGTCACAGAAAGAGCTGAGTTGACATTCTTTATATGACAATTTATATGACTTGCCACGTCGATGAGCGATGAGACGATTCAGTAAAGTGAAGGTTGCCTGTTTTTTTTAGCAAAGTGAAATTTGAAGGCTTTGAGCAAATATGAATATGGAAAATTTCTCGTTAAAAGATCACTTGTTCCAGTAACGTCTCAGATAATGTATGGATAAGGAGCAAAACGTTAATCTATCTCTGGTATTAATTTCGCTCTTTAATCAAACAAAAAGTATTCACAATATATCGAACTGTAAATATAACCACCATCATTTATTTTAGTTTCCAGTTTACAATTGAACGTCTTGTCTGGCACGGATTACATTTATTGATTGACACATACTCAAATCGTAAGCCTTCATTAGGTTGTTTATTTGTAGACCGCAATGTACATGAGTAATGTAACAACAGTTACTTATTTCATCCTATAATTACACTTGACCATGACTTTCAGATAGGTTGCATTGAATGTGGTGGGATTACTAGCAGTGTAAGGTTTCACTTGAGAAGAAAGAGAAGCCGCCACCACCATGAATATGAACAAGAAGCTGGACCTGTCCCGGCTGACGGATGACGAGGCCAAGCATGTCTGGGAGGTGATCCAGAGAGACTTCAACCTCAGGAAGAAAGAGGAGGAGAGGCTGGGGTGCGTTCGCTCGTTGTAATAGACAACTTAGATTTTCTAATGATTTCATTTGTTATTCACAGCACAAATACCCACCTGATATGTGTATCAGATGTCATTTGATCTTAGTTTGTCTAAGTCAGTAGTTGTCAAACTGGGGACCAGGTAGATCTAGGGGGATACCTGGGTCTTCAGTGGGTTATGCAAAATAAATCTGTGCTCTCTCCGGCATTATGATAACGTTCAGGTACAGACCATATGTGGAAAAATATCTTCAGAATCAGGATCAGAATCAGTTTTATTGGCCAAGTTTACCTAAATATATAAGGATTTTAACTCCTCTAGATGTTAGCTCTCTATACAGTCAACATATAAATATGTAATAGTATACATTCAATAGACAAATACAAACACATACTGTAAATCGTACATTCAAACTGTCCCCATTACAATGCAATTGCCACTACACTGTAATGTATAATATGTTCACATTTTGTTTATGCAGCAACAATGTTTTGAAAATATTAATAGCAAGCTGTCCATGGTGCAGACACTACTCAGGAGGACATAGATTGTCTTAGGGGGTACTCTAGACCTGGGCAATGTGGCAAAAATGATTTATTTCCCGACACTGACAGTTTGAGAGCATCTGATTGATCGAAACCTGTCTTTAAAGGCACCGGCATATCTCACGTAGAGGCTTTCTTCGCTCCATGTGACTTTGGCCAAGAACAAACCATTTTACCACACAACTGACAACTAATTTGACACCTTTTTTGTCAACAATGACATAAGCTTTTAGGGGATCGATTAAATATAATCATCGGGATTGACATGAATTTTATCACGATCACGATTGGCAAACAGTTAATCGCCCAGCCCTAGGTTACGCAGCAGTTAAAAGTTTAGGAGCCCCTGCTCTAAGCAGACACATGTCATCCATACAGGAGAATGAGTTTAAATGAAAAACAGCAGTCAAGTGGAGCCTCTGTCCTAGCCAGCAGCAGATATAGGTAGAGCATGTGCTTTCCATAGAATATGTTTGGGGCCGCTCAGGAATGCTGATGTGAAAGCCGCCTGTTGTGAGTCACATCAGGATGACGATCATGACAGAGTCACAAGGCAGATGCACACCAAGCTTCCCCCTCAGCGAAAAAACACACAAAACACCGCGAGGCCTGTTCCCTCACCGTCACAAAGAATCTTCTGTCCGTCTCTTTTCATGTGTCCGTGTCTATGGAGGATATGTATTTATCTTGGTGATGTGTCTGGGTCTCTCAGAAATGGCACCATTGTATTAGCCCAGGAATTCTGTGAGAGCAGAGACCATTGCTTCCGCCTCAGTGTTTACTGCCTGTTGTCACTGACCGTAGGGCAGTGGTATTTATGGCAGTTAACATTTACTGGAACGGAATATTCCCTAAGAGCATAAGCAGAATCATCCGTAATTGTTTTAACGACAAACAAACATGTTGCTGGAAATCATTACATCGAAGTGACAGCCATTTAAATTTAAAAATGTTCTTGACCTCTTGGACACCATACATATTATATTGTATTATATGTATATATTAAATACATATAGGCTATTAGTGATTATTCTACACACTTTAGTCCCCCCTCCCCCTGCACAGTTTAGACTAAAGGTGCTTCCACACTGCCCCAACAAACGCCAACCAACTCCAACATTCTAAAGTTGGCAGTTGTTGGCTGTTGGCACCTAGCAGCTGACAGTCTTTAGAATGTTCAGAAAACCAACTGCCAGTCCACACTGCCCAGACTAAAAACTGACAAGAGTAACTTTTGTCACCATCTGTTTTTGATCTTCAACATTTTTTTAACATGGGCAAAGTTGAAAGTGTACTGAATTTGGCCAAAGTAATTTTTGGTCTACATTGGTCAGACATTATACAACTCCACCAGACCGGACCAAACATGTTGAACTCTTCCAACTGCATTCAACAAGAACAAACTAACACAGACTGGTGGTCCACACTGCCCCAATTGTTGGCGTTTGTTGGAGTTGGTTGGTGTTGGTTGGTGTTTGTTGGTGCAGTGTGGAAGCACCTTAACAATCAGCAGTTTCACTGCATGACCTACTCTACTCAATATATCTATGCATGTGACAAATAAATATCCTTGTATCCTTGTAACACCACTGCTAATCTTTTCTTTTGAAAGCTACATATGATTGATTCTTTCTGTGCAATTGGCTAAAACATTTTCTTGACCTCTTGAACTTTGCTGCTAATCCTTTCTTTTGAAAGCTACATGCAGTATGATTGATTCTTTTCTGTGCAACTGGCTTCTTGCAGGCAACTGAAGACTATAATTGAGAAGGAGGGCAGTAAAAGGCAGCTCATCGCCGCTCAGACTAATCTGGCAGAGTCCCACTGCATCCACTGCCTACACCCATTCAGGTTCCTGGTGAACAGCAAGCGCCAGTGTCTCGACTGTCAGCTGTTCACTTGTAAGTCGTGCAGCCGCTACAGCAAGAAGGACCGCGGGTGGGTTTGTGACCCTTGCCGCATGGGCAGGTATGACCCCATCTCAAAGAAGTGATTAAAAGATTTGTCAAAGCTCAGAGACTTATGCTGTATATAGTTATGCTCTCTACTGCCACTTCGTACCACTGTTATCTTAAAAAAGATTATATAAATAAGATCAGATGAACATAGAGGATTTTTTATTTGACAATCTCTATCAACATCTATCATTATTACCTCTGCCAGCAGAGGTTATGTAATCATTGGCATTTGTTTGTTTGTTTGTTTGTTTGTTAGTTAACAACATAACTCAAAAAGTTATGGATGGATTTTGATGAAATTTGATTAGATTAGATAGGGCTAACTTAAAAGTGATTAGATTTTGGTGGTGATCTGAGCTGCCCTGGCAGAGGTCTGCGCTCACTGAGTGCTTTTCTAGCTTTGACATTATTTACCCAGTTATTAGCAGGGAATTACAAGACTAAGTTTTGGTTGAAATGGTTGACTAAAGTCTTATTCTGATTTTGTACTTTGTTTTTCTCACTGTGTTGTGTTTACTGTGTCTGCCTCCCCATGCAGGCTTCTGAAGATCGGAACATTAGGGTGGTACCACGATAACATACGTACCCGCTTCAAACGTTTCGGCAGTGCCAAAGTGATGAGGTCACTGTATAAAAGGCTGAATGGAGAGCGTACGTGCAATATAAAGTACCCCTGATAACCTCCACTTATGTTTAGGCCATCACATGGCTGTGAATGTTCCCATGAGGTAATCTTACTGTGTCAGCTGACGAAAGGGGATAATGTGCTCTCTTAACTGTAACATCCTAATGGGTAAAGAAGAAATCTGTCTGCTACTCTATGTACTGTATGGCGAAACTTCTACCATACTTTAGTAGGGATCTTTTTCGTAGCATTCCGATTCGTTTGGCAAATTAGTTTAGTCATTAAGTTCTCCGTTGCAGCAGAATAAAACATGTTGTCCTGCTGACCTTCAGCGTTGCATGACCTCAGCATTACATAATATGATGCAACTGAGGGACACATTAAAGAAGGAGTCATGGAGTCATGGAGTCTTCGTGAACGTGCTTCACAAAGTTGAGCACTTAATATCATTTCAAAGCTAACATTAGCTGGTAGCCATGGCAAAATGACTGAAAAAAGAACACCAGCCAGATAGTTTGCCAACTCCTCAGAGCTGTTCTGCATGAATGGAGTTGAAGCTGTGGAATGACTGTATGGAATGGAATGTGACTAGCAGGAGAGGAGATTAAGAAGAAATTGGTGTTTCCTGCTAGACGTTTTAAAGTTTTTAAAAGGCTCTCTTCTCCTCCAGGGACCCGTGACGATGATACAGTCAGCATGCCTGATGTGAGCCGCAGTAAGTGGCAAAGTTTATGAACATGACCCACCAGGAAAACAAATGTCAGTTAGCCTCTTCTGCAGTGTAAGTGAAAATGTGTTGGTTATTTCAGGTGCTTATAATGGTCACGATGATGACTACATGGATGCAGCTGAAGCTCAGCGCTACAAAGCGGTACTGTGCACATATCAGACACAGACATCAAAAAGCTCAGTATTCATATAGCGCTTTCCCACTTAGCATAGAACCCACAGCACCTACACATGGCTCTGGAAACAATTAACCACTGTAAACCACTGTAAAATGATTAGTTTCTCTGATTCAACTATTTGTAGGTTTATATCTGAGTAAACTGAACATTTTTATTCTGTAATAGTCTGTTGTATTCTGTAAACTCCTGACAACATTTCTCCCAAATTCTGAAAAGGAATGGCTGTCATAGGAAAATGGGTCTCTACATTTTTTACATTGTAATGCCTCTACATTGTAATGCCTCACTTTCACCCATTCACACATACACCAGTGGTGGAAGGCTGCCGTGCAAGGTGCCAACTAACACCTCAGGCGGCAGTATGAGGTTAAGTGGGCGTCTGAATATAGACACAATCTGTAAGGGGGCTCCTGAGCTTAAATTCTTAACTTCTTCACTACAACAACAGAAAGGCAATTCAGATTCAGTAGAGCCAGTAGTTTTCAGCATGACTGAGTACGTTTCTTCTGCTGTTGTCCTTAGATGAGGAAAACGAAACGTCTCCTGTCTGTCCACCCACTTGATTTTGATATGGATGAATATATGGCCCACTCACGCCGACAGTCTGTGCAGGTATTACAAAATAAAGGGGTACCAGGGTCACCCCTAAACACCTACCTCTTTAGGCGAAACTCTTCTTGTGCAATTACAATGCACACGAAGCATTAAACATTCTTAAACAGGTAATGCAATGAAATGCTCTCTGTCTGATTTTTATCAAGTCTGTAGATTTATTTTATCCATTTAATACTGACATAAATTCAAAAGCACAGTTTGATTTACTTTGGCCCTTCATAAGCTTGACATATTTCCTTTTAACTATAACGGCAATGTTGAGTTGCTGTTGCCTGTTTCACTGCTTTTCTTGTGTAGCATGTTCAGGAGGACAGAGGGGCAAGGAATGACGCGGACTACACTGCAGAATTGTATCACCAACACCGCATGAACCGCAGGAAGAGCCTTGATAGATACACACGACCAGGTGAGTATGGGTTTTTATTTAAAGTGTTTTATTGGTCTTCCATTGCCTTTCATCAGAGATGATTAATAATCAGGCAGTAATTAAACCTGGGCCCCCAGGTTAATGTCATAGGCAGCTTAGCCAACTGCAACCTCTTGAGTATGGATTCTGATATGGACATAATTCGCTTTTCTTAGGTTAGCTTATTCACTTTTCTTAGGTGGTCGTCTAGATTTGTGCTGCTGTCTTGCACACACTTAAACGGCTCTGCAACCATGGAAATACGTGTGTCTGTGACAAGACGAAAAATGTGACACAGAGGATTAGGATTTGGTTCCGCTATCTGAGGCAAAGAGGAAACATCATGTGTAGATGCTTGATTTGTGGAAGAAATCAGTTTTAATTCAAACAAGATTAACACAGGAGTCTTGTCTAAACTGTGTTTTGGTTTTCGTGCATCGTGTACATACAGATCACAAGGTTTACATGCTGTTTAAATGAGTTAACTGGAGCATACGAAAAGGATTGGTCACTTGGGCCTGGTCTGCCATGTCAGAGCAGGAACTGCTTATGGTGTTACATAACAGTCCCACTGCCTATTGCATCATGCTGTCCCAGAGGGACATATTACTTCTTACAACAGCCTTATCTTTGTCTTTTTGAAGTAAATAACATTGACTTCTGACCTGTTTTTCCTAAAACTCCCTTAGGAGAAGTTTTAAGATGCTAAGTTGAACTTAGGTTGGAACAATACTGGCTTTTACTGGACACTGTTTTGTATGGGGATTAATTTAAGAAATATGATACAAAAGGCCAGATCTTACTAAATTCTGCACAGTTTTTCTTAATATCTCCTAAGTAAAAATGATTACACTACATTACATTACACTTAGCAGACGTTTTTATCCAAAGCGACTTACAAATGGAGGACATAATAAGCTAACAGAAGTGTAGAGGAACACAAAGTAAACAAGCTACACACATACACACAAAGAGATGCCTGTTTCTTAGGTAAGTTTCCCAGAGCAGGGACACTTCAGACACACACACCCTCTACAAACCAGACAACAAATCAGCTTAATTTAAGATATAACTTCTTTCTGAAAGAATCAAAACAACTCTAAAAAACAACATTGTCCTCTGGGGTGCAAACGTCTCCTTATTTCCCACAGATGAGGCATCATCATTCTTTGAACACAGGATGGTGCGAGCCCGCTCCCTGTCCAAGATCAATGCCTCTCTGCCCCAGCGCTCGGCCTACCTGGACACATCGGAGGAGGAGGACGGCTTCCGTTACCCCGTCTACCAGCTGCCTCCCCGCAGACGCAGTCGAGCCTCCTCACAGGAGAATGTCAGCCAGGCTCCTCCGGTGTGTTTCTGCTGAAGGAGCGCTTGAAGTTACCGTAGTTACCCTGGGTTGAAGCAACACTAAGTTGTTTTTTTTTCAACCTTAATATAATGTTTATAAAATTGTTTCAGTGGTTCATCCACTTGTAACAGGTGAAAGGCGCTTGTGAATTCGCTTTGCTGCCCTCCATGGGCTATAACCGCACTAAGTAAGAGACAAGCGTCCAACCTGTACGTGGCCGAAGACGAAAACTAATTGTTGCTTTAATCTGAATTGTGGAGCAACTGTAAGCTACAGAGGCAGAGACCCAGAAAGCAAAAAAAAAACCCTGCCACATGTTTGATCCAACCATCACACAAACAAAAAGTCAGACAGCTAGATGAGCTAACAACCTATGGATTCATTTATAAAGGGTTCACATGCAGAAGGAATACATGGCAGGGTTTCTTTCTTAAGTCACAATCTCCACCTCTGCCAAGATGAGAGAAACTTTGTACAAGCATATAACTTTGTACAATACATGTAATTAAACAGGTTGCCCCCGCTGTGCAATTGTACTGTTACGGCCTGGTCAAATAGAATGCTGCTTTCTGATTGGCTGGCGGGAAGTTATTCACCTCCGCCAGTGTTGATTAATTCTGTCAAATGCACGCCTCAGTGGCTGTTAACCCTTACTTAAGGCTATGCTCACAAATGACATTGGCCCTAGCAAAATTACTAACAGGTTGCCTCATTAGCATCATATTACTTTTTCAGAGTGCTCACATGGCCTCTACCTTTAAATAAACTAGTCAGGCATGTTATTTACTCACTTGTTTTTTACCTTCCCTTTGAATTTGAATGTTTAATGTTATTTGAATGTTAAAGTTTCATGTTAGCCCAGAGTAAGTAAATCTCATTAGAGACTTATTATTGACTGTGTGTCTGTGTGTGTGTGTGTGTGTGTGTATGTTTATTTACGTGTAGCCTATATTACCATTAAGCCCTTCATCACACTGATTTCAGCCACATTAGTTGAATTTTCTCTGAACTCTAAGCTCTTCTTCCCTTTAACCCTTTAACCCTTGTGTATCTCTCCTCTTCTCTCATCATCTCAGATTAATGAACTGAACAAGCGCATGTCTGCCATTGAGAGCCTGTTGAATCGACTGGAGGAGAAGATCAGCTCCCCACCTGAAGTAAATGTCAAGTGCCTCTCTTAAATCAGAATTTAAGTGGGCCTGAGCTGAAAAGGCTGTTTTTAAAATATTAAATATTATTCAGTATTAAACACAATATTAAAGGTTCCACCTCACAACACCCAAAACACATCACATTTGTGTTTGAAGGGGTTCAGTACCTCTTCAGTAAGCGAAATATCAATAAGGTGTCATGGGCATGGTGTGGTGGTTAAGAATTAAGACTAAAAATGATCTCAGTGATATAATACAGTACATGTTGAAATGTATGTTCTTCCCAGACTAAGTAAATTAGAAAAAGTAAGTAAATTGGATCAGTGCATTTGCAATAACAATAACATTGCAAGAACTTAACAAAAAAATTGATTATTCTTAAATACATATATACATTTTTTATACCCATAACCAGAAGTGGGTAATCCCAGCTTCAAAGAGTAAAAGTCTTGCCATGGTGGTACTGGTACACATAAACCAGGTGATTTTACTAATAAATTCACCTACCTGACCAAAGAGTTGTGCTTATTAGAATCAAGTGTTTTAAAAATACTTGGAACGAATGTGTGGTATGGCCTTTACTGTCTGAAGTCAGATTACCCACCTCTGCCCATAGCACTTATTCGACGTTTCTCTTCGTGGTCCTACTGCAGCTTGTGCCTGCCTCAACCATGCAGCAGCAGGTGGAGGCCGACAAGCTGAGGAGGAAATTAGATGAACTGATGAGCGACAGAGCTCTCTCGTCGTCCGACGATGACGACGAGGGCTCCCCAAAGAAAAGCACCCAGCCAAGGAGCCCTGGGCCGAAGAGAGGCCCCCTGGCGGTCCCAAGTGCGGCCGAGGCAGCTTCCAGCTCCTCCAGCGATGAGGTGCCCACGGAGGCACAGAAGGCAAGATCCGTTTCTTTTTCACACAAAAACTAAAGCTATTATTACATTACACTTAGCTGACGCTCTTATCCAGAGCAACTTACAGTTATTTAGGTACAGGGTTTCAGTTACAGTCCCTGGAGCAGAGGTTAGATGCCTTGCTCAAGGGCATTTCAGCCATGGTTAAGGTGGGACTCTAACCTGTGACTCTCCAATCCCAAGACCAACTCTCTAACCACTAGACCACAGCTGCCCCATTAAGCTATTTGGCAACATTGCCTGTTGAAGCTTTTACATGATATGTATTCCACATGCTGGGCTTTGCTTGAAGCAACACTAAGTAGTTTTTTTAACGTTAAAATAATATTTCCAAAAATGTTTCAGTGGTTCATCGACTTGTAAGAGGCTGAAAGGCAATTCTGAATTCGCTTTGCCGCCCTCCGTGGGCTATACTACTACTAAGTTTGGAGGAGCAAACCCTCTCTCTGTAGTTCTCTATGAGAGACATTCCGCTTTCGATCTGTAGGGCCACCGAAGACAAAAACTACTTAGTATTGGTTTAATGCAGCTTGTTAAGACTAATGCAGCTTTTTCTGAGTATTTATATCATGACCTGTTTATGGTGGTCACCAGACTATGTAATGGAGCCTTCTATTAATAGTCCTAAGTTACGTCACAAGAACGGCCACCTGGCATCAACATGAGGCGATATTTTTTTTTCGGAAGATGATAGCAAAAGCCTGTTTTCAATTGGCAGGGTAAAACATACTCTGTTACTGTATGGTATATGTGTGAAACAATTGAGAGAATGATTTTTTCTTATCTGCCCGGCAGTTGTTGTGACGTCACGTGAAAACTATGAATTATACCTCCTTAATGTACTGTGATAATGCCTGAATTAGCTAAAACTGGACACTTAGTGGTTGTGAATGTATTCGAGGAGTCCACGGGAAAAATGGGCATTGTCACAAAATGCTGAAACTGAGAAAATGTAATTTTTAAGTTTGATTTTATAACTAAGTGCTATGTTAAAATGCTTCTAGCTCAACACTACGCTAGTTTATTCATAGGATTGTATTTGAAAAAGCTGGGGTTTGAATGCAGCTACTGACAGGGGAAGTGAACTAAAAAATGTGTGACTATGCTTGTTTTTCCCATGAACTCCTCATTTGTGAACCTAACAGTAGATCAGCAACTGCTGGCCACTATACTGACTGGAAATTTTCTGAGCATGCGACTTGTTTGGTTAAAAGCGTTATTAAACATATTGTCATCTTGTGACCTTTGATGCTGTATAAACCTCAGACTCTTAATATTCTGAAGGTTTTTTTTAACATTTTGAAACTGTACTGTAATGAATAAAAAACATTTTCCCCATAAACCATATTTTCCAGATTGTAAGTTGCATTTTTTGAACAGAGGTAAGGTCCCCAGTAGCCCGGTAAAACAGCCCCTCATACTGCATTTCATTTCATACAGAGGGTCTGGCAGTGCAGCATTGAGAAATGATTGCTGCCTGTAGGTGTAGACTGTGCTGAAGTTTAAAACGATTGGATATGCCTTTACCCAATCGCTAACGTGTGGTTGTAATACCTGCAATTAGCCTGGCTATAAGCCTGCCTAGTACAACTCAAATGTAGCACAAAGTCGATGCCATCGCTCACAAACACTCCTTCAGTTCGCTGATTGTCATCCATGTGAATGGAAGCAAACCCAGACTACCACTGTAGGGAGAAAATATTTGAGCCGAAGTGCGTAGGCAGGCTTATAGCAAGGCTAAAGCTCCAGGACCATGTTTGGTTTGGTCTAGGCGTACAAATGACATTTCCTCTACAACTTTCTGTTGTGACTTTTTGTGATATATCTCAGCTTATCTACTAGAACAGAATGTGTTTTGTACGATCATCACATTACAACCTACCTAAATTTGTTGATCATAGTTTTGTGGTCAGTAGGGACTTTCCAACTAATTAAACTCCAATGCTTATGATCCAAACTTTATAACTGTAGTAACACGGTTATGGACAGCCAACAGCCAATTTAACCACACGCAGAGGTGTTGAATTAGCTGATAGGATATTTGTGAGGTTATCTCAAAGTCCTTGGATGGTTTTAATATTCATTTCATAAGATGTTCGATTGTTATTGTGATTTACTTGCACATATTGCGAATAATCGGGTAAGATCAAGGAAGTAGAATGTCATTGCAGGGAGCAGGCTAAATGCCAATCTTGGAAAATAAAATAAAATAATGACAAGCAGTTTGTGGATCTACATTGTGATTCAGAACAGGTTCTTACTTTGCCCTGGTTACACCAGTTAACTAAGTGTAATGAAACTCAGTGCAGTTACAAGACTAATTAAAGTTTTTGACTTATTCTGGAGTCATGCAAAAGAAGAAATTAGACTAAAAATAACCTTCTTGGTGGAGGTAATAATAAAAGTAATAGATAAGAAACAGATATGATGAGGACAGCAATCTGAATGACTTGTGTAGTGGTTGGTATTGGCAGTGGAACCTAAGAATATGGCTAGAATGTCTAATGCAACTTATCATACCAGTTACTTACCTCCTGCTATAGAGTATTGTCTTAAAAATACAGTGGGATTAAAAAAACATGGAATCCATGTCGGCCAAGCCAGCTGAAGCAAAACCAAGAAATAAGTGAGCTTGGAGAGTTTCCAGTCAGTGCGAACATCTGCTGTCCTAGGGTGACCTCTGCAAAGCGTCACATTTTGGGAGATTATTGTTCTGAAAATAGTGTCATTATGAATTTTGAAGTCAGAACACTGTCTAAAAGTGACAAATACATAACTTGAGCAAGACCTGGGGTCATTTACCTTTGAAATAAATGACTTCAAAGGTTTTTTTTCAAGTCTTAACAAAAGAAAGGGCAAGACATCTGTGCTAGCAGCTAATTACTGTTCCCTTTTACATGGCTTCCAGAGATCGTCTGCTGCGGCCCTTGTTGACATCACAACTGAGGTTCTAAGAACTATTAATGCGACAGAAAGCGCAATGGCAGACTTGAACCCTTCAGTGCCCAAAGACAAACCTCAGTTAGAGGGAGCAGATGTGAGGCAAGCAGATGAGACTTTCAGAGAACTTGAGAAAAATGTAAGCTTAACAAACATTTGAAACAACTTCAGCACATCACAATTTAATGCCAAGTATAGGTACAGAACATGAACTGCATGTTACATATGATTTACTTATATCTGCATAGGGTATTTTGCTGATAAATCAACTTTTACATTTAAGATGTTTTTGAAAATTTAAATAGTGGGACTTTTTCACTAAAATGAATATTGATTAGAATTAAATACTAAAGAGAGTCGTGGAGTTATTTTGGTAAAATGAACAGCATGAAATTTAACTAAAACAACTCTACTGAGTTAAAAAAAATGAGATTTTCATACATACTGGATGGAAGGTGTAAAACAAAAGTTATGCTCAAGTACTCAACCAACTCGTAACATTGTATAACATTTCTCCAGCCCACGTGGCAAGTCTGAGGAGAAGGACATTTATTGTGCAGAAACAGAGAATAGGCATGACTGACTGGTTATGAACCAAGGAAATGCATTCATAGTGTTTTGGAATTGAGGTTTACAAAACCATGACTGCAGTGTCCATAAAGCATCATGAGCGCATTCATAAGGGGTGATAATAACATTTCTGAAACCTCATAATGGTTGACCGGAATCCAGAGAATTTTAATGAATTTGGCATGAATTTAGGTATTTATACATAGCTATGACGGCAGTGTAAAATGTGCTGTTTCGGAGAAAATGACATCATGTTAATGTGCTGAATTGAGTGCAGTTATTGCTAAAAGTAGATATATATGGACACACAACTATTAGTCATTACTTTGTAAGTCTGTTTGTAATGTTTTATGGATACTAATACCCATTGGGGTAACTTTAACCCCTATCAAGGTCCCCTTGTATTTCGTAATATTTCATGGTTTAAGATGATATGGTGAAATAATAGTGTAATAATTTCTTTACCCATCCTTAAAGAGATAAGATTTCTTTTTGCATATTTCACACAACTTAAAGGCATGTCATGAAATGAAATTAGACGAGTGACAAAACACTGAACATATGTTTTCCATTTACGGTATGGCCGTGTATTTATCAATTTTCCCAATTCTTGGTCAGACAGTTACTACTTTATGTAATAATTAAACTTATTTATGCATTGCACAATAGTATTCAAGTTGGCCTCACCATGCTTTTATATATATATTTAATAACAATAAGGTCACTGTCACTATCTTCGTGAACTGATCTG
The DNA here is from genome assembly GCA_027475355.1 of Coilia nasus. Taxonomy (NCBI): domain Eukaryota; kingdom Metazoa; phylum Chordata; class Actinopteri; order Clupeiformes; family Engraulidae; genus Coilia; species Coilia nasus. Next base: position 10,245,192 of record CM050220.1, on the reverse strand, counting down.
GTTTATCAAGGTACTTTGCCATGAATACCCTGGATGCATTTTATTGGTTCTGTCAGTGTGCACATTTTGAAACTTTTTTAAACTGGATGACAAGACTTTTAATGCCTATTGGAGATGCTTTGGTTATGTCTAAATCTGCTGTTGTTTTGTTTTTTTTCCGCAGGTGTACATTACAGCAGGGAGTGCCTTCGAAATGCAGAAGAAGTTGCAGATGTTGGAGCAGAACACGAGGAACCAGTATGGCTGCATGACCGACTCCGAGCTGTCTGAACTGGAGGACCAGGTGGCCAGAGCAGCGGCCAAGGTCCAGTCCACAGAGAGTGAGGTAAGGGGACCGAGACCAGTTTAGGGCATACAACCCTGTAGCCTGGTAAACCCGCCCCTCGTACTTCATTTCATTTTGTACAGAGGGTCTGGACCGGAATCTCTTGAGAGTCATTTAGCAAGTCCCAGCAAGACCGATCCAATCAGCAAACAGAGGGTGTGTTCGTTAGCCGTGACGTTGACCTTGTGTGCTACATTTGAATTGTAGTGCGTAGGTAGGCTAATTGCATATGTGACGACCAGGCATTAGCGATTGGGTAAAGGCAGAGGCACTTTTTTTAAACTTCAGCAGAGTCCACACCTCCAACAAATCATTTCTGATGGTCTCTGTTCCAGACTCTCTGTACAAAATGAAATGAAGTACGAGGGGCGGGTTTACCAGGCTAACAATCCTGGGCTGGAAGGACTACATTTTTAAGTCAGTCAGTCCCATTGGTCATTGTGATCACATGGTACATCACAGCACATAGTTCACACAACAGACTTCAGTCTCTGATTTATCCATCGCACACATGAACAGGGGGCAGCCATGACAGTGGCGCCCGGGGAGCAATTTGTGAGCATGGTGCCTTGTTCAGGACACCTTGATCATGAGGAATTGAACCTGTGACTTTTAGGCGGCGAACCCAATGCTTTAACCGCTAGCCCATTACTGATTTCCCCTCAGCAGACGATGCAAAAATATTTCACAGCATAAGGCCTCACTGTCACCTATTCACACACGTATGTATACAAAGACAGTGAGGTAAGGGGGCCGAGACCAGTTTAGGGCATACAACCCTGTCAGCCTCGACTGCTCTGTAAAGGTACACAGCAAAAATTGGACTGGTAAAGTTGATTTTAATTCCCAAAGTGAAATTGTAACATTTTCAGACTTAAATGGAACACATTTTGAAAGTGTGAATTTAACTCTGGAGAGTGGTCTTTTTGCTGTGTAAATGGTAGAAGGACTGCATTCATACACTGCTTTTCCCTCAGCAGACGACTCAAAAGTGCTTCACAGCATAATGCCTCACATTCACCTATTCGCACACTTACATACCGATGGTGAAAGGCTACCATGCAAGGTGCCTACTAACATCTGGAGAGCGGTGTTAGGTGAGGGCCACCTCATGCCGCCCTCACCCCCCTCTCCAGCACTCAGCACTGTCGGCGGCACACACAACGCTACCCCAATGATCAGATCACTTGCGGTGCGGTGGAAATGGTCTAATCTGTTAATGTGCATTCTAAATGAATACGACAGAAAACAGCCACTTGTCAGCTATCTACCCGCTGTATGCGGAGAGTGTTTGGTGGGAATGAGCCCAAACACCTTGGGAGCAGTATGGGGATCAGTGTCTTGCTCTCAAGGACACATCAACCTGGTCAGGAGGAGCTGGCAATGAACTATACAAATAGGCAACACCACTCTGTTATTTTTCATTGCCCTTTTCCTGTCTGTTTCCCTTACCTCTCCATGCCTTTCTACACTTCCATACCTGTCTCTTCTTTCACAGGTATCAGACATTGAGAATAAGATAGCTGCTCTCAGCACTACAGCACTGCAGGAGAAGTCAAAGAAAAAGGTCAGAGCATATTGATTTCTTAGCATTTTGTTCAGTGCCATGTTTGATGATGATGATGATGGCATGATGGCATGTTAGCGTCAAAATGGCGAATTTGTTTTGTCACCCACAGGTATTGAGCATGTCACAAAGACGGAAATGTGCTCAAGATGTGACAACAAGTAAGACATAGAGAAGCCTGAAGTTCATACCTAAAATATATCTAAATGTACTGCATGTTTATATGATGAGGATTAAATATGATTTCTGTCTGTATCCTTTCCAGGACACCCCTTACCCTAAAAAGATTCCAACAAAGAAATATCAGAACATTTAAAGAATAATTTTGTTCTTTCATTTCTTCTAAACTTCTAAAATCTCTCTTTGTTTCTCATCAATCAGAACACAGTATTGGCTTAGGATTTCACAGGAAAAGGTCAATTAAATTTATGAAAGATATCTTTCTTACTGTCACTGGCTACATAAATTACAAATATAGCTCAATGAAACTATTGTCACAGTTGTTATAATTACCTAACTCAAAGACGCTTAAGTGGAAAAGACTGCTGCTACTGTTGGCATGCTATGCTTTACAATATCAATAGCTTGTGTTACAGAGTTACATAAGATGTGCAATATATAGGAAGTCTTGCCACTATGATTAATAAATCAAACTGCTAATATACTGCATATTACTCTCATGAATATTGTAATGTCACTGCCATGTGCACTTTTAACATCTGTGATGTTATCGTGACATGGATATGTCTCCTATATTGATTAGCAATTAGGGTTGTGTCAATGAGATGTACATGGCAGGACACGCTACTGTATTTGTTGTTGATTTATCTATGTATAATATATGCACATATGCACTTATGTACAGTGTGTGAATGCTTTATTGCTATAAATATGTAACAAATTTAAATCCCTTGCACTTTACGTTTGATGAAAAGTTAAAACAGGCCGAAACGAGTCTGCTTCCTCACAAGAGTTTTGGTGGTAGAAGAGGTAGTGATGCAACACTAGAAGGGGTTGCATCTCAGAAGAGATTATGCTGCTCTTGCCTTTCCGTACTAAGTCACTGTGATCTATTCTCCTTGCGACTTGCTGATTTAGCTGTTTTCTAAAATAGCCTACTATGACTATGTCTGTGTCTGTGTAAAGATGATATTAAATTACACATTAATGTCAGCCTAAAATGGCTCTGATCATTTTTGACCTTGGCTTGTTAAAAAAGAATGTCCATGTCATGTGAAATGAGCTCACAGCCATACTTAAAGGTCTACACTGCGCCCTAGTGGACAAATTAGTGTAGACATTTTTCATGTAAAATCTACTCCAATCTACACTGAAAACATCTACAGTAATCACCATTGGTCCAGCATTTTTTTTTTTTTTAATCTTAGTATATTTTGCATAACATGTGTATGGGCCTAAAGTTACCACACTATTTACCTGTGCATTTATATTCCTGGCTGTAGACTATGCACATGAAAAGCCAGTGTGTCAAGTTATGAGGCATACAGCATGATTTTCGTCTCATCCTCCTCTTCATGCATTGGCAAGCAGTAAAATAATCTACATGTTATAGATAGCCTATAGATTGACGTGGACACCGGGCATTAGGCCTACAGTATATCATCAGGCGCAAGCGTCAGTGTTTTCTGTAGTGACACAAGGTTGCCTCTAGGGGAAGCCATAGGACAACTGACGGCTATACAAACTGACAGCTCGTTCTAGATCTACAGACTTGTCATTTGTAACATTTAAGATAAAACAAAGGACAAATACACACTGTGGGCCTAATTTATTAGTGAAATATTGTAGCCGAATATCATGAATTGTCAAATGAAACAAGCCTGTTAATGATTTTCAACTGAATGGCTGTGCTAAAAAAAAGCATGAAGGCCTAGGAAGTTAATATCAATATGTAGGCCTAATAGTTTAAGAGAAAGACAAAGTAAGTGTGGCCTATAATCAGGATGCATAGACTGCACTGGAACATGTTTGTTTTACAGAATTTGTTCATTACTTAAATTGCGTCCGTTAATTTAGCTCCGTTTCCATGTCACCCACATTAATGTTAGGTCTATGATTTTATTTTATTATTTTCAAACGTAAATGGAACTTTTTGTAAATGTCGCCCAAACATTGCATCCTCTTGGCATATGAAGTGGTTTTCCACAGGCGCAGGAAATGTGTGAGAGGAGAATTAAACTGCTTGGTTACTCCTGGCCCGCCCACAATATCAAGTCCAGCGAACTGGGGGTTGCAATCAGGCTGCTGCATCCCGGAACGTGTATGTAGAGGTTTGCGAGTGTTTCTGTCGGTCTGCTGAAAATAGATACGGAATTGACATTCCATGCGATATTTTGTCATTGACTGTCGTTTTCTTTTTGTATAGGCCTGGATGACAGATGGCCTCGTGTTTACTGTAGACCCTGTGATTGTGTCTAGCCTAAATCAGAAATTCTGCGTCGGTTAGTGAATGGCATTTCCTGCGTGTCTGTTTGATGTAGGACACATCAGCAACAGGCTTCGTTATTAAATATCTTAATGTAGCCCCCTTCGCTAATCACAAACCACGCAGGCTGGAAAGGTAATGGTGATAGAGTGTGTCCACCAGGAGTCAATTGACACGTCTACCGGGCGGGCAATGTTCGCAATCGCATCCTCTTGTCACGGACTTATGTTGAATAGCCTGCATATCTCAGCAGCCGCTTTATGACAAATATTTAACAAGTGTAACATTTGGATGGCGTTGTGGCGATTTTGGATTTGAACAAAAGAACTTATCATGATGGCAACTCAAGTTACTGGACGGAAGAGAATTCCGAACCGGGAGAAAATGACTGCAGAGGACGATGCCTTGAGTCAAATTGCTAGGGAGGTAAGTGTAACTGTATGTAGCCTAACTGGTGATGATTTGTTTCAGGTTCTGCAATATTCGTGGACAATCCCTGAAGAAGCACTGTCATATTGCGGTGAATATCTGAATATGCCACCTCATTTGGGCCATCCTTTCAAGATTAGCCTCTGCAAATTGGGAATGATAACATGCATGTGCGTGGTCCAACATATCAACACGCTGTCCTTTCTGGCCACGCACGCATTGTTTGCATTTTGCAATGCTGCAAGGAACAGGCGATAGCCCTTTCAGAATCTGGATCGTTCACTGTAGCACAAGGGATGTCCGTAATGAGGCAACGGCGCATTATTTGGGGGAGAGGGAAGGGCATTGTCACAGTGACCTACATGATTGTCCACGTTGGGTGGAAGTTTATCATCGAGATATAATGTAACGATTGTTTGGGGGTAACTGTCTGAAAGACCTTGAACATTCTATCGTTTGGGCATCAGCTTCAGAGGGCCTGACAGACAGATCAGCATCCTTACATGTCTTGCGTAGCAACCTGCAGAAAGCAATGACGCATGAAGCGTTGACTTTAACCATTTAAAGCAGAACAGTCCTCAGGTTTGTGACGTCAGCTGTATCTTAAGATTGATCTGTCATGGTAGAAAGAGTAGCCTATAGACAGCTTCAGTACGTCTTCCAATACATTATGTATAAAAAGGAACGTCTGCTGTCTTTAACTACCTAATTTTGTGACAAATAGACAAATGGTATCTACACTGTAATACACCAATGTGGTTAAGACATTAATTAGACAATAGACTATAATTTGAAATCCTTCCACCTAACCGACACCAAGTCCTGATAGAAGTCTTATGCCAATTCGTGAGAGAACATGTTGGAACGGCTGGTGATATTGTCAGTCCAATTCTGACCTGTCCTCTGGCTCACACATCTGGAAAGCATTTTGCTCTGGAATATACACACATGCAGTTTCCCCTCACATTCCTAAGTTGTTCTGACTCATTTTCCCTTTGCAGGAGCTGTTGTCACCTTGCAGCCTTGCAGCCCCACAGTAACTAAAACGGGGATATAGCAGGGGATATGTTGGTCGTGTGCAGCCGACAGGGAAGACTATAGCTGTTAAAATCCTCTGAGCAGAACGTTACTGATAAATTATGCAGTACATTATCTACCATTGAAAGTGTATAGAGAGCTTTGAGTCCGGCAGTTTTTTTTTTTATGTGCGAGTTCGTTTGTATGTGGGGGGTGGGGGGTCGGGGGTGGTGTGGCTGTTTGTGTAGCGGTGGGTCCCCTCAGTTCTCAGAGATCATTAACCTAGTTCAGCCTGCCCTTGTTTTTCAGTCACTTTTGTTCCCATAACTTTTATTTCCTGCATTTAGCTTTGGTGGGAAAAAGGGAGTCTTTTCTGCTGATGTCAGGATAGTATAGACTTGTTAGTCATCATGTTTATAGCTTGTTTTTATCCTGCTGCAGCATGTTGGTCTGTTGTGCACATATATGGCTTTTAAACGGATAGCCTGTTAATTCTGCCCTGTTTGTTATGGATCTAAAAATAATGTGACCATAATAATAGTACGTCATAGCAATAATAGTTTTTATTTATACATTGTTTAATCAGGGTAGCCAAATCACTTCTAATGATTCACACTACCTTCATTGTTGTTAACTGTAAATGTCTGCATATCATTTATTTTTCTGGTTATGATAACAGAATAATAACACTTAGGAACACATTGTTTTAATGCATCATGTTTAGTTTCTAAAGAACATTGGTTATGATAACAGATAATGTGAAGGTGTGTCATGTGTGTATAAATGCCAAAAGAGTCACAGGCTCTCCATTGTAAAGTTCACCTCCCCGTAAAGGGTTAAGAGTTGCCTGCTCCACACTGGTTTTAGTGGTGAGGTAGGAGGGGACCACCTCACTGCAGTCCAGCCAGTGAGCTGTCAGGATATGTCCCTTAGTAAACACTGTGACATTTCCCCCCCCTGGCTGTTTTTCTCAGGCCTAATGCCCCTAGCTTGGTGAACCCGCCCTTTCGTACTTCATTTGATGTTGCACAGAGGGTCTGGAGTGGAGGCCGTGAGAAACGATTTCTTCCTGGAGGTGTGGACTCTGTTGAAGTTTAAAACAAGTGGCTCTGCCTTTACCCAATCACTAACGTCTGGTTGTCACATATGCAATTAGCCTACTGATGCACTACAATTCAAATGTAGCACACAAAGTCAACGTCACGGCTAACGAACACACCCTCTGTTCGCTGATTGGCTAGGAGTTGCTCGGTCCTCATACATGACCTTCAACGGCCTTCCTTCCAGACCCTCTGTACAAAATGATATAATTCCCCTCCATGTGCCTTTGGTTTTCCTGTGAAACTGTAGCCCTCAGTAGAAGAACCTTCTCAAAGGTTATCATTGCATGGAAGCGTAAATCTTTTTGCAGTGAGACATTCAGTGAGCGCTCTGCCAAGGATGCTGGAACAAATCCCATTGTAGGAGATGTATGATTATATGTTTTGTTTGTTGTGGATACAGATGCCAGAGTATCATGACTATTCCTGCTTGTGGAGGTGAAATCATGAAGTGACGACACAGTTGTTGTGTACATATACTGTCATGACTGGAGTATGTACAGTATGTATGTATGTATGTATATGGTGCACCAATGCGATTCAAAGTCCTGTTCTGATGGCTTGTTTAATCACCCACTCAGGAAACAGGTTTGAAAGCAGCCCCGATCTGATTTAACTTTTATGTCTATGATTTTGGTTCAGAGTGGTGAATGTATGTCACTTGCTCAATTTTTTATTTAATTAAAATTGAGAGGTCATTAGAGGTCCTAATGTAATATTCAAGTAGGCTACACAGAGTATCTCTGCAGGCCCAGACCTAGAGTTATAAAGATAGCTGAGGTAATAAGTCTCAGGTATTTACCACATATTTGCTGATATGCAGACCGTGTCCTTTATTAGTCTGGTTGGTTTATTTTTTAAACACTGCCATCTACGTCCTACCTCAGCAGGCATAACTCTGTACAGTATAATGCCAACAATGTGGTGATAGACTATTTTTATGTTTTTTAAAAGAATACCTCATACTTGTATGGTGTATGCAGATCATTTAAAAAGTAAAGTGACATTTCTTTGGCATGTGTGTGTGAGTGAATCTGTGTTATGAAGATAACTGCCTCAATGAATATGTCTTTGACCACAAGAAGTCTCTATGATAACATAATAATAACTCTAACTCTGTAGACACAGTTGTGCTTGGCATGTCTCTTTGTTAATATACTATACATTTATACAGATTGCAGAGTAGATCACAACTTGAGCATATTGTGTTTGTGTTTGTGACTGGGGTGCCTAATGGAGAGGGATGTGTTGAGTTAACATATCACACCTCTGTGAAGTTATCAGATGAGAGCGTGGATAACGATCCTGTTCAATTGATTTATGTAGCACCCAGGCAAATAATAAGTCTCAGGCATTTACCACATATTTGCTGATATGTTTAGGCTAGCTGATACAGCGTTGACGAATGCAGCTAGTGTCTCAAGAATGGAGAAAGTACTGTATACTTATTAGGGCTACACGATATTAGGAGAATGTGTGAAATGCAATAACTTATCTGAATGTTGTGATGATAGTATTTGTTGGTAATAATTAAACAAATACTTAAATATATTTAGTTGTAACATTTTCAGCTTTGTATTCACCACTGGACCCTAGAGTCTAGACAGTGAGCAGGCTAAGCTAATGGGGAGGGCATCTAGTACTGTAGGGTCCCATATGATTTGCCAAATATTTTGATATGTGAAGTGCAAAAAGCGTAGCATATAAAAATGTACCATTTATTGCAAATAACTCATGTTTTGTGATACGTATCTTGCGATATTATATGTCAACACATTGTGATATTTTCTATATACTGTGCAGGCCTACTGTACTAACAGTACTGATGGCATCTTATTATTGATGCTCCTAATAAGTCTGGCCATAGAGCCATTTGTCACATGAACGGACAGTAATGTTGTGACTGAATCCCAATGGCATCCGCTTGCAGCGATCTCCTCCTCTAAATATTATCTATCATTAGCGTGTGATTAGAGTGGGTGGTAGGTGGAGCGGTTAAAGGATCCAAGCTTGAAATTTGATAAGCGTGAGTAAATTGACTGTGGGATTGCTTTTGGTGAAAATATCTATCTGTAAACGCCAGGAGGCTATTTCCAAATAAGTGGTTTAGTGACCAACCCACATACATCAACTTACATAAAGTAAGTGGTAAATGGGCTTTGGCCTTATGGCCTGGTTTAGCCATAAGACTCCTCTATTTGCAGCGTTACCACTTGCTCTGAGTTAACCAAGTAAGTGGCTAGAGGCTGCAGTATATTCGCCATGCCGCATGGCGCATGTGAGAAAGTGACGTCACCGATGCGCCCAACCCTTCATACTTGCGCTCGACACACACACTAATCTTCTCCTCATCAGAGGTGTCAAATGCAACAGTAGTTAAACAGTTCGGATAACCCTGCAGAGGAGTGAAGCGTGACTGAAATGCAGGTTTACATATTGGTTTGGGAATTAAACTGGATAAATCTGAAAAGGTTTGGGTCAGTGTGTATATTTACTGTGTTTCCAGACTAAATCTACTTTCTGGGATACCCGATTAGGCCTCATTTCCACCGACTTGAGTGTGTACAGCGCGTATCCATATACAATAGGTTTGTATAGGGACAGAATACGCGCAGATTACGCGTGCGGTGGAAAAGGTCTAATTTGTTAACGTGCATTCTAAACGAATACGGACAGAAAACGGGCATGCGCAGTACACGCAGAGTGTTTGGTGGAAATGAGCCCTAAGAATGTCAGGCTGCTTGACTTTTGTCTGTGTGTGTGTTCTTCAAACATGTTTTGAACCACTAATCTGACCGTCCAGACTTGCCAGTATGTTTCTTTCTACAGGCACAGTGTTGAATTTGACATTGTTAGGATAAGAAATGCTAAAGACATTGACAGGTGGTTGTTCTTATGTCTGAAATGAGATTTCAGTAAAACTATGAGCTTCTAAAGGCCACAGTTTGGAGAGTTCATGTATTGATATCTCCTGACTTCACTGGAATTATTATCTTAAGATACAAAAATAAAAATATTTCAGGCACTTCTGAAATGCACAATTAAAAAGCCTTTATTGATTACTGGGTACATGTGTGATGGCAAGTAGCCAATAATCAATAAAGGTGCCTCAATTTTTGTCTGTTTTTGTATCAACAAGTTGGAGGCCCATTTTTGATGGGCACTCTGCTTTACTCTTTTTGTTGACAATTTCTGACCTGGTGAAGCAAGTTCTCCCCTTTTTTATTCCCTGGAGATGTTTATCTGGTGCTTCCAGCTTTTCTGAACTGGTGTTCGTATGAGAACATGACTTGACTTGGAGAGCAGCTTTTGAGGGGGCTGGTGGGGGCGGGAGTGGTGAACAGGCTTCAGAGGAAGGGGGTGTGTCTCTGGCTGGGGAGTGGGTGGTGATGCAAGTGACCTAGTGGGCAGACTGACAGCTGGCTGTCTCAGGGCTGAGCTCACCCCCCCCGCCCCCACCACCACCACAACCCCACATCCCACCCTTCTATCCCTCCACTGACCTGCATGTGTAAAACCACACACATTTGTATCAGTTATACAAATATAGTAGTTATATTTCACAGATAACAAGTCTGTTTTACACCCAGAGGTCGACAACATTTTTTAAAATGATAATATTTATAGAGGTAAATGTAGTCCTAAAATTATCCCAAAGTCCCATATCCAATTTAAAATATATCTAACATCCAATATATAACATATACATATTTATTGGTTCAAATATATGTTAGTATATATAAACAGTTTTAACCTGCTCCTAGTCTAGTCATTGTCTTGGTAGGACAGACAACTGGAGTTATAGTAATAGGACAGCGGAAGGTTCCAGTAGCCGTAAGCCTGTGATTAAGCAGTCGGGTAGACGAGGGGGACACACTGGGAGGAAGCAATGGGAGTATATGATGGGGCAATGGTGGTGTTTTAAGCTGGGATTAGTCTGGTGCTCTTGGCCTTTGTGGCCGGATGCGCTCCACGAGGCCTTAATCTTGCCAAGTCAGGCTGCATGGACCTCTGTGTGTGTGTGTGTGTTTTTACTGCAGTGTGACATCACCTTTGCTAAAGATTGGTTAGGCACTGTACATTTTTATCTGTAGTCAGATAGACTGCTATTTATTGAAACAAAAGATGCACACCAAATGTAACCTTTTAGATGGCCTTTTGGCTTGTAAGGTATTTCACCCACAGAAAGCTGAAGGCTTGTCAAGCATAATGACCATTCTCTGACTGACATAAAGAATCTAGAGCAGGACTGTTTACGAGTCATGTCCGTATTCCTAACACAAAAGCTGTGCAAAGGTCGTGTCCTTTATTAGCATAGTCTGGTTGGTTAATTTTTTAAACACTGCCATCTACTTCCTGCCTCAGCAGCATAACTCTGTACAGTATTATGCCAGTTATGTGATGATGGACCATTTTTATGATATTAGTTTGCAACAAGCCCTGTGTTTTTTCAAAAACAATACCTCACTCTTGTGTCCTTTTGAAAAGTAAAGTGACATTTCTTGGGCAAGTGTGTGTGAGTAAATCTGTGTAGTCTCTCATGATTGTGTGTGTGCTTTATGTGAGTATGTGGTCCTAATCGTGTATGTAGGCACTATTACGTATCTGTCTTGCCCATACTGTGTTCTAATAGTTACGTGTATCACCAATTGCTCCCAGTGAAACGTTGTCTGATTTCACTATGTACTGTGTATGTGGCTGAAATGACAATAAAAACCTACCTGACTTGACTTGACGTTTCCTAAAAATGAGGCACAGTTGGTATTATGCCTGTAAATATTTTCTAGGCAATATTATTAGGAATATACCAGTCCTGAAGTTGTTACTAGTGGTGTGTCTGGTGCTTTAGCTGTCTGTTTGAGTCTCACACAGACCCCCAGTGATGTAGAATGATCTAAACAACACCACAGTGGACCCACATTCACATGTATAGGCGTCTGCTTTGCAAAATGCTTTAATCACTGGTGCTTCATGTAAGAAGATTACCTCCCGCTAAATGGTGTCTACACGCAAACAGCCTGACACTGTGATCGTCACAACAGCGCTGTGCGACAAGGTGTAAACAAAATGGAGGTCACACTTCAACTGTAAAACAACAATACATGGACAACAGCAGATAACCACGGACACACACACACACACACACACACACACACACACACACACACACACACACACACACACAGTACAATCACAGTACATGCTCAATTGTAAAAGTATAAGTGTGTGCCTCTTGTGTGTGTTGAACTAATGCTGTGAAGCAACCACACACACACACACACACACAGACACACACACACTCACACACACCACACACACACACACACACACACACACACATACACACACACACACACAGTACAATCACAGCACAGTACGTACTCAGTTCTAAAAGTGAATGGCTTTGACTCCTGTGTGTGTTGAACTAATGCTATGAAGCAACCATGCACACACACACACACACACACACACACAGTACAATCACAGTGCATAATCAGTTCTAAAAGTAAATGGCTTAGACTCTTGTGTGTGTCTACTGCTGTGAAGCAACCACGCGCACAAACACACACACACACACACACACACACACACACACACACACACACACACACACACACACACAGTACAATCACAGTGCATACTCAGGTCTAAAAGTAAATGGCTTAGCCTCTTGTGTGCTGTGAAGCAAGCAGTTCTCTGTGGGCCCTCAGAGGCAGTGAGGTCCACGCAGGAAACAGCTGGATGATTACTCAGCTTTAGGTCTGGTTTTAGCCTGATGATGTGTACCTTGGCATAAAGTGTGTGTGTGTGTGTGTTGTGGGTACGTGCGCGTGTGTATGTGTGTGTGCGTGTGTGTGTGTGTGCGTGTGCATGCATGTGCGTGTGTGTGTGTGTGTGTGAGTGTGTGTGTGCGTGCTTGTGCATAAGTGTATGTGTGTGTGTGTGTATGTGTGCGTGCGTGTGAATGCATGTGTGTGTGTGTGTGTGTGTATGTGTTTGTGCATGCATGTGTGTGTGTATGTGTGTGTGTGTGTTTGCATGTGTGCAAGTGAATGCATGTGTGTGCATGTGTGTGCGTATGTGTGCATGTGTTGTGGGTGCGTGCGCGTGTGTATGTGTGTGTGCGTGTGTGTGTGTGTGCGTGTGCATGCATGTGCGTGTGTGTGTGTGTATGTGTGTGTGTGTGTGTGTGTGTGTGTGTGTGTGTGTGCTTGTGCATGCATGTGTGTGTGTGTGTGTGTGTGTGTGCACGCGTGCACACGCTCCCTCACTGGCCTGTGACCAGGTGCTGTCCTCACTGGGGCATGTTCAGCCAAACCAAAAGGCGAACCTCAGGACAGAAATATAGTCCTGCTGGTCTGTGGAGACAGTCGGCTAAAAAAGGAGATGAGGTTGCCTGTCTACTGCCAGCAAGGCCACACAGAGCTGGGTTTGTCAGGAAAAGTTTATTCTCTTGTTGTCAAATCCTCAATAACTCTTTCATTGCTATAGTCTATTTTTTAAAAACATTTTGCTCCTTGCCCAAAAGATTTGACCATGTGCTTCAGAACGTTTTGTTGTTTCACTCTTTCTTTGATTCAATTTACATTCCATATTGTAACAGTAAATTTGTTAAAACATTTTAATATGGCTTCTGTTCAGCATTATATTTGATCATGGAGGAGAAAAAGTTTTGAAGTGATATGAGAGCTTTGATAGGAAACCTTTACTTTAGCGAAACAGACAACATAAACAAAGGACACGCCTCAGTTCACATGTACATGCAACAAACAAAGACAAGACACACAGGACAAACATTTACACCCACACACTATGACACACATACACACACACAAACACACACAGACACGCGCGCGCTCGCACACACACACACACACACACACACACACAAACACACACACACACACACACAATAAACATTTAACTATACATTCCTTAAACTAACTGCGTGTAGAGAACATGCTTTTACTAAGGTCAGTTGCCCCCAAGCTTGCCGAAGAGATCTTGATTCTATCGATGAGTTGTGGCTCTGCTGTTGACATCACAAGCTCCGCTGTCATTGGCCGACCCTGTCTTAGACAGCTGAGCAGTATCACATAGGGGGCGTAAAGTATGCAACATTGACACAGGCCAACACAGCATGCTTTACGGGGTTGTTCAAGGAGAGGTTGCTTTGGACTATGTGAGCGATTTAGCAGGATGCTTCTGGACACAGCATACAGACACTGGACCTGCTGGGATCATTAAGTCTCTGGCCTTGTATTCACATCTGTGCTTGATTCAGTGAAAGACAAACGGTTTAATAGATGCATTTAAAAACGATTATATGGAGTTAGAGGATTGACATGAAGGTTAAAGCAACACTGAGTAGTTTTTTAACCTTAAAATAATGTTTCCAAAATTGTTTCAGTGGTTCATCAACTTGTAACTGGGAGAAAGGCACTTCTGAATTCCATTTGCCGCCCTCCATGGGCTACAACCGCACTAAGTGTGGAGGAGCGGGCTGTCTCTCTGTAGTTTGAATGAGAGACAATTCAGCTTCCAACCTGTAGGGCGACCGAAGATGAAAACTACTTAGTATTGCTTTACAGAAGCATATGAAAAGAGTGTTTTAGTCATCAGGATGATACTATGAAAAAAGTCATTTTTTCATAGTAGCATTTTTTCAGTCGTTTTTTTATTCAGTCATTGAGGTGCTGGTTTGCACTCACACTGGTCACCAAAGCAGAATATTGTAAGACATTGTGATCCATTTTTTTCATTCATGCTTGTTTCAAAGGCATGTGAGAGGCCAGTGAACGGTGCCCACTTCCACTGCAGTCTGTTCTCTTTGTTATCTCACCCAGGTGGCCCAATTCCAACTTCCCTCTGTCTTTGTGATCTCTGTTAGTTTTATCTGCTTACAGACTTTAACATAATGTAACTTCCCTCAGACGAGTACATGCAAACCTACTTTTTTTTAATGAAGATACCTGACAGGTCACATTGCGTGTAAGGATAACACACAGCAGCACATCAATACACTAAACTAAGACAGTATGTAATGTTAGGCTATCTTTTGACTAACCGACAGTGGGAGCTCACTGGGAGTGGTGCCAACTCCAGTTCATGAAGGCATGTTGGCCTCAATTGGTAACTCTTTTGTACAGTCTGTTGAGCTACGGGCAATGGACTTGGTGAATCGGACCAATCAAAGAGGCAACCTACTAGATAGACTTCTATTGATGTTGCTGCCAAAAATATCTGAGGCTAGTTTCCCACTCTTTGATATGGGGTTTGCTGCTATGCTGTGTGGCTAGTTGGCTTTTTCTGGAATTAATTGTGATAGAGTTGCTTGTGTCTTAATTATGTTCAGTGTTGATGCTAATGTCATGCAATGTCCAATGCTAAATCCAAAACATAACTGCTGTACACAGTAAAGAGTGATGAATTAAGGTTAATGTTGATGACAGTGTACCACAAAGGAAAATAGAATAGCACTTAGAGAGCACAGACCTCTGCCTGGGCAGGTCAGATCACAACCAAAATCTAATCACTTTTAAGTTAGACCATTTTTGACCTACCCTGAAAATTTCATCAAAATCCGGCCATAACTTTTTGAGTTATCTTGCTAACCAACCAACAACCCAACAAACAAACAAATGCAAATGATTACATAACCTCCGCCCCCTGGCAGAAGTAAATATGTCTTACAGACATATAATAGACCTATGTATATCTCTGTGAGATATTTGACAGTACATGACTAGACTGGGTCTGTCCCTTTGTACCTCCCAGAACACAGAAATGCTTGGTCATTCTGAGCGTCTGAGGTCATTCTGAAGCTCACTTCAGAGTTCAGGCCCTCTTGTGGAGAGTGTGGACTGTGGCAGTGGGCACAGCTTCTTAGGATGGTCAGCGGTGCAAATGCTTACTGTTTATTTCACCAATTTCATTATTCAAAAGTGTAGAATAGAATATAACAGAATAGAATAGAGTAGAGTAGAATATAATATTTATTGTTCACCAGAGTGGAAAATTATCTTTGGTTCACCAACACAGAATGGACCATTACAAAACAGACAGCTCTAGAGACAACACATGGCTGCGGATTTGTCACTTTGCTGAGATAAATAGGTAAAATAATAAATAGAGGAGATATAAAATATAGAAAAATAATAAATAGTAGTTCATATAAGTGTCAGTTTGTTGAGTTAAGAATGCTGGTGGAGTTTGGAATGAATTGTAACCATGTTTCCTGCTTTAGTTCACTGCAATTTCATGCCTCTTAACTTGGTTGACCCATATCACTTCCTTTGGCAGGCACTGATGCCCCCTGGGGGCCACAGCATGTCATCATCCATCAAGCCAGTGAACGGAGCTGACAAGTTTCACTTTCCCATTGAGTTTTATCTTGACTCACACCTTTGCGTGTAATCTAAAAAATCTACAGCAAACCGTTACAAATAGGTCAGATGTTTCCCCTCATCACAGTATAAATATGTGCGAAAAATATATGTGATCTCTGAAGTTATCCAATAGTTAAAAAAACATAAAAAATATTTTAAAAGGTATGGTTGGTCCCCAGAAAATTAAACTGCACATGAAATTATATTAGTCTGAAATAAATGGCTGCTAAGACCCAGAGCTATGCCCAGAATTGTTAAAAAGTTTGATGTTGCATATTTGAGTGTGTAATTAGGGCCTGAGCACCGGAGGTGCCAGGAGCATCAGATGATGCCATGATGTTGCATCATATGTGTGCATCGTGTGTGTGTGTGTGTGCGCGCGTGTGTGCATGTTTGTGGGTGTGTGTGGGTGTGTGTGTGAGAGCGAGATATATAGAGAGAGAGTCTGCCATGTGTATGTGCAGGGGAAAGCGTGGTCATTTTGTTTAGATAATCTTCAGTTGACCTTAAAACTTTTTTTAATTACAGCTTAATATCTTAAAATAGTAATACAAAGACTGACATCTGATGCCCCAACATAGTGCAAATAGTCACATTTTATTTTAATCTAATCTGAAAGTGTGTCATCACAGAGCCGTTACTTAAGGCTTAAGAGACAATGGGGGTCATGATGAAATCATAGAGGTGTGAATCTGCCCTGTGACACCTGTATTGACATCTCCATTCAAAAGCAGCCCATCCTCTCATGTGGGGGTCCTTACTTCTCTATAAATTCACTAGAAGAGAGTAGTACTCTCGTGTGTTCAGATGAGATCTTTCCTACCTGTGGTAGAACCATTCCTTCACCTTAAGACTGACAACATTTTCAACCTTTGTATCGGTTGGATATTTCTGAAATCACTTTTTTTGTTTGTGTGTATGTGTGTGGTATGACCCTCTGTTACCAAAGCTGTGTGCTTGTGTTTCTCACCACTGATTATTTTCTTTCTTTCTTTCTTTCTTTCTTTCTTTCTTTCTTTCTTTCTTTCTTTCTTTCTTTCTTTCTTTCTTTCTTTCTTTCTTTCTTTCTTTCTTTCTTTCTTTTTTTCTTTCTTCCTTCCTTTTGTTTTTTCTTTCTTTCTTTCTTTCTTTCTTTCTTTCTTTCTTTCTTTCTTTCTTTCTTTCTTTCTTTAGGCTGAGGCGCGTTTGGCTGCGAAGCGGGCGGCGAGGGCTGAGGCTCGAGAGATCCGTATGAGGGAGCTGGAAAGGCAGCAGAAAGAGGTAAAAAGCCTGCCGAGTGAAAAAAGCCTGTTGTGCATAAATAGCACTTCCTGTGACTCATTTGTGCTGTGAATACTGTATTCCAAGGCTCTTAGTGAGTACTACTCTGTAGTGAGTGAGCGTAGTAAGTAACTAACAGACATTTTGAGCTGTTACATAGACAGCAAGCACAACGTTTTTGCAGTTTTGCTAACAAACTACACTATATTATTTTCAGTCTAAAAGAATAAGTGTAGCTGTGTAATGTTTCAAACCATATAGACAGCAAGCACAGCTTTTTGCAGCTTTGCTATAACAAACTACACCGAACTATTTTCACTCTAACAGAATAAGTGTAGCTGTGTGCTGCTTTAAACCCCTTATAGATATTCTGTGGATTATGGGGGGGGGGGGGGGGGGGGTTGTACAACTCATACGGCTTTGGGATTTTTTCTGGTCTTGTCACACTGTTAGGCACAAAGGGCAAGCATGTGTTATATAGAACTAGCTAACGCTGGAGTCTAAGGCAGTAGTATAGCTCTCTGACTGACTGACTGAGACACGGGTACTAATGTTTGTTTCGAAGGATCTACTATGAGATCTGGTGTTGTCATGGTGAGCATGATTGGTTGGTGCCTAGAGATCTGATAGACTAGACCGATGCTACTGTGTGCTTGTTGTAATATCAAGGCTAGAAGGCTTTTTGGTATGTTTTTTTTTTTGTTTCATAATTTTTTTGAATATTGATTAGTGTTAAGTGTAGACTCAGTGCTTAGTGTGTAGATGTTTCACCGAACGTTGTCTCCATGTTCCATTTTGTACTTCCTCTAAATCTGTATTTGTATATTCTGTCCTCTTTCTGTCTTTCTGTCTTTTCATCGATCATGCCATGTCATGTAAAGATCTATCAGGTTCAGAAGGTAGGAATGCAAACCCAACCCCCCATACCCTCTTCTCCTGATGTCTCACACTGTTATCTCACAGGCATTACACGTAAAACGTCAACATTTAAGTGTGATAACCTCTACTCTCACTTCAGACAATCACTTTTAACCTTTTGGCTTCTTTCTCAGCAGTCACTTACAGTATGTTTCACTTCTTTGCAGTTCTTTGCTGTTTCCTCTGTCGCTCTCTCTCATATTCTTCTCTCTCCTCTCTCTCTATCTCAAACGCCCTCTTTCCTGCTCTTCTGGGCCCTCAGAGGTACTATGGGCCGGACAACAAGTGGGGCCATATTGAGCAGTGGATGGTAGGAGTCTCTCTGGCATGCTGTGTGTCGCTGGCTCCCATAGAGTGTAGCTAGCGTGTAGCCACATGTTTGCATGCTTGTGCAAGACGTGGTACCACTTTAGAATAACTCCTCCCTATAAATCATGTATAAATATATTTGTTAACTCTTCATTAACACTTATTTAATCATTTGGTAACCATTATTGTCACATTATTTCTAATCAATACATCATTTATAAACATCTTAATATGTTGTCTGCTTGTCTGTTGGCTGTCTGAATGAAAAAAAAAAGAGGTGCGCACATTATATTTTTGGATGTCCACACCTCTTTTATTCTTTTATACAGACAGCTAGCCAACAGACAAGCAAACAGAATGTAAATATGTTTATAAATGTTTTATTGTTAAGAAAAAATGTGAAAATAAAGGTTAACAAATGATAAAGTGACGTGTTAATTAAGAGTTAACAAATAGATTTACACATGATATATGAGGAGTAGTTTTTCTAAAGTGTTACCCAATATGTTAGTTTAGACAATTACAACCAGTAGCGTCGCCCGCGCTGACCCGAGCATGCGATGTAGGATAGAGAGTGAAAAGAGACTGTGGTTCTTCCGTCTTCACAGATCGCTGCAGGGGGGAGGTGAAACGGTAGCCACCAAATGATAAATGTGGAGTAGAGTGGTGTAGAGTAGAGTTAGCGTCGTTTCCCTGTCAGCGTTTTGATGTTATTTTTCTGTGGCGGGTGGAGCTGCTCGCCGCAGGCGGGCCATTGCCAACCCTCTGATTATGCTGTGGGGATTTCATGGCCTGTGCGTACTGCTAGGGGAAAACGTGGCTGTGGGTCTGTGTGTGGTGGTGGAGTGGAGTGGACTTGAGCTGATCAGCATTCCACTCGATCCCATTGTACCAGCGGGGGGTCTGACTTGCGTCTGATAAGCTGTTGGGCAGTGGTCAGAAAGTGGATTTGTGTGTCACTTGCATGACCCGAAGCTGACAGCATTAGAACCTCCCACTGCCCCTTACAAGCATGTGACACACTCTCTCACACACACACACACACACACACGGACAGACACACACACACACACTGAGGCGCTACTGCATGGAGGTGTTTGATTGTGTGGAGTGATAATACGGGGGACTCACACATCTATGGATACACACACACACACACACACACCGACACACACACATGCACACACACACACACACACACACACACACACACACACACACACACACACACACACACACACACACACACACACATACGTGCACACACAAACAAACACATACATCCTTTAACCCACATCAACACCACCACAGTCATCACAATGCTCTCAACTCCTAACTTTGGAGAACTGGCGTAGTATACAGGAAATGACCTGTAATCACTGGATGCATGCTGACCTGCGTGTGATCTGCCTCTGGGATGTGTTTGTCTGATCTGGTCCTTTCTGTATGAAACGTGTGGTTACTGTAAGAGGATTGGATTGGACTGTGACCACAGTGTGTTTCCTGTTTAGGTGTTTGTGTCTTTCATCAAGACTGGCTTCGGCCTTTTCCGCTCTCTGACCTATAACCCCGTGCTTTTCCTTTTTTCCTTTTTTTTCCTTTTGTTTTTATTTTGTTTTGTTCTGCCTTTCAGGAGGAGAGTGAGAGGTACTCCCGCCACTCACGGAGAAACACATCGGTCTGTATTTTTTCCTCTTTTCCCTCCTGCACTCATCCTCTCAAGTCTTTCCGCCCTTCAGCATTTCTTCTCCCCTCCCCCCTCTTTAAATTGATCCTGCTTACAGGCACATCTCAGTGAATTAGAATATAATATCGTGGAAAAGTTCTTTATTTTAATCAATTCAATTTAAATAGTAATACTTATACATTTATTGTTTATATACAATGTGGAATAAGTCAAGTTTTTCTTTTGATTTTTTTCTTTGATGATTACTGCTTACAGCTAATGATAACCTAAACATTAGTACCTCAAAATATCGGAAAATCAGAATATTATGTCAGACCAACAAACATTTTTTAATGCAGAAATGTCAGCCTTATTAGAAATATGTCCATGTGTAGGCCCTCAGTACTTGGGTTGGGCCTGCTTTTGTATTGCAATGATATAAATGAACTTTTCCACAATATTCTAGTTCATTGAGATGTACCTGAAGAGTGGTATGGGTGGTTAGTTAGCGTAGTTAGCCTTAGCTTAGTGCCCCTTAGGAACCCAATCTCTTCCAGATCCTGATGTGAGTGTGTTTGTAAACAAAAAGCATGGGTAATGTTAAATCTACCAGTCTGTTCTCTCATGAGGTCTCATTTCTAACTGTCCCTCTCTGATTCTCTTCTTTCCTGTCCCTCCATCTTAGATATCGGACGACGAGGAGCGGATGTCAGTGGGCAGTCGTGGCAGTCTAAGGGTGAGTATCGCCCCCTGTGCCAACTCCTTTCTCCCTGTCTTTGCCTAGACCAAGGGTGTCCACAAGAGCAGAAGAGTAGAGTAGAAGTTTTTGTCACTACACAAAGTATAGTGGCATGTCCTTTGGGCCAGCCCACAGATGCACAAGGAGAAACAGTATATAACTAAAAAAGCACTCAGAGAGTGCAGACCTCCACCAGGGCAGCTCACATCTCCACCAAAATCTAATCACTTTTAAGTTAGCATTTTTGACCTACCCTGAAACTTTCATCAAAATCCATCCATAACTTTTTGAGTTATGTTGCTAACAAACAAACAAATGCTGATGATTACATAACCTCCGCTGGCAGAGTTAATAATAAGAATAGAAATAGATAAGAATAGCTAGGTAGAATTAAAAGGGCAGCGATGTCCGTAGCCATTTGGTGGGACATCTCTAAGGGCAGAGACATCAGTAGCCGGTTGGAAATAGCGTCTGGTGAGACGCTCCCTCTATCTCTGAGTCTCTGAAAAGTTGAGACTGTTCCTCTCGGATGGGAAGTTCAAAGCTTTATGGGGGAATTTTTAAACCAGAGAGGAGGATCAAGATCCACATTTACCCACGATCCCTCTGAATGGTTGTGCCTCAAATGGCTGCAGTGCTATTTTGTGAGCAAAAAAAAAAACTCTTTTCAAGTGTCTCTATTTTAGCTCTGGTGCCTTGACAACACCTGCAGACTTTGTGGCCCTCCTCCTCCTCCTCCTCCTTTCGGAATATTTCAACCCCCGACACCTATAAGTCTTTTTTAGCCTCAGCATTCTAACGGCAACAAAAAAATGTCCCTTTTGGGGGTTCATATATTTTCATTGGCAGAGTCCTTAGTGAAAGAATACCCACGTCTCTGCATCTGCTAGCTTAGCTGCTGGAATGAATTTCTTTCCGACCGTCTTTCCAGACACCCCCCCCTCCATCCCCTCACTCACCCCACTCACCCACCTCTCACTTTTCTCTCTCTCTCTCTCTCTCTCTCTCTCTCTCTCTATCTTTCTCTCCCTCTCTCTCTCTCTCTCTCTCTCTCTCTCTCTCTCTCTCTATCTCTTTCTCTCCCTCTTCTGTCTTTTGCTGTTGTGTTTACTGGCCCTCAGGGAAGTCTCATGTCTTCAGAGCTATGTGGCAGCACCGGCAGCTTGCCCTCGTGCAGACTCCACACCAGCCGGGTTTGTGCTCTCACTTGGCCCCCTTCACTCCCTTTGCTTCCTCAGTCGAACCCCCAACACACCCCACCCCTCCGCTCCCTTTGCTTCCTCAGTAGGACCCCCAACACCCCCCCCCCCCCCGCTCCCTTTGCTTTCTCAGTCGAACCCCCAACACCCCCCCCCCCCCAGCCCCCCACTTTCTCCTTCCTCAGTAGGACCCCCAACACCCCCCACCCACTCTCCGCTCCCTTTGCTTCCTCAGTAGGACCCCCAACACCCCCCACCCCCCCAGTAGCGGTTCTAGGGGGGGTCGGGCTGGGCCTTCGCCCAGGGCGCAATTTCGTGAAAGGGCGCC
>CM050220.1:10145000-10217500 GCA_027475355.1 Coilia nasus | reverse complement strand
TGACGTCATGCGCGTGCACATTCTCTTAGGCATTGTCATGTAGTAGTCTAGTCTGCTATCGAAGAAAACCGTTAAAACACGGCAGCTGTATACTGCAAGATACATTGTAACATTGACTGCGAAGATTTCGCAGAGCGCACCTACCATTGTCACTCACACACACACACACACATTGACTCTGAATTACTGGAAACTTCATTAGGCTTTAATTTAACAGTTTTGTATATGCAATCGCTGTAATTTGGGCAGCTTGATGTGGTGTTGGGTGAAAACCGGGACATTTTTGCGTCCCGACGGGCTTTTGTCGGGACTCGGGACACGCGACTAAAAATCAGGACTGTCCCGGTCAAACCGGGACGTCTGGTCACCCTACCTCGGTATGAACAACTTTGAGAAACACTGGTATAGCCCTCCATCAGTCCTTCACTCACTCCACTCCACCCCACTCCTCCATTCCTCCTCCTCCTGCTGTCTCCTTGTCCTTGTCCTTCTCCTCCTCAGGGCTCTGCGCTATAGTGTGCCTTGCCTCTGGGATGCCCAGTAGCTTGGCAACATCCAGACTGATCGATTGATATCCGTCCGCACCTTCACAAGCGCTCCTTCTTTCATCTCTGTGTTTTCCTGTTGTTCCCTGCTCCATCGGACGACATCATTCACATCACTGTGTAACTTGAATGTTCAGAGTCAGTGTGTGTGTATATGTGTGTGTGTGTGTGTGTGTGTGTATGTCATGTGTGTGTGTTTCTGTGATCTCATGTGTCAGCACAAACTGTATTCTGGTAATGTTGCATTTCTAATCCCTCTTAAATGTTAGCAGCGTTCATGTCATTCATCACATGACTTTAGGCAACCTTTAGCGAACCTTTTCATACGGGGCACTTTTTGTGTCAGTATATGTGGTTTAGTATGGCATAGCATATTTCTGTACTGTGTGTGTGTGTGTGTGTGTGTGTGTGTGTGTGTGTGTGTGTGTGTGTGTGACTTTGTGTTTGTGTGTGTGTGTGTGTGTGTGTGTGTACGTGGGACTGTGTGTGTCTGTGTGTGTGTGTGTGTGTGTGTGTGTGTGTGTGTGTGTGTGTGTGTGTGTGTGTGTGTGTGTGTGTGTGTGTGTGTGTGAGTAGGTTGGTGGGGGTGGGTCTTGCACATCACAGCATAGCTATGTCTGCTTTGTGTCTTGCCAACCAACTATAGCTCTTCTCTGTCTGTTCCACAAATTAACCAAATGACACCTTTATAACATTTCTCCATCTCTGATTTTCCATTCCCCCTCCTGCTCTGTTTCCTCTTTTCTGTGTGTGTGTGTGTGTGTGTGTGTGTGCGTGCGTGCATGTGTGAGTGTGTGTGTGTTCACTGGGCGCACATGTGTGTGTGTGTGTGTGTGTGTGTGCATGTGTGACTGTGCGTGTGTGTGTGTGTGTGTGTGTGTGAATGTTGGCTTGGTCAGCCAACAGACTACAGTGGTTTTCTGGGCTCCAGCTCCCGGGCTTCATCCAGAGCAAGTTCTGCCCGAGCCAGTCCAGTGGTGAGCTCTCTCTTTCGGTCACTAATCCTAACCCCACTCGGCACCCATCCCACACTTCTCCCTCCCTTCCTCTCTGTTCATTTAATGTTAACAGTGATGCCAGACTGTCTACATAAAACCCAGTAAATAAATAAAGAAGCCCACAAGAAAGAGCACTAAAAAGCAGAATATTCCTGGTTATTGAATTCTGTGTTACAGCATCGGTCTAGTTTTTATGCGGCGCTCTGCTTGCCAAAGCTCCTTTCTGGCAGTGGCCCAGCCCTTTGCTCTTGTCCGCCACCTGGTGGACATTCCTGACACTGACATTAACAGTAACTTGTTTGGAGAAAAAATATTGTCCAGCACACTGAGCTGTCTCAACGCCACCCCTTATGCCCCTGATTTTTTTTTTAATGATATACGTTTGTCAGCTCAATAAATCACAGTTCTCTATCTGCAGGTGGAGGAGAGGATGGACAGAGACTTTTTTGAAAAAGTGAGATGCTGTATCTTCTTCATTTTTTTTTTTTTAATTTTGGAGATTTTTAACCCATTCTCCCATTCTCAAATGCGGACTGCTCTGTAGGTCTGCAGTGTTTCATTGGGCCACTCTCACTCACCTTAAGCGAAACGCATGTGTCATTTTTTTTGGAGCTCCAGTGCAGACACCCTTCAGGTGTGGTGCACTGTGGCTTGCTGCAGTAGCCATTTTAAAGGTGCTTCCACACTGCCCCAACAAACGCCAACCAACTCAAACATTCTAAAGTTGGCAGTTGTTGGCACCTAGCAGCTGGCAGTCTTCAGAATGTTCAGAAAACCAACTGCCAGTCCACACTGCCCAGACTAAAAACTGACAAGACTAACTTTTGTCACCATCTGTTTTTGATCTTCAACATTTTTTTTAACATGGGCAAAGTTGAAAGTGTACTGAATGTGGCCAACGTAATTTTTGGTCTACATTGGTCAGACATTGTACAACTCCACCAGACCGGACCGAACATGTTGAACTCTTCCAACTCCATCCAACAGGAACAAACTAACACAGACTGGTGGTCCACACTGCCCCAACTGTTGGCGTTTGTTGGAGTTGGTTGGAGTTGGTTGGAGTTGGTTGGTGTTTGTTGGGGCAGTGTGGAAGCACCTTAAAACCCATCAACAGATGGTGGTCATTTTTGTTTTGGTAATTCCTTCTTCTACAGTCCCCTAACCTACTCTACTTGTATCTACTTGTTAAATGCATGGTAAATGATAGCAAACTCCTGGCAATTTACTATAGCTTACAAGGGGAATCTTTTATCCAATTGAACCATGCAGAACTTGAATAGATACAGTGCAAAGAAATAAAACATCCTTTAACATGTGCTTCAGTCATATTTACAGTTGTATGGTATTTATTGTAGTTGATTGGTAATAGTGGCATCCTTTTTCAAAATTGTTTTCCTACTTTCTATTTTTCAACATTATTCTATAATACACGATTCTATGTATTTAACTTGATTCTATGTATTCAGCAGGTAAATATGTTGCAATAAGGGGGATGTAAAAGAAATAGCAACTATGTTTTGTTTTAATGAGCTGTGTGAGGATGTAGCTGAGCGGTTTTGATATCTCTGACTCTCGGGTTGTTTCCTCAGGGTTCCAGAACAGCCTCCACCTTGTCAGCGGCCACCTTAGCCTCGCTGGGCGGAGGGTCGTCACGGAGGGGCAGCTGCGATACCTCCATTTCTGCCGACACGGAAGCCTCCATGAGAGAGATGAAGGTACCTGCCAGTCTTCATTTGTGACCACATGACCACAGATGTCATGATGAAAAATATAGAAATCTAGAAATCTAGACCCTAGTGTTAGCAAATGAAATATCTTTCCTGGGTACAGTCCACCAATGACCCAGAAGCCTTCATGAGAGAGATGAAGGTACCTACCAGTCTTCATTTATACTTGACCACATGACCACGTGTGTGATGAGGAAAAATCTAGAAATCTAGACCCTAGTGTTAGCAAATGAAATATCTTTCCTGGGTACAGTCCAACAATGACCCAGAAGCCTCCATGAGAGAGATGGTACCTGCAAGTCTTCATTTATACTTGACCACATGACCACGTGTGTGATGATGAAAAATCTAGAAATCTAGAAATCTAGGCCCTAATGTTAGCAAATCAAATATCTTTCCTGGGTACAGTCCACCAATGACCCATTGAAGTTCATCAGCTGTTCTCCCAAATGTGGTCGGACCAATCACACTGGTCTGTCCTTGCAGAGAGGGTAGGCTCTGGGCGGGCTTAACACCATGACGACAGGGCTGTGAGGGTACACTGGTGTGCTATGGTAAACAAGTTTGTTGCTCTGATTGGTCGTAGCGCTATCCTATTGCGTGCAGAGGCAGGTTGAATGACAAATGTTGATGCCGCCCCTTGGATTTGATGTGGGCTGGCTTGTCAGGATAATTGCATGTATTTTACAAGGAGAAGTCTACAATATGGGCCATGGTTATGGCTGAGCCACCACATTAGGATTATTAGAGACTGTATGTTTGTTTGTTTTCAAGATTGATGCTCTAGTCATTTCTTGTACAGTGGAGTCAATTGACTGTTTTTTCTGACTAACACTAGCCTTTGAATGTTATGCCTCCATTTTCACCAAAATCGTTTTATCGTTTACTTTGGAGAAAAAAGCCTATGCCAGGAAACCTTACAATACAAAGTGTAAATCAAGCCCAGTTTTGTAAAAAAAAAAAAGGTCACGACCTGTTGATGATAACGTCACTCTGCTTTGCCGTGTGTGTGTGTGTGTGTGTGTGTGTGTGTGTGTGTGTGGTCCATATAGGACTCTCTTACCGAGGTGGAGGAGAAGTACCGCAGGGCCATGGTGTCCAACGCACAGCTGGACAACGAGAAGTCCAACCTCATGTACCAGGTGGACACGCTGAGGGACACTCTCATGGAGCTGGAGGAACAGATGTGTGAAATGAGACGCGAGTATGAGGAGAAAGCAAGGGTGTGTATTTGTGTGTGTGTATTTGTGTGTGTGTGTGTGTGTGTGTATGTGTGTAAGAGATATGTGAAATGAGATGCAAGTATGAAGACAAACCAGGGGTGTGTATTTGTGTGTGTGTGTGTGTGTGTGTGTGTGTGTGTGTGCGCGCGCGTGTGTGTGTAAGTGTGTGTATTTGTGTGTGTGTGTGTGTGTGTGTATGTATGTGTGTGTGTGTGTGTGTATGTGTGTGTGTGTGTATAGTGGATTAGTGGATGAGTGCAGATTTCACATTTGGACACATGGCTGTGCCTTATTCATGTTATTTTACTCAGTTCCTACTAGGCTTGAAATCCTGTGAGTGAACCTTTGTAGCGATGTAATTAAAAAAAAGTGAAAATAATGTCAGTGTTCAGATTTGGACTGGCTGTGCCTTATTCATTTTATTGTTCTGCTCCTTACTAGGCTTGAAATCCTGTAAGTAAACTTTTTGTAATGATATAATTTAAAACAAAAAAGTGAAAATGATGTGGATGTTCCTGTCTGATAGGATTATGAGCACGAGTGTCGTTCGCATGCTGTTCTGAAGCTCCAGTTCGCTGAGATTAAGGAAACTCTTCAACAGAGTGAAGAGTTATTGGCGGTAAGTCACACACACACACACACACACACGCACACACACACACACACACACACACACACACACACACACACACACACGCACACAGACACACATTCCAGTGAGACAAGGATATCAGTTCTTTTTTTTCTTCTCATGATGAATGTTCTTCTCTATTTTCCTTTCACATTTCTTCCTTCCTCTTTTGTCTGTCTTCGCTCCTCTGGCCACCCTGCTCTGTGCTGGCCAGGATGCTCGGGAGATACGACTGAAGCAGAACAGCTATGTTAGAGAGATCTCTGACCTGCAGGAGACTCTGGGGTGGAAGGAGAAAAGGATAGGGGTATGCGGAGTGAAACATCTGTCATTTGTCAAATGTCTTTGATCTTAACCCTTTACATCTGTGTCATTAACATATCTGGAACTTTCTGACCTTTTCACTTTTGATCCCCTAACCTACATTATCTATGCCTTTTTTTCTTTCTTTCTTCTGGATCTTTCTTCCTTCTCCCTTCTCTGTTCGTCACTGGGGGTTGCTACTGTGTGGCCTAGGCCTTAGAGAGGCAGAAGGAGTACTCAGACACCATGCGGGATGAGAGCAAAGCCCTCAGGCAGGAGGTGCTCAGGCTTCGGGATGTGCTGAAGGTAGAAGCTCGTTCTGGGTGTATATTTGTACATTTGTACTGCTATTTTCTTTTTTCTTTCTCTCTCGTCTCCCTTGTCTCTTTTCCCTCTCCTTCGAGACTGTGCTCATTTATTCACTAAATTACTTTGGAAAAAGCTGGGGTTTCAATGCAACTACCAGTAGGGGGAGTGACTTGCTTGAAAAAGTGATATTGTGACTATGCACGTTTTTCACGTGGACTCCTCATATTTGTCAATTTATCAATTGAACCTCTTTTCTTCATTTTTTAAACATTTTTTAAATGTTACCTCCACATCACTTTTCAAAAGAGTGTGGTATAACTAAGGGAGGTCTATACGACTTGTGTTTAGTGCCATTCAGAAATGATGTGTGCACTGTTTATGAAGACCTCTCTGCATTTGTCTTTAGAAACATGGCATCGCACATGGCTCTGAGCCAACAACCAATGGGGATGCGGGAGAGGGCGTGATAGACGGTCATGTGACCTCAGAGACGGCCTGCCAGCTGGCTCAGGACAGTGCCATACCAAGCGCCGACAGTATATTAGGTGAGACTATTGTGATCGGTGTATTCATTTTCTCTTTACGATTTCACTGTGTCCATACATTTCTTACCACTACTAGTTTTTCCTCAGTTTTTTTTTATTTCACCAAATCTCTAATTTCTTCAATGTCATATCATGTTCCAGTTTTCCTCTTTGAAATCATGTTACTTTCTTCAGGTGATTCAAAATAGCAAAGTACTAACTTCTGTGAGTGCCATTGTGCTGCTGTGCAAATTGATACTTTCCTCCCTAATTTACAGGGTTTTACTAACTTTTCTAAATCAACTACTATTTAAACATTTGACATAATTTTTCTCCTCTACAATCACCAAAGGATCTTCAAAGGATGAAGATCTGATTTCCTCATCTGTATTTACCTCAGGAGTGATGCACTGATCTTTTCGACAAGCCGATCATAAAAATGACGATGTTGTGTTTTCTGCCTCTCTTCAAACCTCTCTTAATGGTTTTCAGGAAAAGATCCAAACTCCCCGGCTCACTGTAGGGAAGTTTCTGGAAGTCTGGATGTCACGCATGAGCTCATTTATGGGTGTTACAGTGGTTCCAGTGATCATCCGACTCCTCAGATGGCAGAAGCAGGAGTACCAGAGGAGGCTGGCCTGGCAGAGTCATCAGCTGCTCAGGTCAACGAAGAGACCTCCGTAGACGTTCATGATGCAGAGAAGAACACACAAGACCTGGCAATACTTTTACATCAAGAAACAGAGGAGGCACATCAAATTACTGGATGTACTGAGGAGGAGAATGCACCTCCTGTTGTGAAAGATAATGATCGTGCAAATGTGGAGTATGCCTCAGAGGATGCTCTGACGGGTCCTCAGAGCACGATTGAAGACTTGGAGCTTGATACGTCTGTTACATGCATCTGCAACAACCTACAGCACATGCCTCATCCTAAGGACGACAAAATAGTTTCTCTATCAGGAGATGAAAATACAGAATATTCATGTGAAGAAAAAACAAATCCTGCAGCAGGTCCTGCGTCTGAAACCAGCACAGTGGAGGCACATACTAAGGCAGATGCAAATAACTGTATGAATAATGAAGATATTTTAGAAAGCCCTCATGAACACAAATTACACCCAGGTTGCATCATCCATGAACACGTGTCAGAACAGCAGCCGCTGGAGGCTGTTTCCATCTTGGATAATGTGACCCAAGAAGTCATTAGTAATTTCAGTAAGACAGATGCGGATAGGCCCAGAGAACGTGATATGGTTTCAGAGAGTAAAAGCTATAAGGATGCTTGCTGTCAGACAGAACACGATACATTAGTCTATCAGGCTGAAACTAAAAACAGAAGCGTAAAATATGAAACAGAGGCTTCAGTGGACTGTGATGAAAAAAGCTTGAACTCTCAAGCTAATCGCATTGGCTGTCAAGAGATTTCACCTGGACTGGATAACTTAGTGATGCATCCAGCTGCGGCCAATGCAGAAACGGCAAAGGCTACAGGGACGAGTGGGCCCTCAAATGAGGCCATGTCAGAAATTTCTGTAGAACAAGAAGTTGGATTACTTCCAGAGGAGTCTCAGGATCTCATTCACACCAATGCTTTGGACGAGTTCAGTCAAGAGGAAAACACAAAGTGTGATACTCCTGTACGTCCTGAAGTCATGTTTGCAGACACAGAACCCAGTATGGAGACAGAATCAAATGTGGAAACAGAATCAAATGTGGAAACCAAACCCGGTATGGAGACAGAACCCAGTGTTGAGACAGAACCTAGTATAGAGACAGAACCCAGTGCTAAGACAGAACCGATTATAGAGACAGCACCTGTTGCTGAGATGGAACTTAGTGTGAAACTACACCCCAATAAAGAGACAACAGTTTTTACAGAGACAGAGCCCAATGTGGAGACAGACCCTATTACACAGACAGAACCCAGTGTTGAGACAACAGTCATTACAGAGACAGAACCGATTATGGAGACAGAAATCAGTGTGGAAACAGAACCCAATTTGGAAGCAGAACCTATCACACAAACAGAACCCAGTTTGGAGATGGCACACAATGCTGACATAGAACTCAGTGTGGAGAAAACACTCAATACAGACACTGAACCCAATGTGGAGATGGAACCCAGTTCTGAAACAGCACCCATTGCAGAGATAGAACTCAGTGTGGAAGCAGAACCGAATTTGGAGAAAGAACATATTACAGAGACAGAACCCAGTGTGGAAACAGCAGGCATTGCAGAGATAGAACTCAGTGTGGAAGCAGAACCGAATTTGGAGACAGAACATATTACAGAGACAGAACCCAGTGTGGAGACAGCAGGCATTGCAGAGATAGAACTCAGTGTGGGGACAGAACCTGGTGCCGAGGCAGGACCTGTTGGAAGAGAGGGTGAGTGTGTGAGAGAGGCCAGAGCTGAGCAAGTCCACCTGGGAGAGCCAGTGGGGCTGCTGCGAGCAGATAAATCTCTCACTGAAGACATTCCCACAGCAGATGAAATCTCAGGCGCAGGTGCAGCTGCAGAGCCCCGCTGTGGGAACCGCAGCACTAGCAGTGCACTGACAGAGAAGAGGTCCGCCGTGGGAGAGCCGAGTGTGTTTCAAGAGGCTCAGTCCAAGTTAGCAGACGCAGAGGAATATCCGTCTCCTGGAAGTCAAGGTGGCCCGTCAGACTCCCAGACTGCACACGTGAGCTCATCCTCCGAGGACAGAGTCAAGGAATGCAGCAGCAGCGTTGCGGAGACTCAAGACTTTTCACCAGGTTTGGACACAGGCTCTCCTCACAGTGAAGGAGAGCCGGCCTACTCCACTACAACTACAAGCGAGGAGACCGCTTTAGAGGGAAGAACTGCCTCCTCACAAAGGCACAGCTACAGACAGGAAGAGATTGTCATAGTAACAGGGGCGGAAGAAATCCATGAGGAGTCTGCGTTACCAGAAAGTTGTTTTGCTTCTGCTCAAATGGGCTTTGAAATTGTGGACTTTAATGACTTGCAGCAATCAGCTGTTGCTGTTCCTGAAAAGCCTGTAGAGGAGATTTTGAAAGACGGCTTGACAGGAAAAGGGCTCAAGAAGACAAAGTTCAAGATTAAAAAAGTAGAGGATTGCCGCCTTTCATAATCCTCAGTGTTTGACGTATGAACTGTAGCTTATGGTGTTATTGTATTGTATTGTATTGTATTGTATTGTATTGTATTGTATTGTGATGTATTAAGGATTGATAGTAATCTCTGGGTGCTAATACCACAGTGGACACAAACCGTTTTACCTCAGTATGTGACCGATTAATGTACAATACAGTCACAGCTACAGATAAAACACAGATACAAATGTAAACACCTTATGATACTTCACTTTTTATAGTTTTGCTATACAGGCTGACCGATGAAGTTACACAGGAATCACCATGGACTACTGTATGATGTTTAAAGATGACATTGTGAGTTGTAATGAGAGCAGGGAGCAGGAGGAGGAAAATCAAGAGAGCTAGGGGTACAGCTCTGGAAAAAATTAGGATACCACTGTAAAATATCAGTTTAACTATTTATAGGTATATGTGTGAGTAAAGTGATTTTTTTTATTATTATTTTTTATTCTGTATACTACTGACAACATTTCTCCAAATTCAACTGACACTGGAAAGGAATGGCTGTCATACATGTAGAGATGCAGATTTTAGGAAAATTCGCAGTGGTCTCTTAATTTTTTCCAGAGCTATATGCTCTGGTAAGGAGAGGGATGTAGGGTGGCCACAGCATACATGTGTAATTAGAGAGAGAGACCTAAGTGTAGAGACTGTACGTATACAGGAAGTAGAAATAACGAAGGCGGAGGATTTTCAGTGCTTAGGGTCAACAGTCCAGAGCAGTGAAGATGTGTAATTAGAGAGAGAGACCTAAGTGGAGAGACCGTAAGTGTACAGGAAGTAGAAATAAAGAAGGGTTAGCGTTGCGTAGTTGTTAACAGTCCAGAGCAGTGAAGTGTGAAAAAGAGGTGAGTAGCCATGTGCAAGTAAGTTGGACCAGGTGGAGAAAAGTGTCAGAGGATTTGTGTGATAAGTTTATCAGCAAAAATAAAAGGAAAGGATCAACAGTTAATGAAGAGCAATGAAGAGTGTGAAAAAGAGGTGAAGAACCATGTGCAAGTAGGTTGGACCAGGTGGAGAAAAGTGTCAGGGGTTTTGTGTGATACATGATACTGTTATCCAAGAACAAAAGGAAAGGTCAAGGCGGTGGTGAGACCAGCAATGCTGTAGTGCAGGCAAATGCTGGCAAAGTGCAGTAACTACACGAACATTGAAACTGAGAAAAATGCCTTCAACGTTGTCATACTGTCCAATCAAACATGTTGTAGGTATGATAGTGGTGACGCTTTTAATGTACTTTCTTATTAGGAAGCAGCAAGAGATTTAGTCACAAGGCAAAGGAGTTGTTAGAAAGTCAATTTCCAGTCTAAACTCAGTTTTGATGTGTAGTTACTACTTTTTGGCTTTGTAGGGCAGAGTAGATCTAGAGGAAGAGGAGATTTATGGATGTAGTGATGTAGGGAAATTAAGTTAGTTGGTGTGAGAAAAGGGGATGAGGATGGTGTTACATAGAGACAGTTGATTTGCTGTGGTGACCTTTGAAGGGAAAAGCTGAAAAGAAAAAATAGAAGTAGACATTATTATACATGTATTATGTTACATGTATTATGTCAAACCTACTCAATGATAACAGTGTAAGTGATATACTGTATGTACAGTATTGACTTTCTAAAATGGCGTCTTGTTAAGTGGACTTAATTTATCATGTGATTGTCTTGTGGATATTTATTACAATTACATAACATACTTATACGATATGTGATAAGATGTGAGAAACTGCCATTTTATTTTCAATTTCCTTACATTTGCGACTACTGTTACTTATATAAAAATATACCATGAACTGGACTTAATCATGACACCTTTGCTGAGCTGAGCTGAGAAAAGACTATATGCTGTTTGTCCCATAACACTGTGATGGTCAGAACAAAGTTCTTATTACAAATGTCAAATAATGTAGGTTCTTTTGTGTCTTTTTCCTCAATGTGTTCTTTTTAGCCATGCAAAAAGTTGCCTGAATTGCATACTGCTGTGCATTAAAGACATACTGCTTTTAAAGGTGGAACATATTGTTTACTTTTTCCCATTTTTTCTTCTTTTTTCTTAACTTTTTTCATGTCATCACTGTAATTTCAGCCATTTTGCCAACTTTTCTTTGGTAAGGAGATGTTGTAACTTTCTTAAACAGTGTGGAAAATAATTTTGCAGTATTATTTCAACAACGCAAATGGGTTCAGCTGTGATAAAGCATGCCCATTTCCGCCCTAATCAGGGTATACAAACCTTGGTTTATAATTTTCTAACAAAATGATACCACTGCGCTCAGCGCAGAGTGGACAACACGATAAGTGAGTCTTAGACTTGGCTAGATAGTGGTATACAACTGGAGAGAGACTATGGGGTTTGGGTCATTGAAGTGTGTTCATCTATGTTATAAAACCACAGAAATGAATATTATGAGCAGTGAACATAAGTCTGTATAACATTTATTATGCTTTTGCTAATAAACGATTTAATGCAATTTAAAATAATGTGTCCAATTGTTATTGGAATTATTGTCAATTACACTAATGTCATCTATGATTTGCAGAAATCCGACTAAGGAAGCTCGTGGAAGAAAGGGAGACTTTAGTGGAACAGGTACGTTTTAACACAACATTAAAGTACACGCAGTTTTGACTTTGTTTTTGCTCTGACTGGTAGTAGCAGAAGTGTAGTAAGGGGGTTGCTTAGGGAGAGAACCCAAATGCACAACAGGGGAGGAGAGAGTCATGGAGCCCTGGAGAGGGTTTTTAGAGAAGGACAAGAACGCTCAAAAGTTCCTACATACAGCACGACACTAGAACGCAGGCACAAGAAAACATAACACATGATACAGATGAATTTACATAACAGTAAACAGAGGGTTTTTAGAAAAGGACAAGAACGCTCAAAATCAGAGAAAAGGAAAGCCAAAAGTTCCTACATACAGCACGACACTAGAACGCAGGCACAAGAGCACAAGAAAACATGAAACATGATAGAGATACATTTACATAACAGTTATAAATACACATACCAGTTAAACATAATGAGGCAAAAGAGGAGTAAGGTGACCACTGTAAGTGAAGGTAAATTAGCAAGACAGAAATCAAACCAAGTTAAAAAAGGTGGACACAGGAGGCAGGAAAACAGGAAACCCAACACAAGAAAGATGAAATGTACAAAACCTGTTTACAAACTAAAAGCCCAAACCTTTAAGTCCAATTTTATTCTCAAGCAAAAGGCCTTGTGTTTTAGCAATACACACCATATTTCAGAGGTATTGATGAAGTGTTTCTTAAGAGTGCTTCCTGTCTTGCTAAGTTTTCCTTCTGGGTAAACATGCTTTTGCAGGTTAGAAAACTGAAATCGCAGCTAGACCAGACTCAGAGGAACGGCACCAGTGACGGAACAGGCACAGACGAGGACCTTCTGCAAAACGGCATGGACTCACACATCATCGACCTGCAGAGTAAGAAACACACACCTGCTGTAATTTCAGAGATTCTGGTTGAGACTTTTCTTGTAGCCTCTCTGCGTTTTTACAACAAATGTAGCTTGTAGTATCTCTGGGACAGACGCACTGCTGACTATTGGCTTTACTATTTTATACTCCACAGGAGATGCAAACAGACAAATCAGCGACCTCAAATTTAAGCTGGTGAAAGCGGAACAAGAAGTTGCCGCTCTCGAGCAAAATGTAAGGCATGAATGGATAATATGGCACTGTGCTTCAGTTATCTCTCATTATTTATTATGAGAAATACCATCCATCAGTTTTTGCAGTCCACCCTTCATCACATTTTGTACCATATATTATATAAATATTGTCATTCCACATATTATTTCCATTCCCACATTAAAAGTACTTTGTACACTGTATGTGTAGCACTCTTATCAATAAAGTTTGTTAAGACTTAAGTAACCCAGGCTCAGAAGTTACAATCTTTTACCAAGTATTTGTTCCAGGTAATCAAATGAATTAGTAAACCTGGAACTGGTAAAACTACACTGACAGTCAATGAAAACGCATCAGAAAACTGTCTTGTACTTTTGTACCATGACCTTGCATTTTAATGATCTTTTCTGACCTTTATTTCACCTTGTGTGACTGAATAACGTGTCATATTTCACACGAAAACTGTTATTCTCCTAATGTGCCAAAGGAAATTAAATTCTTTTTTGATAAGTGTTCTGATGCGTTTTCATTGACTGTCAGTGTAGTTCTACTTGTGCTACCTGTGCGGGCAGTTTCACTAATTACCTGATTTAGTTTAGTTGGCCGGAGCCATTAGTGGCTATGCGACTGTAACTTCAGAAGCCAGGTTACACAAATCGCTGGTGGTTAAAAACAACACCATGAAGATGGTAGATGGTAGAATGTGGTCTGTTGAAACCCTGCGTGTTTGGTTTGCCTGTAGATTATGCGCCTTGAAGGCCAGGTAAGCCGCTACAAGTCTGCGTCTGAGAGTGCAGAGAAGGTGGAGGACGAGCTGAAGGTGGAGAAGCGGAAACTACAGAGAGAGGTACCAACTCCATTTTAAATTAATTTTAAATTTACATTGTATAGATTTTTTTTGTATGTTTTTTTTTTATCTACCTGTAGTATTTGAATGTTTGTGCGGTCTATCTATTAGTCTGTCTGTCTGTCTGTCTGTCTGTCTGTCTGTCTGTCTGTCTGTCTGTCTATCTATCTATCTATCTATCTATCTATCTATCTATCTATCTGTCTGTCTGTCTGTCTGTCTGTATGTATGCCTGTCAATCAGTCAATCAATCAATCAATCAGTCAATCAATTAATGAATCAGTCAATCATATCTCACCTCTGTGTTTTTGTTTTGCAGCTGCGGACAGCACTGGACCGCGTTGACGAGCTGGAGGCCAGCAACACTCACCTGTCCAAGCGTCTGGAGAAGATGAAGGCCAATCGGAGTGCCCTGCTGGCCCAGCAGTGATGCCCGCGCTCTGGGACTAGGGGGTGGGGACTGGGGGGGACTGGGGGCTCCATCCGCCCTCGAACCCAGTGGACTTCTTTTTCCGATTCTCGATTCTAGCACATAAAAACGCAGAGAGAGCATAGAAGCTCACAGCACGCCTCTCAGTGACACCAGGCAGCGCAGTGACAATGCAGTGACAACGCAGTGACAACGCCATGTGACACAGGCTCATTCAATCATGCTTTTGGAAGCTCAGAAAGAACACTAATTACACAAGGGACTTACAGTACATATCTCACATCATGATGTCCTGGTGCTGTGGAGGATGCCAGACTTTGTCAAGTGTGGTTGTTGTGACAGGACGTTTTTACCCAGAGGTGCACATATTCATTTTTCTGCTGTTGAGTTCACCTCTAGTCGATGGAATTAGTGTTTTTTTTTTTTAGAGGTGAATTACCACAGCCTCCCTACAGTTGGAAAAAAAGTAATTGTGAGAGCTCTGACATGACTTTATACCTCAACTACAGGACACTCAAAGGTGCCAGGGGGAGGGCATAGCCAGACATTATAAAATGGGTGGGCCCAGGGGACCTAGGCCAAAACACACTGGTTACTAAAACAATCAATCAAACAAAGGGAGCCTTGTGATTGGATGGGGCTGATTGACAGATGAGCGGCCCCAGACCTATCCAGGCCTACCCAAAACTATACGTATGGGGTGAGGGTATAATTTGGTTTGGTAAATCGGTTGAGCGGTTGCCGCCTCAAAAAAAAAAACACTACGTATTTGCAGACTTTTTCTTACCATGTCATGAAACAGCGGGGGGAAGAAATGACTTCCACTATGAAAAAAGGGAAATTTTGGATGGGAAACAAAACCTTGCTGGTGTTGCAGCACTTTTTAAATGTGTGTTTGTGTGCCTGTTTTTACACAAGTGTTTATTTTTGCATTATATTGAAATCCTCCTGTTTTTGTTGTTGTTTTGTTTTGTTTTGTTTAGGTTTGTCATCAATAAGAGATGGCACTTGAAAGGATCGCCAAACTATGGATAACAGCATACACTAAAAAAAAACCCTACTTCAGCAAACATTTAAACTCATGACAATATCATGGTAGCCTACTTTTCTGAACCTTTTAGAGCAACATGTCTAAGGAGGAGATCCCGCTAACTTTAGCACAGTGTAATCTAATGGTCAGTCTTGCATTAGAGTGATTCTCCACTGTGTCGAATGTACCTGCTGCTGCATTGGGACTTATGTTTCAAAAGTCTGGTTTGGTCAGAATTACACTTTTCAGATGCTATGGGATATTTACTCCATTATCCTTCTGTATTTCCCCCTCTCAGTGTTTATAAGTGCTACGTTGTTATGGCGACTTTTTCTTGGACATTGAAGGCGTTTTACCTCTAATCCAAAAAGGTTCTTCAGTTCTAAGAACTGATGATGGACTCCCAGAATATATATACTTGTAGTGCGATAACGGAACGTGAGACGTCTTCAGTCTTCAAGAAGAAATCCAGTTGCCTTAAGCACTTATGACTATCATGACCTGGATGGATGGGAACCTACACAGACAGACAGACAGACAGACAGACAGACACCCTTAAGTGGGTATCAGCACAGATGAAATTGAGCTGAGAAATGAGATGGTGCCATTTCACTCCTCTACATTGGTTTCCTCAGGCTGATACGGATTAGCCTGGCTATCGCGACTTGTCAATGACTTGCTCGGGAAATGCAAATGCAGCGTCACAGGCAGTATGGGCACACCCAGGCTAGATATGGATATCATTCATGGCCATATTCAAGGCCAGCGATTGTGTAATTGATGTCGATGTCGGTTATGTCCATGGCGCTTTTCATAATACCCAAAGCGCTTTATATGCTGTACATGGTAGGGAGACTCTTGTCACCTCAGCCAGGCTTTAAGCACTCAATAGGAGGAGCAGAGACCTCACGTTCTTTGTGCAATAACTGAAATGTTGAGGTTGTACTTTGACAAAATACACAGGTCACATAAAAAAATAACAAGATAACAAGAAATAAATGACATTCATGCAAAGACCAGTTCACTGTCGTTTTTTTTTTTTTTTTTTTTTTTGCAATGACACTTGTCTTCTTCTTCATTTTGCATGTGAAGACTTATATGATGAACTACAGCCTAAATGTTTTGGGGAGTGAGACTATTTGATAGATTCCCATAACAAAGCATTTTGATTAGCATGACAAAAGCAATTGATAATGTAATTGATGACAATTAATAACTGAGAATTGCACACAATCATTTGCATGGATGAACAAAAGCATTTGCAATTTGTTTAATGCAATGAGAAACTGCCTTTTTCATCTGCACAAATGGCATGATGATGTGACAATTGAACAAGAACTTTTGAGAATTTCAATTCTGATGTGAGAAATGTACCAAACCAATTGAGAAAAACTGTCATTAAGTTGAGTATGGAAGGAATTGTCAAAAAACAACCTGAGAGTCCTTACATTATGTCCAATGATGATCAACAGGGGGCAGTATAGCCATCTAAACCACACAGTCCTTAAACCCATTCACCTCTGCATTTTTTTGTTTGAAATGTTTTTGAAAAAACAAAACAACCTCTGTAAATGGAAGAAAAGATTTTCTTTGTTTTTTTTTCCATCAAAGAAAATTAGAAAATATTAATGCACTTCGAGGTGCACTCCACTTCGCTTTGTGGCCGCATTACTACCTCGAACGTGTATTCATTTCCTGATATACAAACACCGTGTCGTCCATTATCCCTTACCTAAACAATTCCAGTCAATGAAATGTCTTGTTTCAAGTGCAAAATGAGGTGGTCATGGAATGGTCTCAAATAAAATAACCAACAAGTACAATAAAAAATAAAGAAAAATTAAACAAAATAAAACAATAAATTACGGCATTTGAAAATATCACTTAAAACACAAAGTAGAGTAAAGTCAATCACCAAAGTGTTAAAATTTAAAGTGCCTGAGATTGCTAGTATTTTTAAAAATATATATATAAAAAACATGATTATAGTCGGAATTAAAAGATCTCTACTGTACCTCTCTAATGACCATTCCAGAGATAGGGTGTAACCATGACGATAAGACCAGGAACAAATTAAACACAGGGTGTGTTTGTTTGACTGATACAAGAGTCAACTGTCAGAAAGGAGTACATTCACTTCCCATTTATGCCTCACAGGTAAAGAGGGAGAACCGTAGAATCAGGCTCTGGCTGGTACTGTGACTAATGTGCAAAAATTAAAAACAAGTTACAGTATGTAACTGAAGTTGGGAAATTAGGTGAGTGTTTTTTTTTTCATCTGACAGGTTTGTGTTAGATTTATTAATGGACTAAAAATGAACACTTTAAATGTTAATGTGCTGTTAAATCAAAGAGCACAACAGGATGTGTTTTTGTGTGTGTGTGTGTGTGTGTGTGTGTGTGTGTGTGTGTGTGTGTGTGTGTGTGTGTGTGTGTGTGCGTGTGTGTGTGTGTGTGTGTTTACTCAGTGTGAAGACATGAGGACAAAAACGTCTGTGGGGCTGGTTGGCATAATAATAGCTTCGATTAACCTCCTGATCCTGTGGTCGTGGTGGCATGGAGAGGGACCCTTTGTGAAGCCTGCAGAAATAACCTTCATGCTGTCAATGCAAGGGCATGGGCATGTGCATGGGCATGGACCCTCTGTAGGGCACGCACAGACCACCATCACGCCCATCCCAAACTCTAAGCACTTCACGGTGTCTGCCTTTAAAGACCACAGACTGGAGGGAGCCGTCCGGGTCATCAGTATTTTGTGCAGGGACAGGCTGGAGAAGCTCTACTGTGTGCTTTGTGCCAAAACTAATCTCAGTTCCACGACTGAAGAGACCCTGCATCGGTGTGTGTCTTCAGAAGCAAAGTTTGACATGCACAAGAATGACTTCGCTTATGCCACTGCAAGTGTGTTGTGCCAGCGTCCACTGTCACTACAAGCCACACATGTCAGTATAACAACTAAACCAACTGACATGTACAATTTGAAATTCTTACAAATCGAAAACCAGGAGGTCAAAACGTCGTTTAAGTACGAATTTACCTTGTGCATATCTAACATATTTGGGAAGTTAAATAATGCCCTGCAGTTTGTACAGACAATGGAACTGAACAAGATCATTGGGGTTCAGCGGGTAGTCATCTACAACACCAGCTGTGGACCAGAAATGGAGAAAGCTCTGAGGTATTACAGGAAGGAAGGCATACTGGAGGTTGTGCCCTGGCCAATAGACAAGTTCCTAAAGCCCTCTGATTCCTGGCGACCCGACTACTCTCCCGGTGACATTCATTACTATGGACAAGTAGCCACTCTGAATGACTGCTTGTATCGATATATGTATCAGTCAAAGTACCTTCTGCTGAATGACATGGATGAGATTATTGTGCCTTACAAACACGCCAACCTGGGAGATCTAATGAGCTCTCTGCAGAGGGAGCACTCCGAAGCATCTGTCTTCAGAATCCGGAACTACGTCTTCCCAAACACAGTCCGATGGTCCAACGGCAGATTTCCTCTTCCAGAATGGAAGAAGGTGTCTGGTGTGAACCTCCTTGAGCATATTTATCGTGAGCCAGACAACGAGGACTCGGACATCTCTGCCAAACTAATCGTCGACCCCCGGGGCGTGGGCCAGACTCTGGTACACGAAACGCAAAAGCAGTTCGGAGGTGTCGTCAACGTCCCGTCTGACGAGGGCCGCCTCATCCATGTCAGGCGCCCCAAGAAAGGAGATGACCAGCTGATTGTGGACAAGAAACTATGGGAGTTTAAGGAGACGTTGATTCCCAACGTCAATCGAGCACTGCACGAGTCAGGTCTGCTGTTGTAGGTTACTGATGATGTCATCAGTACAGATGGACAGAACTTTTCATCACCATTACGCCTTTGCTAAACTGCTGATTGTGCAATGTTGCTGAAATGTGGATGCCGTGATTTGCTTTACTACAAAGAGTTATCTGTATACCAATTTTGTTGCCTTGTTGTATGTTTTTGTGTCTTTTATCAGCTACTTCCAAGTCCGCTTAATCAAGACCTCTGTGGAATTTGAGATTTTTTATTCTCTCATATTTGCATATTTTTATTTACAAATTCATACATTCTGCCTAGACATTATATTTACACATTCATACTTCTTGCTCACATCATAGTTGAAAGTTGAAGCAACACTAAGTAGTTTTTTCAACCTTAAAATAATGTTTCCAAAATGTTTTCACTGGGTGAAAGGCACTTCTGAATTCACTTTACCACCATCCATGAGCTACAGTATAACCACACTAAGTAAGTTTAGAGGAGCAGGCTGTCTTTCTGTAGTTTGAATGAGAGACTGCTTCCAACCTGTAGTGATTCTGCTTCCAACCTGTAGGGCGACCGAAGACGAAAACTACTTAGTGTTGCTTTAACAGAGTCAATAGCATTTTTAACATTTAAAGGAGGCCTATTTCAATGTGTCCAGCGCCGCAGTGGAGCATAGACAGTTACTACATTTTATACAGTTATGTTACTACATTTCATTTGGGCTTTCTCTGTCCCCACTGTAGCCAGGCCTATCCTGGTAAATCAGCCCCTCGTACTTCATTTTTCATTTTGTACAGAGGGTCTGGCCTCTGTCCTGATTTGCCAAACTTCAGTTTGACTGGAGCTGCATGCAAAACAGGCTTCATTGAGCAGAGTGCTACTCAGATCCTGTGAACTGGCAGTAATCAGGGACTTCATGTGTCGAGGACTGAGCAGCATTTGCATATTGCCAGAGGAGCGGGGGGGGGTGGGGGGTTGGAGGGGTGGGCACTTTGAGTGCTTTTTTCGACTTTCTCTTAACAGAGTGTCTCCGAGTAAATGGACACTCGTAAAAATCCACTGTTTTCCCTTCCCCTCACCAACTCACCTAATCCGAGTAAGTAAGTAAAGGTAGAATTTCTTCAGAAAATAACACGATCCTGCTTCTAGCGATATTTGAGTCTTTGTGAGACTGAGGGTTCCCCAGATAGTGCAAGCGTGGTTGTCCACAGACAGTGTGTGTGTGTGTGTGTTTAAGGGGGGGGGGGGGTGTCGAGAAAGTCTTTATTCACCTAGTAATTTAAGCATTTACCGACTTGTGAAGATGATTAATTAACTTGGAAAAGTTGCATAAAATGTATCTGGAATAGTAGCACCCACAATGTCTCAGTAATAGGCCTGCTGAGGCTTCAAAAACGTATGGCAAAATGCCTCACAAAATGTCATGGAGACAGCGTGAAATTGATAAAATCAGAAGCTGGGGATTGCAAAGGCATCCAGGCTCA
Organism: Coilia nasus; assembly: GCA_027475355.1. Lineage (NCBI taxonomy): Eukaryota > Metazoa > Chordata > Actinopteri > Clupeiformes > Engraulidae > Coilia > Coilia nasus. The sequence goes on along the minus strand of CM050220.1, from coordinate 10,196,872 downwards.
AGTATTGACACAGTAGTTGGCTGACAAAAAACACATAAGGTCTGTAAATGGGCAGATATTTTAGTTAGAACTGGCAAACACTCACATGCCCTGTGATGGAGTGAAAGTAGATCCAATAAAAAAGTAGATCTGTATACCTAAACCACAAAGGCCACATAACCCTTTAAAGAAATGGGAAATGGAAAAAGAAAGCATAAAGGCAGGCACATCCAGGAACCTACACTCAAGGTGCAGGATCACACAAGAATACACAAAACAGAATGAGAAAAAGTCATGAGAAAAAACATATGGACCCCACCTAAAAAAAAAAAAGCTTGACGGAGGCTACTCTATCAACAACGTTGGTCTTGGAAGGTTGCTGGTTCAAATCCCGCCCTACCCATGGTTGAGATGCCCTTGAGCAAGGCATCTACCCCCACACTGCTCCAGGGACTGTAACTGAAACCCTGTAAATATCTGTAAGTCGCTCTGGATAAGAGCGTGAGCTAAGTTTAATGTATTATGACTAAAGCACGGCATAGGATGAACAGCAAACTATTCAGTGAAGTGGTTAAGTACTGTATTTATCATCCCAATTGTATTATCTTGACGGACAATGTTATGTTTCTGGCAGTGATGGACTGAAAAGCTGTGTACCTCAACACCGGTGAAAAGACTATATAATGACCCTGTAGTAATCCGATGTGATACACTAGTCTTAAAGCACTCAGAGGTTCGGCGAGATGGGTTGCGAATCAGATGCACCGGCCCGTTTCATGTTGTCAGACTCGTCCATTGTTTCAGAGACCCTCATTAACATTCCATCCTGTGAGGAGCCCATGAGAGGGACTGTAATACATCAGATTGGGGCCAGTTCTGGAGCAAACAGAACGATGAGACTTTGGAGGTCTGAATGAGAGAGAGAGAGAGAGAGAGGAGTGGGGTGGGGGTTGGGGGTGTGGAGAATGTATCTTTTCCACTCAATACCACACACTTCATGAGGTGGCTCTTGTACAGACCACACCACCAATCCTAGCCTGAAGTATGTAAAGCCTGGAGTATATGGAAGGACTGTCTTATGTGCACTGGGTCAACACAATCTATTTTAGTTTTGCAAGTGAAAACTCTAAACCAGAGATTTATGTATGCAGTATACTGACTGATTGGCAAGGAAGTTTGTCTTATGACTGCTGTCTTTAAAGGAAACAAAAACATCCTGAGCATTTTAAAACTCTGGTCATAATAATAACATAAACATTTCAGGAATGAAGACGATTAGGGGTTATTAATAGTTCAGAAGATTGTCTAAAGTAAACTTCAAAAGCGAAATGGTGATACCGGTTTTATGAGAACTGATTCATGCAGTTAGTTACCAAACCAGTACAAGCAAGATGTCTCGAAAAAAGTCCATCTTCCTTTGCAGGTACAATACCAAAGAATTCTCTAGCATTGGCATTCTGTCAATATTTATCCCAACACAGATGACTCACTGTAGGACAAAGGCCTCTGATTTCTGGGTGAGTTGAGACAATAGTAACGGGACCATACAGTATGCACTCTCTTGAGCATGCGATAAAGCCAGCAGTAAATGCTTTTAGTTGGCAGAGCCAGTAAGTAAGGGATAATGGCCGACGAGTGCACTGGTTCCCTGGAAATAATGGAGAGATGAAGGCAAAGAGCTCTGTGACTCAGAATGAGATAATCTTAATGGAAGAAATTTATCAAAGACAAACAGTAGCGTTGTTTAACCCTTTAAGAGACACTCCCTATTAAAACTTTGTTGTTACCAGAATGGCAATGACCAAGTTGTACTGTAATGAGCAATAAGTGCAAATGCCAACTGTGGGTAATTTATTTTTTTTATTTTTTTTCTTAACACATTATTAACACATTACAACTTTGTAATTGCCATTCTGGTAACAACAAAGTTATAATAGCGGGTGCGTCTTAAGGGGTTAAATAAGTGAGTTGTTTTCACTAATGTGTGTTGTTGTATGATGGTCATTGTACATATAACATGTCTGATTATCACACCACAGTTTTTTTGTCATTAACACAAAATGGCCAGAGGAAAGTGATAAGAAACCTCCACTTGACCTGGGCTGCAGGCTGTGTTAAGCTCGAGCTTGGGCATCGAATCACCGTCAACGCCTTTTGTTTGTTGTTTATAACAGTGCACAGTGCACAGAAGCTTTTAGCATTAGTTAGGCTGAATATTTCTGTTTATTGGAGTTATCTGTGTTGGTAACTTTAGTTGGGACTAGACTGTTTAAAGACTTAAATTTGTCTCTCTGCCACACACAGTCATAGTGCCCTTCCCCTACCCTCATATTGCAAAGCTCAGGGCTTACACATTCCAATGTCCAACACACATCTATCATCTATGCATCTACCCATGGGCTCGCTCCTCCTCCTCTCTCTCTCTCTCTCTCTCTCTCTCTCTCTTTCTCTCCTCCTTTTTGGCACACAGCCAAATGAGTGTGTGCACATTCCAACTTTCACCCCTCTCGTGCTTTCTCCTCCCTCTTTCCGACGAGAAGTTGCTGGCAAACATACAGGTGCATAAGCAGGAGGTTGGTCAGATGGAGTTAGGATTTTACCTTTTTTTGAGACAGGACAGTGAGTCCTACTGGGAGTTTCACACACAACCATCTCTAGGGTTTACAGAGAATGGTCCGAAGAAGAGAAAACATCCAGTGAGTGGCAGTTGCGTGGACAAAAAATGCTTTGTTTGATGTGAGATGTTAAGAGGGGAATGGGCAGATTGGTTCGAGATGATAACTCAAATAACCACTCCTTACAACCAAGAAATGCAGAATACCATGTCTGCATGCACAGCAAGTCAAACCTTAAAAAAGCTCTGAAGGGGGTCCAACTTTTTACTAGCAAGTTGTACCTAATGAAGTGAAAGTGATGAAAATGATTCCCATTTTGTCATTGTGAACAGACAGCACGCCACAGCACGCAGTGCACACACACACACACACAACAAAATTCCACTCTGCATTTAACCCATCACAGGAGTGAGCAGCTGGGCAGCCCAACAGGTGCCTCGGGGAGCAGTGTGTGGGGACAGTAACGTGTTCAGAGTACCTCAGTCACAGGGGAGCAGTGTGTGGGGACAGTAACGTGTTCAGAGTACCTCAGTCACAGGGGAGGATGAAGGAGAGCGCTGGTCAGTGCCTACGCACTACAATTCAAATGTAGCACAGTTTGCTGATTGGCTGGGAAATATCAGGCTTGGTCGGAATACATGAATGCCAACCGCAGCAAGGCCAGACCCTCTGTACAAAATGAAATGAAGTACGAGGGGCTGGTTTACCAGGCTATCGCTATATTGCCTATGTATGCCATTTGTGACTTTTTTTTTTGTTAAAGTGCTGCCGATTATCATTTACTGTGCCTGATCAGTACATACATGGTGATTTCTTACAATAAATTACTGAAAACAAACTGTTGCATTGTCTGAACTTACTGCAATAGTAATTCAAACCATCTTCTGACGAGTAAGACACTCCGGTTGTCCTTAGCAGTCCAGTTGTTCAAAGCTCCTGGGTAAAGGCAGAGGCACTTTTTTAAAACTTCAGCAGAGTCCACACCTCCAACAAATTGTTTCTGATGCTCTCTGTTCCAGACCCTCTGTACAAAATGAAATGAAGTACGAGGGGCTGGTTTACCAGGCTACAGAAGTATACCAGAGCAGTTAAACATTCCCACCATATCTAAAGCACATGCCTTGGGCATTGTAGAGATTCTGTTTACAAGAACTGGTCGTTTTATCTTAAAGCTGTCATTGCACCGTTTTTTTCATTAATTAATGAATGCCCTGTGAGCAAGATATTTTTGCACTTAATTCATCTTTAAGTTAGAATTCTTTAAGATCAGAGTTCTGATATGAGGTTGGATTTAAATCTGAAATCTTAGAAATCTGTGCACTGAACACAGGTCACCATGGATGGCCATAATCATATTTATGATAAAAAAGAAACAATATGCTAATTGTTGTTCTCTTATGACTAACTGCCTGGATCAGTAATAGTTTGTATAGGCCAAATATTGATCTACATTCATATTGTTAAGATGTTTAGTGCTTCAGATATTTCTTGTTAAAAAAATGGCAGGCCAAATATGGTTGTAAGCTACATGGGACTGTTTGTACAATTAAAAATCTTTGTACAATTAAAAATCTTTGGTATTACATACAATTATTAACCTTATTTTATTACTTAGTATGTCAAGGGACTTGGCCTATTTTGATACATATTACACATATTACACTGGCGTTTCTGTCAGGAGATACAAATCTAATTGGGAATACACATGCTGTGGCAACCTGCTACAGTATTTTGAAACTTCAGCTGCCATCTTAGATACACCGGTTAAGTTACTATACCGGTTAAGCAAGTTAATAACAATTGGCCTACAGTAAGGTTCCACAGAAGTTGGTTTGCCCTTGGCATATTTTACACGTGACATACACGTAATGCGTTCTTGATATGCCCTTGTAATCATATTAACCTTGGCGAGGTAAAAGTCAAAGGCCACTTTGCCGACCTTCCCCTGATTTTTTTACATAGGCTAAATGTAAGGTCTAAACATTTTAATCATCCATATGATTGTATTATATTTTTGTTGTGTACTGTTCGTAGGTATATTTGTCTCGTACTTTTATTGTTAATTCCTCGTCATCGAGACTACTGTCACTTTTCCCCTAACAACAGGTGACACAAAGCTATGCCCCACTGTGTTCACCTCAGCCTCTTCGCTCCACGCAGCAGTATTCCCATTGTGTTCATCTTTTGTAGGTTTCAGTTCGTGTCATTAGCCCCACCTCAAGTTGTCGTCCCCGACACAGAATGGTCTCACGGGCAGCGAAGAAGACGCAGGTGTAAATTTGGATACTTCGCACACACCAATGAAGCAACATAATGACTGGCTAGCGTATTATATGGATCGTTTAATACGGATCATGTGACTATGAGTTCGTCTGTTTGTTTCAGGTGAGGCAGTCAGTGCTATTGCTATTGGAGCTATTGGAGCCAAACTTTGTACTCAAATCTATTTTCTTTTGATTTTGCGAATGGCATGCGGTTGGGCTACTTTCTGAGTCAGATAAGAAGGCTACTTTATGTGGCGTTTCTGTGCTAGATTATGTAGGGTAAGAGCGAAATAACGAATAACGAAAAATTGGAATTTGGAAAGTTGGGGCTTGTCTGTGTTCTTGACTTAATTGTGTTTTACATTTCCATAATTACCCCACAATTACTGTGCATTTTACCGGCAAAATGGATACACACAGCACATCTGCTCACCCGTTTGTAATGTACGGGACAGACATTTTGTGCATAATTTAAAAACTTCAGTGGGCACAAGTGGCGCACCTGTTTGAAGAAACTCGAACAGTTCCGTTTTCAAACTGTTTGAAACCTCCATTAACCTTTAACACAGTTTTTCACGTGGGGATCTACACTGTGACTATAAAAGGCAGTTTAATGTAACCTATATAGAAAATAAAGTCTAAAATTTAGCCTTGTTCTGTTGTGAGGGTTACTGTAAGTTAATGCGTCCCGTCCTGAAAATACTTTTACCGTAAGAGGTGAGTGCATGCGGGTTTTAAGTGCATGCCTAATAGTATTTAAAATTCAGATTGTATTAACAACTTGGATTGTTGGATTCTTGGAAGAATAGATTGTTGTTTGAGAAAAAAACATAATGTTGAAGGTGCCTGTTTCTGTTGACGGTGCGGTACACTGTACTGTAATAGAACTGATATTTGAAAAACTGTTCCTCTTTGTCCTCATTTTCCTCAAAATAAATAAATAAAATAAAATAGGAGTAAGTTGGGTAAGTTAAACATACCGGGTAAGTTGAGCCACCCCTTTATCTAGAAAACGGTGTACAATTTCCTTGCGTTTTAAAAAATAGGGAACCATTTCCTACAACCTGTATAGGGCAGCACATGGGAAATGTTGTAAATAAAATATGTGCAAAATAAGATTTTTACTCTCCAAGTGAATTCTGTATGTGACTAGATTTAAGGTGTTTTACAGAAGACCTGATTAATACTTATATTAGTATTATATTATATATATAATAATATTATATATATAATACTTAATACTAATAGATGCAGCACATTTCTATGCTATCCTAGACTATGAGGGCCAAATGAAATCATGAGTGGTAGCCTAGGAAGTTGTGAGAAGCATTTTTACAGCATGGTGCCCATGGGGGAAGATGAGCCAGCGGTGCAGGGGAAAGTTGAGACATTTTCATTGGTAGTACTTCATACAAAATACTGCAAGTTAACAAGTTAAATGTTGTCCTCCTCTTCTACTCTCCATAGAATAGACAGAAATAGTGACAATTAAAGTTGTCAAGTAGTCAGGTATACAACAAAGTCATACACTTACTCTGATGCAATTTAAAAATAGTTTAATATTTATTACATTTGGCCAGTTCTGGGTTAGATGTTACTGGTTAGTATAGCTTGTTTTCACTGTAAAAAAAAAACTTGTTTTAACTCAACCTAACCCACACATAAGCTCAATGTGGGCTGAGTTGTGCCACATGAACAACTTTTTTTTGTAGAGAGTATATCTCTTAACATACACCCCAGGCTTGGTAAATATGCACAGACTGCTCCATTATTTGTGGTCGATTGTTTATTCGAATGAGTAGATCCAGCCTGGTAAACCAGCCCCTCGTACGTCATTTCATTTTGTACAGAGGCTATGGCAGTGCTGTACTGAGAAATGTTTTCTTCCTGGAGGTGTGTACTCTGCTGAAGTTTAAAACAAGTGGCTCTGCCTGTACCTAATCGCTTATGTCAGGTTGTGATATATGCAATTACCAATCACGCTTGACTTTGAGCATTTGGGTCAGTCTTATCTACCCGTCTGGCTTCTAGCTAGACTACCTCCATATCTGTTTTATGAGTGAGGAGGGTAAATGGGCACAGATAAGGGCTTGGATTTTACACGCCTAAAACAGTAACCTATTATCTAGCCTAACAAATTGCTAAACAGGCTGCTGTATGGTGTAATGTTATGACTTACAGTACAGGCCAAAAGTTTGGACACCCCCTTTCATTCAATGTGTTTTCTTTATTTTCATGAATATTTACATTGTAGATTCTCACTGAAAGCATCAAAACTGTGAATGACCACATGTTTGATGGGTAAACGAACATTCTGAGCATTATTTGTATCGTTATGAGCAAAAATGTCCAAATTGGCCAAATGGTGAAGAATCCTTTAAAAACAATCCTTAATCCCGATGGTGATCCGGATCACCACCAAAAACGAATCAGTTGTAAGTTAACCAACTTCTGATCTATCCTGAAAATTTAGTTGAAATCTGTCCAGAACTTACGAGTTACGCTATAAACAAACAAAAAAACAAACAAATTAATGGACAGACAAACAAACAAACCAACGCCGGCAAAAACATAACCTCCTTGGAGGTAATTATGTACTTAACAAAAAAGTGTAAAATAACTTAAAACACGTCTTATATTCTAGTCATGAGAATAAAGAAAATGCATTGAATGAGAAGGTGTGTCCAAACTTTTGGCCTGTACTGCTTATGAGAAATAGTTGCTATTTGCAAAACAAAAATGTATCACATGTCAGGGGGAGAACAAAATTGCCAAGCAAACAAGTGCTCCTGTACTCAAAAACAGACCTACACAAGCTCGCATATTTCATCACATTAATTTTAATTAGCATGAATAGTGATTTTAATCTTTTACGCATACTCACCAGAGAAGAAAAGAATATGTCTTTAGAAAATTCTCATATTTTATATATTTTATTGCATTTCCATTGCACATTTTTAATTTGTATTGATCTTAATTCCATTTTTCTTCTGATCGATATTTTCCTAGGGCCAGTATGGGGTCCAGGAAGTGGCACTTGAAGCAGCTGGGCATGTTGACCTGGGTGCTTTTCCTCATGGTGATGTTCCTCTTCGTTGACTTCACCGAGGTTTATGACACTTCCCCCCTCGTTCCCACGCACCCCTTGTCCCGTGTGAAGGACAGTGGAGCATTTCAGGATGACCTTGGGTCTTTGCTGGATAGCCACGGAGCCCAAAGGGACATCTGGGAGATTGTACCCAAGATGAGGAGAAAGCCACAAAGGTTGGTCAAGGAGCATCCTGACGACGTATGGAGTTTGCGATACGTCAGGCAGCTGCGTATGGGGCGGCGTAGGAGGCCGGCCGTAAGCCAAAGGAAACTAGAAGCCATGCGGGCGAGGGGCGTCGTGCGGCAGCTCGTGCGGGGGGCGTACGTGTCCGAACGTATGCTCAGCGTCCGCCTGCGCAGAGAGGTCCAGAGGTACATCCGCGAGAACAAGCACAATGTGGCCTTTGCCGGGCCGCGGGTACCGGGCCGGTCCCGGGAGGAGCTGCTGTGCCAGCTGAAGAGCCAGGTGGTCCCGTGGACTCTGGACGGGACCGAAGAGCCTTTCTACAGCCGTGGATGGGGCGGGCTGGTGCCCAACAGAACCGTGGAGCAGGTGTACGGGACGGCGCTGAAAACATGTGCCGTGGTCTCCTCAGCTGGATCCATCCTGGACTCCGGACTGGGAAAGGAGATAGGTAAGTCTGTTTACATAAGCTGAAGGAGTTGGCCTTGTTGGCTTCTTTAGGAGAAAGCTGTGCTTTTAACCTCCACCAAGGAGGTTATGTTTTTGCCGGTGTTGGTTTGTTTGTTTGTCTGTCCATTTGTTTGTTTGTTTGTTAATAGCATAACTCAGAAAGTTCTGGACGGATTTCGATGAAATGTTCAGAATAGATTAGAAGTTGGCTAACTTAGAACTCATTCGTTTTTGGTGGTGATCCGGGAGATAGGGCCAATTTGGACATTTTTGCTAATAACTCTACAAATAATGCTCAGAATGCTTGGTCAAAAAATAAGACACAGCATGAAACCACCATATAGACTAACAATCCCAATAGAATGGTCCAGATCCTGGGATTATTCCGGATCTGGTGATACAAACTGTACATTTTTTTACCCATCAAACAACAAGTCTTCAGTTGGGGATGGTATAAGGTGGAGATTTCAGCTGCCTTGGTGGAGGCTGCGCTCTCTTGAGTGCTTTTCTAGTTATTCATGTGTAGATAGAGATACGTTATTCATGTGTAGATAGAGACAGGATTAACCATTGGGCAGCTGTTGCCTAATGCTTAGGGAATTGGTCTTGAAATTCAAGGGCTGCAGGTTTGAATCCTGTACCAGTAGGAAGAATGTGGGTGGGTTAGTAAATAGCTAGTGCTCTCCTGCACCCTCATCCATGGCTGAAGTGCCCTTGAGCAAGGCGTCTAACTCGACATTGCTCCAGCGACTGTACCCTGTACCTGAATTAATTGTAAGCTGATCTGAATAAGAGTGTCAGCTTAGTGTAATGCAGTGCTTCTGAACTAGTGGGGGGGAGGCTTCATATTGCTGCAAGACAAGCAAGAAAACTAGCCATGTTCCCTTGTAAAGTCAGATTAGTTTTGAGTTAGATCAACTTCTGACTGTGATTCAAAGACAAGCATTATTCTGCTGCTTTTTTTGCGGAAGAAAACTTTATTGTCTAGTGCTTGTAAGCTTGTCACTAATTTCTAAACATGAATCACAAACTGCCATTTCACTTTTTCTGACTGGTTACCTCCTCTGTCACGCTGGCTTCTGTTGTCCTATACTGCCATACACGCGCGCGCCCGCGCACACACACACACACACACACACACTATCGCTCTCTTTTCTATTCCCCTTCCTCTTCCGCTCTTCCTATTTCTTTTCACATTTGTCCTTCCTCTGTTCTCTTTTTCAGGAGCTGTGCTAATGTACAAGGCCCGATTGTTGAACGTGTAAGGGCAGGTAGTACATGTGCAGACAGCTAATGACTGATATTTGTTTCAGGACCTCCTCTGCCCCAAAGTCCTTAAATGTAACCCTTCAGTCTTTTAGTGAGGAACAACTTGGCTAGCAGAAGAGGTTTTTCATGCTTATCAGATAACAAGGCAAGGCATACACCGAGTCCATTGGCATTTCAAGCTGAAAAGAAATGTCCTTACATTCATTCTTTATGCTAGACAGTTTTGTCTCACTCTTGTAAAATCCATGTAGCATTTGGCTTGATGAGTTTTTTGCTGATATTTCTATGAGTAAACTGTGAGTCATATTATTCTACAGTGCGCTTAAGGTACTAGCTCTTCTTAAACAAAGTTGTTTAGGCAAAATTAAAAGCCTAATCAAATACCGGTTGCTTTCCCAATCTATGCCAAGATTGGTTTATACTTCCCCCTAGTGGTTGACGTGGCACATTATATCAGCTTAGCAAGTTCCACTGGAACTGCAACTGTAACTGTGGGAGGCCTAAATACTTGTCAGCATACTAAGCACTCAACTGGTGTTTCTTTCTGTTAAATAAAATAATTCTATGGACCATCCTGTTTTCACAACTGTCAATCTGGTCTGTAGCACTAATGTGGATGTGTGTGTGTGTGTGTGTGTGGGTGTGTGTGTGTGTACATGGGTGCATATGTGTGTGCATGTGTGCAATCTGGGTGTTGCCCCACTGCTGCTAGTACCTGCATGCTCTACCTGGGTTTTCCCCGCTACCTCTTCCTGTTCAGTAGGCAAGGCAAGGCAAGGCAAGGCAAGTTTATTTGTATAGCGCATTTCATACACAATGGCAATTCAATGTGCTTCACAAAAATAAAAGCAAAGGACAGTATGTAAAAGCATAATGGATAAAGTAGGTGTAGAAGCATAAAAGGTAAAAACATAAAAGTAAAATCAGTATGTGGTAGATAAAAGATATAAAAGCACAAAAACACACAAAATAAGTATAAAATTAATAGAAATCATTAACAGAAAGCATCTGAAAACAGTTTGGAAACTGCCAACAGTAGGAGCATTTTTAATGTCTTCTGGGAGTTGGTTCCAGAGCTTTACACCATAGCAACTGAAAGCTGCTTCACCACATTTTGTTCTAACAGCAGGTTCTACCAACAGATTTTTCTGATGTGATCTCAGAGACCTAGTGTGTGCATATAACTGAAACCTATCGAGTAGGTAACTGGGTCCCATCCCATTTAATGATTTAAACACAAGAAGCAATGCCTTAAAGTCAATTCTATAACTTACTGGGAGCCAGTGCAGGGACCTTAAAACTGGAGTAATGTGGTCAGATCTTTTTGTTCTTGTAAGAACCCTTGCTGCTGCATTTTGGATCAGTTGAAGCTGTTTGATGGTCTTTTTAGGAAGGCCGGTGAAAAGGCCATTACAGTAATCAACCCTACCATACCATACTGTTTTTAGTGTCAGAGATGGATGCATTAGGAAGGCAGCATACGGTCATCCAATCTCCTTTTAAATTTCTTACAGTGGCATCACCTAGAACAAGGGTTGTAGGAAAAGCAGGTGTTGATGGCTGCTTTCCATGTTTGCCCACTTCTTTTTTCTTGTGGTTCAGTCTCTGTCTCTCTTGAGAAACCACTGGTTCCGGATGTCTGAGGCACTCAAATCTATTCTGAAGGTGTATGGGCTGTTGGGTTTGCATAGGACCAGAAATGTTAGTTTTCTGCCCTAGCTGTGCATCTGGACTGATGCCCGTGATGCATTCTCAGCACTCCTACCAGCAGCATCAGTTGCCAAAATCCCCTCATTGGATGTCCCACGTACATTGTCAGCCTGTGATGGATGGGCATCAATTTTTGACTTGAGGATACAAATCCTCCATTCCAGCTCTGTGCACTTTCCTGTGCAGGAATCCCTGGACCTTCGCATCTTGTTATAGTTGCAAATCAAGGTAAACTGCCACAGTAGCCACAAAGCAATGTGCAATGTTCTGTATTCCTTTCTATGCCTCCTTCACCACGTATTTTTATTATTTATTATGGCCTTGTATATACCCCCCCCCCCCCACTCGACACTTTGTACTTTATACCTTTTGTACTTCACACTTTGATACCTTCATCTTGCACATTAGTGGGCTTGCTGCTTACTTTCGTTGTACGGCCAACTGTTCAATGACAATAAAAGTCTTGAAGTCTAATGTCTAATGTGTGCTGTTACGATCCTGTGCCAAGGCCGCCACAAAAAGAGGGAGGCGAGAGGTTGGATTATTAACAAAATATATTTATTAACTAAATTACAAACAAAACAAACACAATGTGATGGGTCAATGTCAGTCATCAGTGATGCATGCATGTTGGTGGATGTGAGATGTTCTGAGTGCTGTATGGCTGCGTCAAAATCAAAGAGAAAATGGCCCAAGAATGAGAGAGGCAGCTGTCTTTTAAAGCTGGTGAGACACTTGTAGCAGCTCATCAGCCATTAGGCAAGTCCGGCCCCCTAGAAACCTGCAGATAGTTGGTTATGAGCAGAAGGCCTAGTGGGCCGTAACAATGCTGATACCCAGAAATGTAGCTTGTCAAAAGGCAGCAATACAGGCAAATGCTTGGGGCTCCCAAGCCACTATAGATCCCCGAGAGCTGACCAACCTCCAACTACTGTACTGTAGGGGCAATACAGTTTCCAACAAAAGTTGTGAATTTTTTTAGGGCTCAACAGACTCTGCGATCTTTGCTGATCCTAACAGCAGACTGATGTAGCAGTAATCCAATATGTTAATGACCTCTCTATACATTACTGTAATATTTGTACAACACCAATGCTCATTATTCAGCATTCAGCCATTCATGTTGTGAAGGAGTTTTCTATAATCATCAGAAGAGTGAGTAGAAGTGCCCTGTAGGGCTGCACAATATATCGAAAATATCATGATATCGCAATATACAATATCGTGATATACATATCGCAAAACATGGCTTACCTGCAATAAATGGGACATTACTGTAAGATGTTTCACGCTCCACACCTGAAGATATTTGGGAAATCAAATGCAGTTCTACTGCCCTTGATATCCACCCCCATAGGCTGCACACTGGCTACAGCCTAGCAGTGAAGATTAAGCTGAAAGATGTTAAATTATATTTAAAAATTGTAATGTTTATTTATCCCAAAACATATTGTCATCGCAACATTCAGCACTGTTACCACATATTGCACATTTTTCCAATATTGTGCAGCCCTAGTGCCCTGTAGCCTTAAGGCATAAATACATGACTAGGTTTGTGTCTCGTTGCTATCAGATTCCCATGATGCTGTGCTGCGCTATAATGCGGCTCCAACAGAGGGCTATGAAGATGACGTGGGGACCAAAACCACCATCCGCGTCATGAATTCCCAAGTAAGTAGATGCATGCACTAACACACACACACACACACACACACACACACACACACACACACACACACACACACACACACACACACTATGTACCTCGATAAAAGAAAACCATGGTAGTCTGCTGGCCAAGCCAACGCACACATGCACGCCGCACACATACACACAAGCCAGCACACACACACACAACCTTCCCCTTGCACTGAACCAGATGTACTTAAAATAATCTTTGTGTGGCATTTGTCATTGTATCTCTGATTTTAACAGATTCTTGCCAATCCAAGATATAATTTCAGTGGCAGTGAACTGTACAAGAACAACACCCTACTAGCATGGGACCCTGCACCATACAATGTAGACTTGCAAGAGGTAAGAGGTAGTCTGTCTGTCTGTCTATCTGTATTTGATTTATTCTTTGTAGGTCTCTTTCGATTTGCTGTCTCATCATGTCATGAATGCATAAGCTTCTCTACCTTTTGGGTTCTTTCTTTCTTTCTTTCTTTCTTTCTTTCTTTCTTTCTTTCTTTCTTTCTTTCTTTCTTTCTTTCTTTCTCAAACGCACATACAGCTCTGGACAAATTTAAGACACCACTGCGAATTTCTCTCTACATGTATGACAGCCATTGCTTTCCAGTGTCAGTTAAATGTGGAATTTGTGAGAAATTACAGAACAAAACAAAAATGAAGAGGTTTACAGAACAAAACAAAATTGTTCACTTTACTCACATATACCTATAAATAGTTAAATCAGAGAAAGTGATGATTTTACAGTGGTCTCTTATTATTTCCAGAGCTGTAAGTTCTCTCTTTCTCTCTCTCTCTCTCTCTCTCTCTCTCTCTCTCTCTCTCTCTCTCTCTCTCTCTTTCTCTCTCTCTCTCTCTGCCCGACACACACACACACACACACACACACACACACAAACACACACACACACACAAACAGTGACAGTCTTGGTGTCTTTGTTTACTGAGTGTGTGGAAGCCGGTTACTGGGTCAGCCACAGGCTTTCATTAAGCCGTGTTTGAAAGAAGGGAGATCAGCAGTTGCCTGGATGGGCTAAAACCTAATTGTGTTTCAATGAAAGTGCCGTAATAGACATTATAAGAAGCGCTGGCCAGGGCTAAGCAGTACAGTACATGTGCATCAGTCTAATGACTTGTGTGCTCAGTAAGGCAAAGAACATTGGCCTGGTCTGCCTGTCCCATTTCAGTGTTGTGTGAATTTGGTTCTAGTAGGAAATGTGTGTACTATATGGATTTTGGATACAGTGTGAATTATGCGTTTGGAAATGGTGGTGGTGGTGATGTGTGTGTGTGTGTGCATGTGCTTAACGGTCATGTAAGGCCACTACTTGATTTTGATAAAGGGATTCTAGCTTAGTAATTGTAAGCTGTACAACAAAGAATGCCTAGTTGTGATTTCACGTCATTGTATAACATCCCACAATGTCTTTGTTGAAACACTCGGGGGAAAGGTCATGGATACATTTCCTCTTACACAAATGTCCTTGACTGACCTTGGGAATTCCACAGATGTAATACTTGGACGTTTCTATAGAGCAACAAACACATGACATGATCATGTACATTCACTTATTCAACCTCAGCGGTATTCTATATGCAGACACATATAGTGTTTCCCGCAGGGACTTTGTTAGTTTAGGTGGAGATTGTGGAGGAAGGCGTGGGGTTATGGTCGAGAAATATATCACTCCAAAATTATTCATTCATCATTCTTTTGGATCGAGTTTGTTTCAGGCTTTCCAGCTGGTGTGTATGGAAGGCAATTGATGGTGTCTATTGTCATACATGTTCCTATAATTCATCACCTCATTTTAAGACCAAAACTAATTTGCCCTTTGTGTTTCTTCTCTCTTTCCTTCTCTCTCTCACTCACGCACCCACTGTGCGTACGTGTGAATGTGTGTTTGTGCGTACGTGTGAATGTGTGTTTGTGCGTACGTGTGAATGTGTGTGTTTGTGCGTACGCGTGAATGTGTGTGTTTGTGCGCGTGCCTGTGTGCCCGTCTGTGTTTGCTTGTGTGTGTCTGCCGAAAGAACTTAAAGTCTGAACAGATGTTGTTTTTTTCCATCGGCGCAAATGTGTCATAGCATTAATCAAGACGGCTGAACGAGTCTCTGCCAGCAGGCACATGGAGTTGAGGATGAAGGTGGGGGCGGGGGGGCAAACACATTACAGATTCCCCGGTGGCATAATTTAAGCTCACCTTGATTTTAATTTTATGTGTCCAGTAATAAACATCTTTTCCAAAAATGTTTAACTCCTCTACCTGGCTGAAGAGTTGTGCTAATTAAAATCAACTTATTTACTGAATGGCTAGAATAAATCCATGGCACTGGGGTGTAACTTTTCGAAGCCAGGCTGCCCATTACTGTGTAATAAGCCAGCTGCACATGTGGCCTATTAGTTAGGGAGTTAGTCTTGAGATTGGAGGGTCACAGGTTCGAGTCCCATACAAGCAGGAAGAATGTGGATGGGGGAGTAAATAACTAGTGCTCTCCTGCACCCTTATCCATTGCTGAAGTGCCCTTGAGCAAGGCATCTAACCCCACATTGCTTCAGGCACTGTACCCTGTACCTAAAATAACTGTAAGTTGCTCTGGATAAGAGTGTCAGGTAAGTATAATGTAATGTGTAATATAAAACCTTAGATAAAAATTAGATGTCAACTGCCAGTGTAAGTTTACTCCACTCATATTGTGCAGTCGTTTTCAATCAGTCTTAGAGAAACATAATGCATGTTTTTCTCTTTACGGCCATTAATCATCTAAACTCTTCACTCCAGTGGTACGACTATCCAGATTTCGACCTGTTCAGCGCGTACGAGGAACGCAGGCGGCATGACCCCAGCCAGCCCTTCTACATCCTCCACCCCAGCTACCTCTGGAGGCTATGGGACGTGATACAGGGAAACACCTGGGAGGACATCCAGCCCAACCCCCCCTCATCCGGCTTCATAGGTGAGTGTGCCCTGTGTCCTGAGTTCGTCCACTCACACTTAGAATGTCTGGCAGCCCAACCTCCCCCAGCTTGATATGGCCTCATGAGTCCTGCACCTGTCAGTCCTTCATAGGTCAGTCCTGCACCTGTCAGTCCTTCATAGGTGAGTCCTGCACCTGTCAGTCCTTCATAGGTGAGTCCTGCACCTGTCAGTCCTTCATAGGTGAATCCTGCACCTGTCAGTCCTTCATAGGTGAGTCCTGCACCTGTCAGTCCTTCATAGGTGAGTCCTGCACCTGTCAGTCCTTCATAAGTGAGTGAGCCCTGTGTCCTGAGTTTGTCCCCTCACAGTTAGAATGCATGTCAGCCCAACCCCCCCTCATATGGTCTCATATAGCCTCATATGGCTTCATGAGTCCTGCACCTGTCAGTCCTTCATAGGTGAGTCCTGCACCTGTCAGTCCTTCATAGGTGAGTCCTGCACCTGTCAGTCCTTCATAGGTGAGTCCTGCACCTGTCAGTCCTTCATAGGTGAGTCCTGCACCTGTCAGTCCTTCATAAGTGAGTGAGCCCTGTGTCCTGAGTTTGTCCCCTCACAGTTAGAATGCATGTCAGCCCAACCCCCCCTCATATGGTCTCATATAGCCTCATATGGCTTCATGAGTCCTGCACCTGTCAGTCCTTCATAGGTGAGTCCTGCACCTGTCAGTCCTTCATAGGTGAGTCCTGCACCTGTCAGTCCTTCATAGGTCAGTCCTGCACCTGTCAGTCCTTCATAGATGAGTCTTGCACCTGTCAGTCCTTTATAGGTGAGTCCTGCACCTTTCAGCCCTTCATAAGTGAGTGAGCCCTGTGTCCTGAGTTTGTCCACTCAAAGTTAGAATGCATGTCAGGCCAACACGCCCTCATATGGCTTCATATGGCCTCATATGGCTTGATGAGTACTCCACCTGTCAGTCCTTCATAGGTGAATCCTGCACCTGTCAGTCCTTCATAGGTCAGTCCTGCACCTGTCAGTCCTTCATAGGTCAGTCCTGCACTTGTTAGTCCTTCGTGGGTGAATCCTGAGTCCTGTGTCCCGAGTTTGCCCACTCACAGTTAGAATGTCTGGCAGCCCAACCCCTCTTCCTTCTAGTAGTTAAAATGCAGTTCCCTATATTGCGAATTATTTGGTTCTGCCTGAAAAGGTGTTCTAATTAGAATCTATTGACCTGAATGGCACAAATATGTGGTACGGGATTAAAGCCTCTGCATTTAAAGGGACGCAACAGTCCTAAATATAGTGTGTATTTTACACAAAGGTTTGGTTTATGGCTACATTAAATATTCATATTCGGTGCTCCTTGTAACACCCTCAAAGCTCTGATGGAGCACAGGATAAGGAGAGATTATTTGAGCAATCGTTGATTTCAGTTGATGTCTGTGATCTGCCTCTTCTTGCTTGGTACCTCAGCACTGTTGCTGTGGGTAATTGTGCATTACACATGGTTCAGGGTGTTTTAGAAAATAAACAAAACAAAAACAAATGCAAAAATTATATAGTTTAGACTTCGTCATAGAAATTGGCAAGGAGAAGGATTAGTTCTACCAGAAAGACTTGATAGCAAGATAACGTTAAATGTATTTACTGAAGATTGCGTGAACATAAATATACAACATGAACTGACGTAGTGGGGCAACCCCCAGAGGACTATGGGGAGATATTTAATTGGTTAAGCAGGGAAAAGACAGCGCTTACAAAACGAGTCTTCCTGGCATTACTTGCGTCTTAACTTAGTTCCCATTTCTGCCTGCTGTGTCCTTACGTAGGGCTGGGCGATATGGCTGAAATCTGTATCACGATATAAGTGTTTCATATCGGTCGATATCGATAATTATTGAAACATTGTGTGACCTATTTAAAAGTAACAGGAGGGAAAAATCTATTCATTTTTATTTTTTTAACTTAACCTTCCTCTGACAGGCAATAAGCATTCAGGCAAAATGACTGTCAAAACACGTTCAATGTTACGATCACAATGAAAACTGAGTGATCCGAGAAAGCTCCGGCTGTCTGAACAGTGTGAACACATTAGGATAAGTGGTTTTGATAAAGTGGTATTGTATCATTGAAAATATATCGATATGGCGATATAGTGTCAAATACATATCGATATAAATATTACGATACGATATTACGATAATATCGATATATCGCCCAGCCCTATCCTTACGTAATACTTACAGTACCTAACTGAAGTTGTCTTTCCATAATTTATTTGGAGTCATACCCTTGATGACGTGTGCATCGAGCGGTTCAGCACTAAGTGAGTCACCCATCTGCTTGATTCTCTCTGTGGGACTGCATAAAGAGCTGACACAGGCGTACGTACTGTACGTATGTGCTTGTTATGCAAATGTTAGCCCAGCTTCTGGGCAGTGCTCTAAATCTAGGCCAGGCACCTGGCTTTAAAAGTGAACCTTGCTGCATTGGTGGGAGTCATGAAGAAAACAAAGAGAAACATACCTCCAGGGGAGACTTTGGCACATTTGAAACTGTATCCTACTGTTGGAGGTCTTTGTGCACCGTCAGTGGTTGAGCTACATTTGTGTGGATTTCATGGTAGGGGAGAGAACATTTCTCTGAAAATGGGAATAGAAACCAGGTTGCCAATTCACTCCTTGGGGCTTTCAGACATGGCGAAGTCAACAAAGGTATGAGACATGGAAGGTTATTGCACTTTTATTTATTTGATAAACCTGCTGTATCGCAGCACACTTTAGAGTCCAGGGGCTTCGGTTCAGGTAGCACATGGTTCAATGAAGGTAGAGAGGTATCACCACATTATCAGATCAGATGCACTGTGTACAGGCCTGAAGAACTGAAGGCCATACATTTACCCAGATCAAGAAGTCGCTCTGAGAAAGTGATATTGGATAAACACTGGAACTCACTGTTGCACAAAGGTTTACGAACATACAACAAGCATGTGCACGTACACACATGAATCCGCACACACACACACACACACACACACACACACACACACACACACACACACACACACACACACACACACACACAGGGACTCAAACACACACATACTCACTCACTACACAAACACATACAGTACACATAGCTAGGTGTTGGTGTCTGGTCTCGGTGAGGGTGGCTGGATGGAGTCGTCGGGTGGGTTGGTTTTGTCCGACCCGGGGGAGCTGCACTCGTGGTTGTGATTGGGTGAAGCGGGGGCCGCTGACTCAGCATTGGGCACAGCATTGCTGTAGGCCCGGCGGTTGAGCTGGATGGCCGTGGTCTTGGAGGGCATGGAGGTGTTGCCGTTCTCCTGGGTGCTGTGCTTGAGGTGGAGGAGGATCAGGAAGCACTTGTAGAACTGGGATAGGAAATGACCACAGACTGTATATATGAGAACTTGAGAAACCCTGTTTGACAACAGCTGGATGAAGCCAAATTTGAATGTTTTGGCTACTACTGTCTTGGGTAATTCCTCCTGTGAGGGTTAATGTGAGTTATCTGTGCATTTAAGTGATAGGTCTTAAAAAACTTACTACTGAAAGTTGAATTCTACTGAAGGACACCAAACCAAGGTGTGAACATGTTTTTTTTTTTTCTGCTGAGAAATTATACGTTTTAACATAGCCACAGGGTCACTTCTACAGCCACTCTCTAATCTGAGGTATTGCAACTGTGAAACGTTCAGTTTTGGCTTCATTGTTTGGCCTTGAATGTCACCATTTTTAAATAATATGATAGAAATGTATGTAACTGCTGTTTATTCCGTGTGGTGAAAAGCAAGATGATACTAACAAAAGACAAGATAGTATGTAATATAATTTAAAAAATACTTGATCCAACCACTGATCCAACAGATCCAACAGATATTGAGCACACAACCCCTCGGACAGTTACATCAGCTAATTAGTAGAATCACTTATGTTAACTGCAAAGACAAAATAAACAGACGGCAGGGTTTTCCCTTTTTAAAGACAGGACCTCCACCTCTGTAAAAAAAAACATGCATAGAAGTCAGCAACACACCACACTGTAGACCTAAAACAATGTATGTTACAATGTATGTTAATCCTAATATAGACTGTTGAACAAAATGTTTTAGATTACCCACTAGCAACAGAGACACAGTGGTCTCTTAATTTTACAGTGGTCTCTTAATTTTTTTCCAGAGCTGTGTTTGATCTCCTGATTGTGTGTGTGTGTGTGCGCCTGCTTGCGTGTGTGTGTGTGTGCTCCCTCTGTAGGCATCATTGTGATGATGGCCTTGTGTGACAAGGTGGACGTGTACGAGTACATCCCATCCAAGCGCCAGACGGACATTTGCCACTACTACGACTACCAGCCCAACCAGGCCTGCACCCTGGGCGCCTACCACCCGCTGCTCTCCGAGAAGGCACTCATCCGCCGCATGACCTCCAGCTCTGAGAGCGACATCGGGGTCAAGGGTCAGCTCACAATCCCCGGGCTCAGAAGCCTCCAGTGCAGCTCATGAACTACGGCTCCTGTGGTCGGTGGATGGGGATTAGCATGACGCACACAGGAGCAGCAATGTGGTGCGATTGCACAGAAAGAAAATAGACTCTGCATCATCCCTAGCATGGAATTGCAATATGGGACTGCAACAGCGCCATCTTTTTTTTTGTTGTTTTTTTCCAAGTTTGTTCAACTTTGTGAAAATGTGCCATATGCTAAAGCATACCTGCTGCCAACATTATGGTTGTAAAACTCTGGAAGATTTTTAGCCTTGCTTTAAGCCTGCCCACACACTTCCACTGGATTATTTTCTCCCTACAGTGGTAGTCTGGGTTTCCTGGGTTCGAAAAAAGTCTAATTTTCCAGCTTGCTCGGTTAGTTGAAAAGGAGGTGGCTGGGCTAAACGCTAGCAGTGCTAAGCCTATCCTAGCTTCCTTCACAATCTGGTGCATTGCATATGTCACAGCCAGGCGTTAGCGACTGGGTAAACAGCTAATGCCCGGTTTTCTGTTGCTGCAGTTTTTAAACTTATTAATAATAACAACGTGCCAACTTTGTTTTGAAAACAAGTTGTTTCCCTGTATTTTCTTGTTACAACCTCGAGCCAGTTGTAACAAGTTGGGGGCTCGTCCAAAACGAAACCCTGGTTTTTCGCATTTTGATATGTGGCTACATTCCGAGGTGCATTTTTGTCCAGTTTGGAGATTTTGTACCCCTGGGCTTTTGTAGCCTGGTAAACCCGCCCCTCGTACTTCATTTCATTTTATACAGAGGGTCTGGGCCGGAGGCTGTTGAAGTTCATGGAAGAGGACTGAGCAACTCCTAGCCAAACAGCGAACAAAGGGTGTGTTCGTGAGCCATGACATTGACTTTGTGTGCTACATTTGAATTGAAGTGAGTAGGTAGGTTAACTGCATATGTGACGACCAGGCGTTAGCGGTTGGGTAAAGGCAGAGCCGCTTGTTTTAAACTTCAGCAGAGTCCACGCCAACAAGGAAGGAATCGTTTCTCACGGCCTCCGCTCCAGACCCTCTGTACAACATGAAATGAAGTACGAGGGGCTGGTTTACCAGCCTAGGGGTTTTGGTGCTTAAGTTCCTACCACAGTATCCGTGTGAAGACAGAGTCTACGATTTATTTAGCCTGATCTTTTTATGATTTAGAAGGAAAGCGTCTGTTTATGGGTTCATGAATTGTCGGCTACCCCCTGTCGCATCTTACTCATTCTCCCCTCCTCTTTGTGGTGCAAACATCATCGCTCACTTGGGTGTACTGTATGCCTAACATGGCTTCTGATGTTGGAATATTGCTTGACCTTTTTGCTAGTGGCACTTTAACTGTGTGGAAGCAATGTGATTTACTTTGCCTTTGATTAGAAGTAATTCTTGATGTCACCTGGACTTTCCTACTTCAGAGGTGCAGGTAAGGCACCTAAAGTTGTTTAATGCCGGTAAACTGAGGCCTGGTGCCTTGGATGAGTGTCCTGCTGGTCCCACTGTAGGTTTGATATCAGGGGCCTCATATCAGCAGATTAGCAGGGCACTTCCTCGTCGCCATTTTCCAGAAATTGCATCATATCTGTGCCCGTTTTCCCCATGCTGATTGGTGGGTGCTCCACTCACAGCTCAGGCATGAGAGCGTCTCCAAACTACATCACCGTCCATTTTCAAAACATCCAATGCCCTTGCTCGATATAGCTTTCTGCTCTACAGTACCTTACGTCAATCAGTAACGTGGCACTCAGTTGGCTACGTACAATGGCGGTGAGAATAAGCCCCATGAAACTCCATTTTGAAACTTGAAAAAATTTGTTCAATGTTGGCAGAATTTACTAGCCTAGCATTACCCACTGAAATGAATGAGGGCAGGCCTTCCTCTTCTCCAGTTATTTTATGACCCTCTGGACGTGGTGCTGCTTTCTGATTGGTTGCTAGGCATGCAGTAAAATCGTATATCATGCACGCCTTGAAAGTAGTTCTGGCAAAAAAGTTTAAAACTTCAGCACCGTTCCATATCAATACCCAATAGAATGTACGTACCTACTGTAACCGTCTCTATCAAACTTCACAATTAATGGCAATGTCGAGTTCAATTTCCATGAACTTAAAAAAAATAGTAAACCGAAAATAACAACTAAATCAACGTTTTGGAATAAATATTGCATGTGTCGCGTTGCTCAATCCAAGCTAGCTAACACCTGATGAGCAGTAGCAATCACCTTACCAAATGAAAGGTAACCTTGACAACCAATTTGGCTAGTGACTGAGGGCTGAGTAGCGCTCTACTTAACGTTACAAATATTAGGCTACATTGTAACCCTCTGTTAACCCTCTAAGTTAATTGGGAATTATTTTAAATACATTCTACATAACTGAGTGGCATTAACCGGGTCATAAGCAGGGTA
This sequence comes from Coilia nasus, assembly GCA_027475355.1. NCBI lineage: Eukaryota > Metazoa > Chordata > Actinopteri > Clupeiformes > Engraulidae > Coilia > Coilia nasus. The sequence continues at coordinate 10,173,791 of CM050220.1, read as the reverse complement.
ACATCCTCCGAGGCGTGCATTATACAGTTTTAAGTCAACTTGGCGGAGCAAACTTCCCTTCGCTTCGCGTCGGGAAGCTCTTAGGCTCCACCTCGTTGACTTAAAACTGTATAATGCACGCCTCGTCGGATGTTACCCCTTACATAATACTTGCATGTTTCCTATGGAGTCAACCATATGGTTAATGCCTACTTTTTGATTTGAGCATGGTTTGTCTGTTTGACCGTGTGCAGCACGTAACCGTGTACAATATGTTTGTATAGTGACAGAATACGCTCAGATTACGCATGCGGTGTGAATAGTCTAATTTGTTAACATGCATTCTAAATGAATACGGACAGAAAATGGGCACGCACTGTATACGCAGAGTGTTTGGTGTGAATGAGCCCTAAAATTACTTTGATTGTCAGGAGTCTGACTGGTACCCAGGTGATGCACGTGGTGCTTTGTTTTTTTTCTGTGGTGCCCACTGCTGCCTTTTGTAAAGACAATACTGCCAAAAGGCAGTAACTACATAGTTTGTCAAATTGAGTTTAGACTGCAAATTGACTTCACAACACCTGCTTTGTCTTGTGACTAAATCTCTTGCTTCTTGCTATTCAAAAAGCATGGCCACTTTTATGCCTACAACATGTTTGACTCAGCAGTATGACAACATCAAAGGCATTTTTTTTTCATGTTTTTTCATGTTAATGTAGTTACTGCACTTTTTTTTGTAGGGCAGAATAGCTGTCTGTTTTGAACTTCTCACAGCTTTGTTACAGTGCTTCATTACAGGCATGTTGTGAATGTGAGTCTTCCAGCATGTTCACCTCAGCTGGGTGGCCCAGGTCTTGCTGGTGTCCCTCGTGATGGCTGTGACTCTGTTCAGGTGGGATAGGTGCAGCAGGTAGTGGGGGTACAGCAGATCTCATTTACATGTACTGTATTTGTGAAAGCAATGTGTTGGGTGGTCTTTGTTTTTCCCCATTAATAATTATGACCGCAGCTAGCGAAGCTAGCGAAAGCGGTCATTATAGTGTTGCCGCGACTTTTTTCCCTTTTTTTTTTTTTTTTTCAGCAATTTTCCGTCAACGGTTTCCGGGACACTGGAAGTCAGGGGGACATGAATCTTTGTAGGCATGTAGACCTAGAACTTTTTCAGCGAATAGAAGCTTTTGGCCCCCAAGGGCCACCCCCCCACTGTGCCAGTGTCTGTCAAAGAAGGGGAGACCGGCAAAAGTTTTTGCTGAATAACTCAATGAACGTTTCACCCAACAACATGAACTTTTTGTGATATGTCGGTGTTACAGAGACGTATCGACCCAGCCCATAAACACTCACTTGAAGCATAGCACCACCTAGTGATATGAGTAAATGCAAAAATTGGTATTTTGAGTTGCCAATATCTTGGACCGAGAAGGTGGAAATTTGCGCAAAGTACATCATGCACGATCACCACAAAGACCTCTAACACCACAGCACATGCCATACAATTTGGTCCATAGTGGGCGCTGTAATTTTAGAAAATGTCATTTTGCCCATTATCTAGAGAATGCTAATGTTTACATAACTTTTTTTTTATCGTGAAATCTATTGACCCTCACGCATTGAAAGCACTGGTCGACGCCCACTTCCAACGAAAACAATTTCCGTGAAATTTTAACATTGCGAAAATGAATCTGAACGAACTCGTCAGAGGCGGTTCATGTGAATCTCACCAAATTTGGTATATGTCATCTACAGACAATGCTGACAAAAAGTTATCAAAGGATTTATCTTGAGATAAACCGTTTCGAAGTTACACGTCAATGAACATTTAACACGTAGCTTAAAATTCTTCAAAAGTCCATATCTTGGTTTTTAATTGCTCAAATTTGGTCAACGTTGACATGCCATCTCTAAACACCTTTCTTTTCATGTGTACTAAATTTTGTGACATTTCATCATAGGGGGCGATGTTTATTGGCGAAGCTAGGTGTCAAAAAACAGTTTTTGTTAAATAATTCGTCAACAATTTTGGCCAAGACAACGATTTTGTGTTAGTATGTCTGTGTTACAGAGACATATCGACCCAGCCCATAAACACTCACTTGAAGCATAGCACCACCTAGTGATATGGGTAAATGCAAAAATTGGGATTTTGAATTGCCAATATTTTGGACTAAGAAGGTAGGAACTGCATAAAATATCTCATGCACGATCAACACAAAGACCTCTAAAAGCGCAGCACATGCCATAAAATTGGGCCTATAGCAGCCGCTGTAATTGTACAAAATCTAATTTTGCCTATTCCTTTCAGAAATCACTCCTACACACTATACAAACACACACAATGTCATTCATTCAAAACCCACATTCATGCCCACTTCCAGGAAATCATTTCTACATAAATTCTCACCTCACAACACTGCTCTTCCACACACTCATCATACCAACAGTTCCCACATTTCAATACACTGCGGCGGTCATACCATGTACCGCTATGCGGTACATCTAGTTCTTTCCCTGATTTACTCTGTGTTTCACTCTTAGTCTAGTAAGGGTAAAACATGGGGTGTGTATAAATGTTTGATTACTGTGTTGATTTTGATTATAATTATTGTGCCCATCAGTCATTTAGTTATACATTTCATTACTAGCTACTTTAAGTTCTGTTTTTGTGTTGCAATTGTTTTCCTGCCACATGGTTGATTTTTACTGTTGTTGTGTAATGGGCCAACTTTGTGAAGGTGGAGGGTGTGAGGAACTCCTTTAGGCTCATCTGCTGTTTCTCTTATTTTGCTGTGTATTGTACGCGGTCGTTTTTTTTTTTTTACAGTGTGTGAAATGAGCCCGCTGATTTACCTGTTTATTCATGAGGATGTATATGATGGGGTTGACGACGGTGCTGGTCTTCGCCAGGAGGGAGGGCACAACGCTGGCGATGGGCGTGATGAGTTTCGGGGGACCAAAGGTGGCCATCATGGCCACTACGCCATAGGGCATCCAGCAGATCAGGTAGCAGATCACCGTGGTGATCACCATGAAGAGGATGTGATACTCCCTCCGTCGGGCGGCCGACTTGCGGATCCGGCCCACCTGCAGTTAGGCAGACGAGGGACACAGAAAAAAGTTATTCGAATAACTGTGCTCACCGCTTGTGAGTGACAGACTGCCATTACTGAGATAGCGGGGCTACTTGGTCTGTGGATATTGCTGTTGGCTATTATTACTTGTTATTGCTGTGGTGGCCAAATCAGCTTGGGGAAGTGAAATCCCTGCTGTGTATTTCTTATGTCTGTACTCTTAACACAGGTGATTTCACTAATTAGCTGATCTACCTGACTAAAGATGTTATATTAGCTAGGATTAGCTGGTTCGGTGAATTAGCTGGAGCAAATATGTAGGACTTTCACCACCTCAGCATGTTGTATATCACACTACTAGTCTGATAATTCAGTGGCAATCAGCAAAAGGGAAAAGGCAATACAAGGCTTCAGGTATTATGGGGTATTATGAGATGGGCACACAACCGGTGGTAATGCAATTAAAAGTGGTAATGCGATTAAACTTAAACTACTGTTAAGTGTTGTTAACCATCTTTACCCATAAGGACAAGAGCCTAAGGGAAAGAGCCTAAATAAGAACATAAACAGTATTTCTGGGCTGTGAATAAAAAAAATAAATGTAAAGTTTAAATTGTGAATAATCTGTCTGTACTACTGTTGTCAATAAAACCAGCAATTCAATTTAACATGATTCCTTAATCTCTGATGACATATCAGGACAATTGTATAATTACTTGTGGTAAATGTCACACAAGCACTTAAGGTCTCTAAGCAACTGGCAACTGAACACCTACTCATGTAGTGCCCAGGATAGAAGCATTCATACAACCTTCAGGCTAATGGGCATTGCTCGAGACTACTAACAAATTAATCCAGTGCTGAACATGTTTTTTCTTGGGAAAAGCGAGAGTGCAGGACTGAATGTTAAAGTATGTGTATAATTAACAAACAAAAGGCAGACAGGGACTGAAATTAACTCTCACTGGGCTTTATTAGTTACTGTTCATTAGTCACTTCTCTGCAACACAATTTTTGTAGAGCCAACTGTCAACATGGTAATAACGCACAGAAGTGTTGTTCAACAAGGTGCACTTCGGAGGAGTGAAGGATGGACTCCTGGGAAAATATATTCACGATGCATCATGATGTATAAAGCCTTTAGGCACTCACATGGCAAACTTGCACAATCTGAATTCCACAAGTAATTATTGTCTCTTGAACAATGACCAAGCTGGTTTTCCAGGATTCTCACAAAACACCTTTTTGCCATTAAATACAACCCAAATACAAACATGTTGAAAATATTTTTTAAGAATATTTTTGCTTTTTTTTTTTAAACTTTTTGTTTTAAACTTCAGCAGAGTCCACGCCTCCAGGAAGACATCGTTTCTCACGGCCTCCGCTCCAGACCCTCTGTAGAAAATGAAGTGATGTACGAATGGCTGGTTTACCAGGCTAGGCGAATCCTACCACTACAAATGAAAAAAAAAAAGCAATGGACCCACCTGTTTAACGGCATAGACCAACCTCCCATAGCAGTACACCATGACTAGCACAGGTAGGCCCAGGCAGAAGATGAACAGGCAGATTATATAGGAGTGCGATTCCACAGTGTCTGAGGTCCACGTGACAGAGCAGCTGGTCCCAGCCCCTTCCAGGCCATAACTACTCCAGCCCAGAAGGGGGGGCACTGTCCAGACCAGAGAGTACAGCCAGGAGCCCGCCACAGCCAGGAGCGGCTTGCGGTAGTCTGGGGACCGCTTGTTGTAGACGGTGAGTGTGCTGTAGCGGTCGTAGGACAGGATGGCCAGCGAGATGAGAGATACGATGCCTGTCGGAAGAACGCAAGACATTACATTATACTTAGCTGACACTCTTATCCAGAGCAACTGACAGTTATTTTGGGTACAGGGTACCGGCCCATAGCAATGTTTGGTTAGGTGCCTTGCTCAAGGGCACTTCAGCCATGGATGAGGGTGCATGAAAGCACTAGTTATTTACTCCCCCACCCACATTCTTCCTGCTGGTTCAGGATTTGACCTGCAATCTTCCAATCCCAAGACCTAACTCCCTAACCATTAGGCCACAGTTGCAAGACTGTTATGAAATGACATAATACAACTGTTCTCTTTATTCTTTTGCTTCAGTTAGATAATGAATGAACAGAGGTTGAAAGACAAGGACAAAAAATTACAAAACAACAATTCCCCTAAGTTTAGGAGCCAAGTCAAGTTATGTCAAATGTATTATCCCACCAGGGGAAATTAAGTTGAGGGGGATGGTGCATGCAAACCGTTGCAAATGGTCCAGAATGCAGCAGCACGACTGGTTTTTAATCAACCCAAAAGGGCGCATGTTACTCCGCTCTTTATCAACCTGCACTGGCTCCCGGTGGCTGCCAGATTCAACACAAAGCTTTGACTCTAGCCTACAAAGTCACTTCCGGTTCTGCCCCTACCTATCTCAATGTCATACTAAATGTTTACACCCGTCCAGAGCGCTGCGATCCTCTACTACGAACCGCCTGGCCGTACCCTCTCTTAAGACAAAGCGAGGTCACTCCAAACTTTTCTCGGTTGTTGTCCCTCAGTGGTGTAACAACCTATCAGTTGCTACAAGAGCAGCAATATCCCTCTTGACCTTCAAAAAGCTTGTGAAGACCCTTCTCTTCCGAGACTGCTTTCCTTTCTAACAAAACTAATTTCTACTAACCATCTCTTTACAAAGGTACCTTCGATGTTCTCTACCCATCTCTTAACTATTATGTCCTCCTTTTGTAAGTCACTTTGGATAAAAGCGCCTGCTAAGTGTAATGTAGTGTAATAATGTAATGTACAGTTACAGCGCTGCGATCCTCTACTACAACCCGACTGGCCGTACCCTCTCTTACAGTTTTTCTCAATTGGTTTGGTACATTTCTCACATCAGAATTGAAATTCTCAAAAGTTCTTGTTCAATTGTCACATCATCATGCCATTTGTGCAGATGAAAAAGGCAGTTTCTCATTGCATTAAACAAATTGCAAATGCTTTTGTCCATCCATGCAAATGATTGTGTACATTTCTCAGTTTTTTCGTACATTATCAATTGCTTTTGTCATGCTAATCAAAATGCTTTGTTATGGGAATCTATCAAATAGTCTCACTCCCCAAAACATTTAGGCTATAGTTCATCATATAAGTCTTAACATGCAAAATGATTTACCAAGCTATCATAACATGTCAAGCACATTTCTATACATTTCCATAAGACATTTGTAAATATGATCTAATGTACAGTAGTGCAGAGGTGCAGAGGTGGTGCAAATTAAAAAGGGGTGGGGGCAATAGTCTCTCTATGTAAACATGTCTGTGTGTAAGTGTGTGTAAGTTTTATTGTGTTTGTCTAAAATGTGATTCAAACTGTATATGTCTCCACATTCCTGGACTCTGGAAATCCCAAGACAAATCCCTCTTCCTCACAGACAATGAGGGCTCATACTGTCACATCCTTTGTACTGAAGCACGGTCCTGCAGATGCCCTTCAGCAGATATGGCTCTTTAAAAATAGATAGATAGATAGACAGACAGACAGACAGACAGACAGACAGACAGACAGACAGACAGACAGACAGACAGACAGACAGACAGACAGACAGATAGATAGATAGATAGATAGATAGATAGATAGATAGATAGATAGATAGATAGATAGATAGATAGATAGATAGATAGATAGATAGATAGATAGATAGATAGATAGATAGATAGATGGATGGATAGATAGATAGGCGAAATCCGCAAAGTAGTCAGCTTTATTTTTTACAATTATTATAGATGTTTTAAGGCTGTAAAACCCCTCACTACACTTATACACTTTTCTCAGACAGGCAAAGTTCACACTTGCAAACATATAGCACTTCAGAGTCACACAGCTAGCGGTGGAAGATTTATGTAAATTTTACAAGTTGAGCGCATTCTGTACTGTACAGGAGATTGCATGCACTAAAAAAATTTTCCAAAACAGCGCGGCCACGAAAGGTAAACCGCGATATAGCGAGCGTACCTGTTGTTGGGACCCTGGGGCACTGTAAAGCAGCAGAAAAATACAAATACAAACAATGCCAGTTGTCCTAGGTCCTTATTTAACATAATAAACAGTGTAACTATTATTTAAGGGACTTAAAATGATATGGCCCAAAATGTTAAGATGCTCCCTCTCCCACTCAAGGTTGAATATAATCACCCACCAGTGCATTCATGGACTTAATGAATAAAATGTATTATTATTATTATTATTATTATTATTATTATTATTATTACAAGATTGGGACAATATTTATTGAAGTTACTTGAAACCTTGTTTTATAGATCTGTAATGAGCAACAGGGAAGATTAAACCAACAGACCGATCTGGTTTTGTTCAAGAATGCAGATGAAGATACCAGTATGCCAGAGAAACTTGTAAGGGCTACTTACTTGCACTTGCTTTCATTCATATTTTTGACTGTTTGCTCAAAACACTTAAACACTGCAATTAAAAACAAATAGCCACTTAAACTTGGGATACAAGCCTTTATTCTAACCATTTTTTTCTCAGTGTTCTTGAAGAAAATTAAGTTTGAGCATTAGCGACCTAAAGGCCACATGTATCCATATCAGGATTATATGGACTAAACCTCTTTTTTTAACTACTATTTTAACTAAGATGATGTTCCTAAGATGAAAAGACATTATTTTATCGCTAGGTTGAATTGGGAGGTAACTGGTAGGATGTTTCATCATTTCAACAGTGTGTGTAGTTACGGTAAATTAAAGCCAAATCCTGAGAATACAGACTTCCAGAGAGCACAAGGTTCAGTGCAGGTGTTGTGGAAATATGGATTATTTGCTTTTGGCATCTGCACTAGCAACATTGTTAGCAAGCCAACTGCAAAATGGGACCTGTCACATCAATTCCTGTGAAATCGAGTTTCTTTCATGTGCAGGTGGTTCAAGGTTGCCATGTGGTTCAGGTGTTTCCAAGTAGTTCCCATTTAACTTTTTAAATGCTGAGTACAAGTGAGCATTGGGAATAGCACCCCCGTGCTGAAACGTCTGCTCTCATTACAGTTTTTGCCCACTGCTTGAACACAATAGACATATGCTTAAACCAAAGTAACATAACGTGAAGTTGTGTTACCATGCCTTAAACACAGTGTCATCATACCTTAAACACAAACGCTGCTTTACACTTTAGTTGCAATTCTGCAAAACACTTGCTCCTTTTTGCAACACACTTGCTCCTGCACACTACACACTATTTCATACATAAGACACTTCGTTCAGAAATGAAATACCGATGTATCATTGGCAAAACACATCTATTCAAAATACAAAAAACAGTGTTTTATATAAAGTAGACTAGTGTGTTGCTGCTGATGTGACAGTGTTTTCATAAGATGCAAGTGTATGTAATTTTGTCATCAGAGTGACATTTTGACAAAGGATTGTTAGGTTTTGATTGCAGAGTTTCAATTTGACATAGATGTGAATGGTTTATTTCCAAGTGTTGTGTCTTATGTGCTTGTGTGTAGAGTTTTGGCACAGCGAGCCAAGTTGAACAAAATGTGTTTAAGCAATGGGCAAAAACTGTAAACAGTTGCTCCTGTTTTAAAGACTGTGTCTGGCCATTGTACTCGGAGTGCGAGCCTGCTCTGCTTTCCTAACTTTACTGGCTTTTTTTCAACCTGAGACTAAGAAGTTTACGTCAGAGTGCAACAGTACCTCCTCATCCTGGAAATACGGACTGAATGCGACTGATGTTATTATTACATTACATTTAGCTGGCACTCTTATCCAGAGTGACATACAAGTATTTACAGGGTTTTAGTTACAGTCCCTGGAGCAGTGTGGGGTTAGATGCCTTGCTCAAGGGCATTTCAGCCAGGGGTAGGGTGGGATTCGAACCTGCGATCCGCCGACCCCAGGACCACCTCCTGAACCACTAGACCACAGCTGCCCGACATTACTATGCTACTATGGGTAGCTTGAAAAGATTTCTCAGCATCATAGGTTGGTGTATATCCTGCCACTGGCATTAGTTTAAGTTGCCAAATTCAGCACATCAACTTGTTACGACTTCTTCATTTTGTATGGTAAAATCAGCTGACCCTACACCAGGCTACTTTGGGGACTATAAGCTCAATCAGGTGCCATGGTGGACAGGGATTTGTCTTCATACACATGTACGATTTGGTAAAGTGTTTTTATTACTGTCTATAATGATTAATTACATGTTAACAAAGTAGGTCTGTTATTTCTGTACAAAGCAAGACAACAACTGCAACAAATTCAGCATCTGTTATTGAATGTAAAACACTATATTTAACTATTAACAATAAAGTAACAATCAGCACTGCATGTCCTACTCTACCCAGTATATCTATGCATGTGACAATAAAATATCCTTGTATCCCTTGTAGACTCTTATAAGTACCGACGCGATTCTCATACATCTAGGTCAGTCTTCTTTATGTTCTCTCTTGTCAGTCTCAATCTTCCCAGTGGAGCATCTCAACAGAACTCCAAATACGTCCAGTGGCTTTATGGCATAACTTTACAGACCACCCAGAGGGAGATTTCGCTTGAGAGTTTAAATCTAAAACGTAGACAAAAGACAAGCCTTATAGCCATAACAGAGTGGCCCACCATATATTGGCATGAGACCATTGAGGAAGCGGTTGATTAAGATCAAAAAGCTTTAGCATTTTAATGTAATTCTTTATACAGCACACACACACACACACACACGCACACACACACACACACACACACACACACACACACACACACACACACACACACACACACACAAAAACCCAACAAGCCTGGGAATCCAAACCCGAAGGAGAGATACCATAGAAAGCGTTTTGTCTTACAAACTCTCTGAGGACGAGAACTCTTCCTTCACATACAGTACAGTACACACGCTTTGTAAAGCATTTCGATGGGCACTCTCTATTCACATTCAATCCCTTGGCCCTGTGCCCTGAAAGGCCATTTCCCAAGTCTGCGAGCAGATAAATAACAGGAGGAAGAGGCAGAAGAGAAATTCTACTCCCTGCTGTTATCTGGGTTGCTGCAGTGGCTCTGAGAGATGTAAAGGAAACCGTTTGTACCTTTTTTTTTTATTTATGTCTGGGAGAGGATGTGTGGCATCTTTTTCTTCCTGTAATCTTCCCATTTATCAGTCTGTGATAGTACACTTTTGCACTTGCAATATACCGTAGACATGTAAGCTTAGAAGGCTACTCGCCAGCTCTCTTTCAGTGTTGGGTCTGCCAGTCTTACGCCTCATTTCCACCGACTTGAGCGTGTACAGCACGTAACCGTGTACAATATGTGTGTATGTGTGACAGAATACGCTCAGATCACGCATGCGGTGGAAATGGGCTAATCTGTTAATGTGCATTCTAAATGAATACGGACAGAAAACAAGCACTTGCTGTCTATGTGCTGTATATAAAGAGTGTTTGGTGGAAACGAGCCGTTACTAGCAGTGGTAAGGAAAACATTGTGTTGCCATTATGGAACATTTCAGAAGTATTATACATGATTTATGATTCACTATAAATGATTTAGCACAACATTAGAGCAAAAGTTTGCTAAACTAACAAAAGCATTAAATGGTACATGGAATATTCCCTTGGATGTACCTCCATGTTTCCTTCAGGGGGGGAAAACGAGTGGCTTACTTACCATTTGGATGCCAAGTGATTAGTGCTCAGACTAATGCTATGAGTGCTAACACACACACACACACACACTCTAGAGAGAAAAATCCCTCTTCTCCTAATGAGAAATAGATCTGCGTGAAAATAGGGAACGGTGTCACTGAAGTACAGCTGCACATTCTGTACACACAGTCAAGGTCATCCGAGCGTGGTGCCCCTATTCTTAGTGAGAATGGGTCGGCAGGACAAGCTGATGTAGAGAAATGAGAAGACACAAGGGAGAAAGACAGCGCTACTATGACAGTACCCAATGTGCCTGCCCTGAAGGTGCCAAAAACTGTGTTTGAAAAACGCTGTGTCACGGAGGATGGAGATAGCAGGACTCCTGGCTTTCCCTTAAAAGCAGTCTGTTAAGTGGCTTTGATCAATGGGATCCCCAAGGCAATCTCACATTACGCTCTTCCTACTGTCTGTGTACAAGGGCTCTGAGAAAAGGGGATTGCTGTTGGTCCTTTACAAGCCCAAGGCGACACACTCAAAGTGCCACACTAGGCTGACACTGCGCATTGCCAACATCTTAAATTTTTATACAGAAACTGTTTTTTAACCAAATCAAAATTATTCCACTGTTTTTACATCCCAATAACTAAAGCCACAATTGTAATATTTTACTGCGATTTTACTAGCAGATTATTTGACATGAGGTAATCTTTTAGTTTGGATTGCAAGATTTTAGTTTGGATTGTACTACATTGTACACTTTCTCAAGACACCTCTCTTTCGGACACTTGGCCTTGATCCTTCCATCCTTAAAAAACTTAAACCTAAACCTAAACCTGATCTCTACATTTTCTTCTTCTGAAGGCAACAGACTCTGGTGAGCACTTTGTTTTGGTGTTGGCAGATCTTACAGCTGCCTTTGATAACATTGATCATGCTATTGTAATAAGTGGACTGAGAAATCGGGTTGGAAAAACTAGTTCCGTTTCTGACTATTTCCTATCTATCAAATAAAATTAAATATTCATATTGTTTTTAATTCAATTAGGAACTTCACTTCCTCTACATCACTCACATTACTTGTGAGGTCCCCCAGGACTCAATTTCAGGATCATAGGCCACATCATTTGCATTCATAATTCGCATTTGCATTTTCCTATAATAGCTAATCAATAGCTATACTATTGATTTACAACTGATGCCATAAATCAACAGTATAGCTAAGCCACCAGGAACTTGGCAGCGGAATGTCAGCAAGTTCAGAAGTCATTTCCCCCCAGAGCTGAAAATTGCATCACGACTGTGTATAATTTAAATTACCAGCGCAAGAGAATCCCAGCAGATTGATTTGCTGGATTACCTGTCAAGCTGAGCAACACTGATTCAAGAGGTCCAGGAGAGCCAGTCAGCCTGAAGACTCCCGTGTCATTCTTACAGAAGGAAGTGGATATTCTGTTCATATTTCACCTCTGCTCATTGAGTCCTCTGTGTTTATGGCTTTGGCCTGATAACCTGTCATGCTCTGAGGTGAGCAATAGCCTCAACGAGCCATGAAACAGTGACTCAATAATGTGAAAATCTACAGAGGAAAAAAATACATTTCCTCCAAAATGAAAAAAAAAAAAACTCTCCAACTGCAGCACCTGCACATCCCTTCTCTCTGATACCTGCCTTCCCAAAGCATATAGCTTTAAGACACACAAGCTATTTGTGCACCTAGGAAGAGTACCTTTAGAAGAAGAGATTTAAGCCTTCTTGATTACAAACCTTATTATAACATACTACTGTTTGGGACCCTTACCACTTTAAGTTTATTATTCTATTATTTCCTGAGTCTGTCTGTGTTTATGTTACATGCTATCTATCTTTCTGCCTGCTATCCGCCTTTCTTTCTGTCCGTCTGTCATCCTTTGACCTGACTGACCAACACACATACAGACAGACAGCCATGCTTTCCATTATATTTATTGCCATGCTGTTTTACAGTTCACTTATGCTGATCTTACAGTTAACAATATAAGTAATCTTTAAACAGATGCCGTGTCACAGACACTTGTTCAGGGGGATTCTCTGCATAGATGTGACGACTAGAAACTACAAACTGGAGACACTAAGTGAAGGATAAAGCCCAAAACCTTTGTCGCCCAGCTTTGTCCTAATACTTTATTTTGTTTTTTCAGCTTTTCTTTGTTCTATTTGTTACCTTTATGTTTGGAGGTTTACGCACCAGGTGAAACGACTTTTTAGATCAAAGGCGCACAAGCAGACTTTCCATTGACTACAAAATAATAAAATACAAAACTATACCAATAAAATGTCAGATCAGTGGAAAATTGTAAAAGAGAATCAGCATATAATAAAATGTATATACCAGTGAGTAAGAGGCAAACACTGAAACTACACCACCATGTAGAGCTGTGATATCTGCTCCAGGTGTTTGTGAGACTGGATTTCGGCAGCAGTGGAGAAGAGAATAGGGATAACCAATATTCCAGGGTTGGGGTCTTACAGTAGCACTGCACAGGCATTTTACAGCTTTAGGGTTCATGTCCACCAAACACTCTCCGTATACAGTCCATAGACAGCAAGTGCCTGTTTTCTGTCCGTATTTATTTAGAATGCACGTTAACAGATTAGACCATTTCCACCGCACGCGTGATCTAAGCATTTTCTACCACACGTACACACATACTGTACACAGTTGCGTGCTGTACACGCTCAAGTCGGTGGAAACGAGGCCTTATACTCAGCAGTGTTTGGCTGTTGTGAGTCAGTAGGTACAGTAAGAGTGTGGAGCTCTCAATTGTCAAAAGCATTCATGGGAGGCCAACAACATCAAAGCTTAATCTGGATGACAACTTCCTGTGGGGTTCTGAGAAGACACAGCGGCTAAACTTTTTGTTTTGAAAAACAACATTTGCAAAACTTACAGTGTCTTCACGTAAGACAAAGAGAGTGATAAGACAGTGTTGCTTGTTGCTTTTAGTGATGCAGGACCCTGATGCAAAGCAGTCTGCTATGCACAGCAATGATCCCTGAACAGATCTCTGAATGTTGGAATAGATCAATCAGTTCGGTGAAAGTTTCTGCAATATTTTGACAAGCTGTGTGATAATTATTAATGCAAACAATTTACCAATAAACAGGATCTACATAATGTATCTTATCTATCTGTAAAAGGTGTCCCTATGTTAGCCTGGTAAACCAGCCCCTCATACTTCATTTCATTTTGTTCAGAGAGAGTCTTGCCTTGCTGCCGTTGACATTCATGTAATTCGGACCTAGCGAATCCGAGCCCTGACTTTGTGTGCTACATTTGAATTGTAGTGTGTAGGCAGGCTAATTGCATATGTGCCAACCAGACGTTAGTGATTGGGTAAAGGCAGAGGTACTTGTTTTAAACTTCAGCAGAGTCCACACCTACAGGAAGAAATTGTTTCTCAATGTAGCAAGGCCAGACCCCTCTGTACAAAATGAAATGAAGTACCAGGGGCTGGTTTACCAGGCTATATTGCCTATGTATAGATAATTCTGTTAATACACTGTACACACAATCCCAGAGTTGCATGCCTAAGTCATGTGTGTGTGAGTGAGTGTGTGTGTGTGTGTGTGTGTGTGTGTGTGTGTGTGTGTGTGCTTGTGTGTGTGTGTTATCCACACTCTGGCATAGATAACAATTAAGTGAAGATAATCAATAGAACACCGTGGCCCTTTTCCATCATTTGTTACAACATTGACAGGAGCCAATGTCTGTGTGTGTGTGTGTGTGTGTGTGTGTGTGTGTGTGTGTGTGTGTGTGTGTGCGCGCGCGCATGTGGGTGTGTGTGTATGGGAGTATGTTCAATTGATTTGTTGTATTGTCTGACTATTTGGGTTCGAAAAAATGATTGTAGAGAAAGAAAGCATTTAAGAGGATTGTACTCAATAGGCATTCTATTTTTACAAGTCAAATTTAGCAAAACAGCCATGGTGTGGTAATACCCAGGGCCAGAGCATTTAACTCTATACTGAAGCATTCTCTGTAGGGCCCCCTCCCTTTTTATATTTCTCATGCATCTGTCTTAAGTTGCCAGGGCCCCTACTGTCTTGTGGCCTTGGGTGGTCAATCCCACGCCCCCTATCCCCTCCCACCCCAACTCCCACTCTCCTGCTAATACCTACTGTAGTCTGGTAATATGCAGTTGCCTGTCATGGTATAGATAGTGAGTTCAGCTCAGCTAAGATAAGTGTTATCAAGCAGAAACACCACTCAGTCCGGCTCACTTTTCTGCTGTCACACTACAAAGACTTAAAACACATGAAGCTATACATCAGAATAGAACAGACGTAGGCATCGGGATAAATTGTTATACCCCAACTGTTAAAGTAGGACAGGGTAAATGGTAATGTAAAAACTGTATTTTGCACACCTTCACCAAATCCTTATTTTGCCATGTTGGAGCAAATGTAGCGCACCTATTTTTTGCCCTTTTTTTTTTTTTTTGGAATATTTGTTATATTTGTACATTTTTTAGCCTTACCTTCGAAGTTACAGAATACACAGTTTACAAAACTTCAGGTGTTGGCACTTCTATGTCCTGTGTCCACACTGAGAGCAAATCAGTTTCTAACGGTGGTAGTGGAACCTGGCTTGATATCGAAAAGATAAATATCAAGCCAGCCAGCACCACCTGCAGTTGAAATTACCTTAAACTACAGGGGGGATTCTCATGCGAGTAATAAACGCTGTGGCTAGAACATAGTTTAAAACCTTGCAGTTTAAGAGACCGCCAATCCATGCACATATACCAATGCATTCATGGCACCACTGCTGACAGAAACCTTGTTAAATGTGTTATAAAACACATTGGCTAGGTTTGAATATTTAACCGCCTTTCACTGTTTATGGACTGCACGAGGCTGCTGACTAATACACTTCTAATGCATGTTGACATGGCAGCTTGCTAAAAGTCAGCAGTGTCACCTGAAAAAACTCAAGGAAACATGTATAGTGGTTGCTGTTGGCGAGGTTGTGTGATGCATTACGCCTAATACAACAGGATATATTTACCCATTCCTTCATTTTCTTTTCAATTGTTTATTTGCAGTCAACTCACCGAAGCAGGAGTTGATGAAGCCGTACCACATGCACCCGTATTTACCCGCCAGCCACCGTCCTTTGATGCTGGAGGCGAAGCTGAGCGTGGTTCCAAACATGCACACGAGCATGTCGCTTACGCTTATGTTCAGGAGGAGCATGTTCACCGGGGTGCGAAGTGTCTTGAACTTGACAAAGAGGACCAGTACCACTAGGTTGTTCAGGAAGCCAAACACCATAATAGTTCCCAAAAAGACAGCGACAACATTCAGTCCAGTTCGTGACAGTTGGTTGGTGGGGTAGTCATCCCAGTCCCGATCCAAATAATTAGAGTCTTCGTCGGTTCCATTGGAACTGTAATTGAAAGTCACTTCGAAAGACATAGTCGTCTATTGATTCATGATGCATTATAGTTTGTTATTAAAGGTGACTGTTGTAGTCCATTCATAGTGGTCACATCTACCGGCTCACAATGACACTGAGCTCAGACAACGTACCATACAGCCTATGAAGTAAGGGCTACTTCAGGCGAGTTACAGTGATTAGGCTGATATACACTATAATGCCCAAGAAAACCGAACAGTCCTTAAAAACAAATTAGCCCACAGAAATGTATGTAATCTATACTATCTATATACGATCGTTTCATCTCCGTTTATTTACAAAAATGTGCCTATAGAGGGGCAGGCTATTCCTATTTCATTAAAATATGTGGTGTTCACATCACTCAGACATAAAATGTGTTTACATTTGCCAACACCACATCCAGCTACTTATTAACAAAAACAATACACGGTTCTACCATTAAGTTAGGTTTTGTTTTAAATGCTGATCGTCCTGTTAAAAACAAAGCATATTCAAATTAAGCCTTTTCAAATTAAAACAGAGACAACGAAAAGCGCAGGTAGTCTACAAAAACATTTTTTTTTACAATAAAATTACTTTCAGAAGACCACAGGCTATGGAGTACTCCAACTTATGGAGGCGCAGAAAATGCTTGCGAAATTAACACTTGCCTTCTCCAAGACAAAACTGCTTCATCCACGAACGCTCCTTGGATTTACCGCCTGGATAGTTACTCGCTTTTAAACTACGCTCATGTGTTACCAGCGACTGGGGAGGGCGTGATGACGCACAACGTAGAAAAAAGAGACAGCCATATACCTTGGTGACATCAACACCAATGAGGAAAAAAGTGTCGCGCGCACATGCCCACACTGTGGAATATAAAAGATAATTACTTGGCGAGAACAACGTTAATGTGGCATAGGGACAGCTGGTAACAAAGACTGAAAGAAAGTAAAACATTAAGCTGCAGACACCTCCGCTTTTGAAGAGCTGTCACTGAAGACGAGGCTGCGAGCACAAGTGCCCTTGTGCAAGCATTTGATGAACACTTCAAATCCTGTTAGTCATGAATTTATGCTTTCCGTGGATCTCATTTTTGTGTCCAGTCATGCTCCTGCAATTATGAGGCTGCTTATGGATATATTATGCTGTCCCTCTGAATGCATTAATTAACCTTGCTGTGATTACCTTCTGCCTCTGCAGTAGGCTGAGGGATGGACAGTGTATCAGGAGAGGGAGGGAGAAAAAAAAATAGCGAAAGACTGCAGTCTATCAAATGGCACCTGGCAGTAGACCTGAGGTCGCAAGTGCTCCAGCATACATATGCACACATGTAAGCATGCACACACACACACATACACACACACACACACACACACACACGTAAGCATGCGCGCACACACACACACACACACACACACACACACACACACACACATGCACACATGTAAGCACCCATACACACACACACACACAGACACAGGGAGGGAGGGATGAAGAAAGAGAGAGAGAGAAAGAGAGAGAGATGAGACTGACTTTCACTTTTTTTCACTTTCAAGTGCTCCAGCGCACATATGCACACGTAAGCATGCACACACACATACACACGCACACACATATGCACACGTGTAAGCATGCACGCACACACACATACACACGCGCGCACACACACACACACATACACACACGCACACACACACACATATGCACACATGTAAGCATGCACACACACGCACACACACACACACACATATGCACACGTGTAAGCATGCCCACACACATACACACGCACAGGGAGAGAGGGGGAAAGAGAGAGCGAAAGAGAGTGAGAGAACAGAACAAAGCAACTATTTCTGAATTGTTTTAAATTACCATGTTTCTCCCACGAATACACACGCAGCCCTTAAAGAAGATTCCTAAGGAGGCTGTGGGCAACATCACGGCAAAGGTCAATACAGAGATGGATGCCAGACTAGCTGCCCTGCATTCAGGTGCTGAATTATTCACGATTCATGTAAATGTTCGGTTTCGTTTTCTCTGTGAATAATGAAGGCCTTGTACAATGCACCCACTCACACAGCATCAGGAAAAAATCACTACTCGAAGAGGTCTCACCTTGCGCAAGATATGTATCAAAATGCCTGAGATGTCAGAGCACTCAACATGGTCGTATCATTGCTATTCACCGGGCAAAAACATGTATTCACGGACCCTGTCTGGTGAAACATCCTGGCCCTGGTGTGAAGGCCTCGTCGAGCGTGTACTAAAAATGGCAGCCATGCCTTCACAAGCGGAGCATCCTGGGTAGAACACCAATTCAAAGTCTTTCTCTCTTCATTTGTGACCCTATCCTATCTGGCAAAATGAGTCTGAGGTAGAAGATTCTAACTTTTAAGATACAGGCAGATTTTAGTTAAAAAACAAAAAAAGAAAAAAAAATTGAAAACATCATTTTTTTTTTATCTTTTAAGTATATAACAAAAAGTGTTTAAAACCATCCATCTGTTTGGAGGACTATGCAGAATCTGAGAACAAGCTCAGCAGCAATAGATATTCATTCAGCTACTGAGCTTGTCTAATTCCTCGCTCACAGACAAGCATGCACATAAAGGCTTCTGGTATTTACCACAACAACCACATCGATGTTTCTGTTATTGCCAAAACCTCAGTCAGTTGTTAAAGGAAACGCCTACATAAATCAATAGCCTATACTAAGGAGTAATATAAGTAAGGTAATGCATTACAGGTAAGTCCAAGTCATGTCCTTATATTACATATTGAAAGATTGTTGATGAAAAATTAATCAGACTGAATACAATTTACATGTGAGTAATGATGTTGTGTGTGTGAAATTATGCAGTCTTCAATTATGGGTTCCATTCTGGAACATTCTGGAACATCTGCACATTATTTCCTGCTGGAATGCAAATATGTTATGAAAGCGGCAAGCTGGAGTGAGAGCCCCTCCTATGGAGACAAATTATGCTTCATGTGAAGAGGGCTGGGCAGCGTTTAGTTGTTATTACATAGGAACTGTGCATGATACGCCGAAGCTTATATGTGAATGCTACACCGGAGTGTAGCCCTGTAGCGGTCACCGCGCCACTGGTGAAACGACTCGCTTTGAATGAAAAGAAAATAACGTAACTATAGTACAACATTACAACGACAATACAGAGAGTCTTTGGTAACACATTACACCTTGGTCATTTCCATTCTGGTAACAACAAAGTTGTAATAGGGGGTGTCTCTTAAATGGTTAAAGTGGGCTCACACAGGTCACACAGTCCTAGATTGTGCCATGGCCATTGCAGTTATACTGGTTGTCTACCAACAGGGCTTAATTTGAGGGGGAGCAAGCCGGAGCGCGCTCCGGAACCTCCGACGTTGGCTCCAGCAGCTATTTATACTGGACCGGGCCCGGTGACCTGACACTGGCATTAGTTATATTGTCTTGCTTTGTTGACTAAATGTGGCATAAAGTATATGAATTTGTACTGAATTTGTCCTGATTTGATGTAACTAGTGTTATTACAATGCAGTTTAGTTTTGCTGCGCGTGCACAGCGTTGTTAGCAAGCGCACCTCATCCTCTGTGCTCCGGGACCTCCCACTTTACAAATTAAGCACTGCCTACCAATCATAGATGCTGCTATCGGCATGACCCACACTCCACCCTATCAACCAAAGGGACCGTTGGCTGATGAATTTGGTCAGAACACAAGCCAGGTCTGGCTTCACAGATCCAGACCGATCTCCTTCCTCCCAAACCAAATCATGCCATTTGGTGGGATCATGTCTTAAGAGTCCAGCATCGCCACGGGGCCCTTGGAGAACACTGTTCATTTTGTTTGTAAGGACCCCAAATTTGGTTAGATTGTTTTATCTCCTTAGCAAGATGTAAGGGCTGACTGAAAACTTTTTGTCTTCTTTAAAAGGGCATTTGGCTAATTTTTTAAGCCCAATGACAGAGGACCTGTAGAGTTAGTGATTCAATTTTCCGGGGGCTTTATAGAAGTTACCCATACTCTCCTGCTGATCTTGAATACACTTGATGGCCAGATAGCTGCACAGCTTTTGTTTGATCTGGCCACTGCCTGAAAGAGAAACTGTCTGAACCAAAAGAAATGTAACCTAATTAGAAAAGTATGGTTATTATTTTACCTGTCTCTTCTACTTAGGCTGTACATGGTATCTGTATTTTGGGCAGCAATATCATCAATACACATGGTGTGCAGTTGTAAGTTCCATTCCTTTGCTTTCTCTTTTCTTATCTGACTCAACATACAGAAATAATGTTTAACTTATTCTTTGTTGATTTATTCCAAAAGTTTATAACACATTCAAGGTGTATGCTTGTTTTTTTTCTGATACGTAAAGGCATTCAGTTATAAACATGGTTCCATACTTAATCTGGTTTGTATGTTATTTTTGCAGTCCTTGTATCTCGTCTGCCTTTTTATTTATTGCAATTGTATTGATTCTCAATCTTCCCATGAGACTATGCTCCTGCAGTGATGTCAGGCATTAGGCCACCATATTGGATTTCTTTCCCCAAGTGCTGCAGGCACCATTTTAAATAACAAAAATATTAAGTTTCCATCGTCATGCCCCTTGTATGAAAAACAAAATGGCTTAAATGTATTGCTTGCCCATGAAGGATTTATGGAAATCTTCAGTATGTGAGTGCTTTTCATGGAGATTAACGCAGTTCCTAGTTTCCTCTCTCTGTGTTGTCTTACACTATAGGACTTTGCACATTGTCTTACAGTGCCTGTTCGAGTATGTGTCTTTTCAGTCACATACAGTTTCATCTGTGACAGCTTGACTCGCTGCTGTGATAATGTGTGTGTGTGTGCGCGCGCGTGTGTGTGTGTGTGTGTGTGTGTGTGTGTGTGTGTGTGTGTGTGTGTGTGTGTGTGTGTGTGTGTGTGTGTGCGTGCGTGTATTCTCCATGTGTGTGTGTGTGTATTCTCCATTTGGTCATCCAGACAGGACATAAACAAAACTGAATACATGGATGACAAAATGTTGACAACAAATCTAAAGTAGCTTTGTGCGATGAGAAAAAATACCACACTGTCTTATTTGGTGTCACATCAGAAACATTGATGTAATCAAATAAAATATTCATTTTACAGCAACCCTGTGATCCCTTAAGGCGCTCACCTGTTTAAGTCCTCCTAACAGTGTGACTTGATCAGGGGGATATTCCAAGTATTCATGATTTAGTAACTAGCCGAAATAAATTAATTCTAAGTGGTAAACCAGCTAAAAAAAGAGCCCTATGGCTTTGTTTTAGTAGGGGATAAAGCCACGAGACCCCTTTATTAGGAGTTTTACCACTTGCTCTGCGTTGACATGCCCAGGTTAAGTGACCAAACCTGTTTTTTGGAATGCCTGCTGAGACGGGTCTTGGGGGTGTATTTGACAAAACCAGACCGTCAAAAGATATTGTAGAGTCTGTTGGGGGCCCAAGTAAAAACCCACTACTTCCATTGACAACTGCATTGCCACAGCACAGAAGTCACAGCCCTCACGGCTCAAGCCCCCCTCCCACACGCACACAGCACATATCTTTGCTCCCCAGCCCTCTCCACACACGTTTGTCCAACCCCACCTCAGCGCTGTCAGCTGCACACACAGTGCCACCCCCCACACAGCCCGTCATCTGCAACCACAGCCAGTCCTTCCTCCCAACCATAACTGCACTTCATGCACTTTATCCCACCCCCCTTCACCTTTTTTCTACCTCTGCCCTTCTTATGGTAGTCATCCCCCCCAAATGCATTCTACGCACTTTACTCCCCACTCCCCATGCACAGTCTAGACTCACAATCAACAGTTTCACTGCATGTCCTACTATCCAGTATGTCTATGTATGTGACAAATAAAACTCCTTGTATCCTTGCATCCTTGTATTCTTGTATTGCCATCACTGTAGTTGAAATGTCTTCATTTCAGGCCTCCGCAGCCCTTTAGTGACCAGGGTTTAGTGACCAAACAGTTGCCTGTGTTGCCTGTAGGCCATCTACGCCTCTGCTGACTGTCCACGAGCAGATGCCCTCCAGCCTACTCAGCATTTGTTGTTGTCCTTGTTGTTACTACACCAGCCCCTGCACCGCCTCCTACAGTACCTCCACGCCTGATGCCCACCCACAGCGAGCGTTTGAAGCTGCAGGTGTCCGTGCACCCCACGGAGCTCCGCTCGACAGCATGGCTGCAAGTTTCGCCTCTATGGTGATTCTTCTGTTCTCTCACACCAGTAGAGGAGGGGTTTACTGTCTCACGTAATTTGTTTATGAGTTTGCTTACCATCATCATTTATTTTAGTCTGTAAATACACCTAAAGCACTAGTATCACTAAACTCAATTGTATGCGGTCTAAATCAGTAAATCAGTTGAATCTCCTCTTAATTTAACTGGACACCCTGGAAAAGGCTTCATATTTTAGGTGAAATGATGCACAGACTGATTTTTAAGGTTAGGTTAATGATTTCAGATTGAACTGTTAAAAAAACAGTAAAGTCTATAAACTAACTAGAAACTAAGTAAAACCAAGTCACAAATTCATCCTTCTTTGAAATATGTTTAATGTTAAGTCAAAACTCTGACACTGACATGACTCTGACATTGAATTACATGTAAAAGAAGAAGGCTGGCACAGGAGGAAAGAAAGAGTGAGTAAGAGGAGAGAAGGGCAGTAAAATAAATAAAGAGAGAGAGAGAGAGAAGGTAGAGATGGGGTGGTGGTAAAAAAAAAGAAAGAGAGAAAGAAAAGAGAAAGAGAGAAAGAAGAGAAAGAGGAGTAAAAGGCTGTAGGGGAGCGTACAGGATGGCATGATGGGAGAGGGAGCAGGAGCTGTGGGGGGTCAAGGGCCCCACGGGCAGAGAGAGAGAGAGGGAGATAGAGAGAGAGGAAGAGAGAGAGAGAAATAGAGAGAGGCAGGGAGAGAGGGAGGGAGAGAGAGAGAGAGGGAGAGAGAGAGACAGAGAGAGAGAGAGAGGGAGGGAGAGAGAGGGAGGGAGAGAGAGAGAGAGGGAGCAGGAGCTGTGGGGGGTGAAGGGCCCCACGGGCAGAGAGAGAGAGGGAGATAGAGAGAGAGGAAGAGAGAGAGAGAAATAGAGAGAGGCAGGGAGAGAGGGAGGGAGAGAGAGAGAGAGGGAGGGAGAGAGAGGGAGGGAGAGAGAGAGAGAGGGAGGGAGAGAGAGAGAGAGAGAGAGAGAGGGAGAGAGAGAGGAAGAGAGAGAGAGAAATAGAGAGAGGCAGGGAGAGAGGGAGGGAGAGAGAGAGAGAGGGAGGGAGAGAGAGAGAGAGAGAGGGAGAGAGAGAGACAGAGAGAGAGAGAGAGAGAGAGAGAGGGAGGGAGAGAGAGAGAGAGGGAGAGAGAGGGAGGGAGAGATAGAGGGAGAGAGAATAATTGAGAGAGAGGGAGAGAGAGCCACACACACACACACACACACACTCACACACATACACACACACACACACACACACACACACACACACACACACACACACACACACACACACACACACACACACACACACACACACACACACACACACAGCATGCCGCATCCCTCAATATGACCAGGAGATGGATGAGGAGATGAGCTTGGGAAGGTCATTTCAGGCGAAAAGTTTATATATTTGTTTAGTTAGTGGGATAAATAGGTTTTATGAGCATCTTGACAATACATAATAACCCATAATAACACTTATGCATGACATGCATTACATTATGAACAGGTTTTATATTACAATTATATTATTATATTTTCAAAACCTATAGTGTGTGCCAGATGTGAGCTGCTAAAAGCCACAAAGTAGTATTTGTATAGTGTTATGGTATCCATTTGAAAACACACAGGACCTCCACTGGATTATTCATTGTTGCTCCATTTTGTGTTAATGCACACTCATTAATTTGATGCAGTTATTATCCTTGATGATATTAGCTGTAAGGAACTGCTACAACTACATATTCACGAGGTTGCATAATTACATTCACTGAAATAGGCATCGTTAAGTCAAGAATTTTCCTGACCATTTAAACTTTGAAAATAAAAATAATTGCTCCCTACATTATAAAATGTATATTATAAACATTATATTTAAAAAAAATCCTCCCATCTTATTGATGAGTTGTGAGCAGCCCTATGTTCATATATTCCTCTTGAGGAATCTAATCATGTTTTTCCCCCCTCCATTTCTTCCCTTTCCCTTGTGGCCAGATATCCTATTGTGCTCCTGCTATAACATCTATATTATATTTGTGCCAATCTGATTTGTACTGCACTTCAGCAGACCTGTGCTTACCCTACAAAGGCAAAAGACTTGAGTGTGAAACAGAAAAATGACTTGAAAAATGAATCGTTTGCTTGCATGTATTTTCAGTGGTATGGCAAAGACAACATCTTAAATCAATATCAAATCAATATTTGGTGTGACCACCCATTGCCTTCAAAAGAGCATTCATTCTACTTGCATAGAGTTTTTGAAGGAACTCGGCTGGTAGGTTGCTCCAAACATCTTGGAAGAACTACCACAGATCCTCTGTGGATGTAGGCTTCCTCACATACACAACCAATTTGGTGTAATTGGTTGATCATAGACCTGACTATAATCCTACAAAATCCCTGACTTTGTGTGTACCCCTTTGTGTGAATTGATGCTGGTCTGAAGGCAAAAGGTAGTAACAGCAAATATTGATTTGATTTAGATTTTTCTTTTGTTTTCTCACTTTGCATTTTCTAAATTGATAAAAAAATAAACAATCATTATTTATATTTTTTTCACACCTGCCAAAACCTTTTGCACAGTACTGTATATCTATGTATTTGTGGGTGATGGTGGATCAAGCTGTCACAATGACCTTAATGCGTACTGATGGTGTGATACACCCCCCATTGCTCCCCAGCTCCACGCAGCAGTGCACTTTCATATCATGACTACACACAAAAACATCCTTCAGGAATGAGACTAATGAAATACCGTAGATAACTGGGAACTGGTCAAAGCACAGAATAAAGGCATTTTAAACCAACCGTCCTAGTCAGAGATCCCTGAGAGCAGGGAGATCAGCCTTATTGGACTAATTATTACAGTTTTTGCCCATTGCTTAAACACATTTTGCAAAATTTGGCTCGCTGTGCCAAAACTCTTCACCCAAGCACATAGGACACAACACTTGGAAATAAACCATTCACATCTATGTCAAATTGAAACTCTGCAATCAAAACCTAACAATCCTTTGTCAAAATGTCACTCTGATGACAAAATTACACACACTTGCATCTTATGAAAACACTGTCACATCAGCAGCAACACACTAGTCTACTTTATATAAAACACTGCAGTCTTTCGTTTTTATTCAGTTCTGCAGAAGGCATGTCTTCGCAAAAACAAGAAAATGAAATACTCAATAATGTACATTACAGTAGTCTACTTTACAGTGCAGTAAATTCATTTTAAGTAAAAGCAACAAAAAAACAACTACAATTCGAAATGGCAACCTGGTTCGCCAAGTGGACAGACAAGGTAATTGCGGGCAATGTCTCCTCTTTCTAAGCATATGGTGAGCATCTCTCTCGCTAAGCATCTCTCAC
Source organism: Coilia nasus (assembly GCA_027475355.1). NCBI lineage: Eukaryota > Metazoa > Chordata > Actinopteri > Clupeiformes > Engraulidae > Coilia > Coilia nasus. The sequence continues at coordinate 10,148,033 of CM050220.1, read as the reverse complement.
AATACGTAAGCAGCCATAAACTGTATATAAACTGTATACTGTATATATACTGTAGTTCAATCCTACTGTAAACATGCTGTAACATTCTGACTTTTCTAATGACATAATCTGGGTTTTATCTTTTGAGAAATATTGATAAATAACATTCACGAAACACAACAAGACTAATACTGTTCACTAAATATATTTTACGTAACCGATACAAATTTGGACTTGCAATGCAACATTAGTCAGTACGCTGGTGTGTATGCAAGTACGCAAGTGTTTGCTTGTTGCATGGTTGCATGTTGAAAATTGAAAAACAATCATTTTCTAGAAAGAATCATGTTCACAGTAAACATGGTAAAACACAGTGCTGTTGGAGACAAAAAGCTACTGTAAGCATCATCTCTTTCCAAATTGGTGGCATGTCTCAACCTAGGGTTTTCCAGGTGGTCAACCAATGTTATTTGCATGTTATCACACATTTGTCTTCTCTGTCCATGCTCGCCTCCACTGAGCCATTGTTTTGTTATTTGAGTAGTTGAAAAAATGTGGGAAAGATTTTATTTTAGTGTGTAAAAAAACTGTAACTGAGGCCTTTTTGTAGCTGGCTGATTGGTGTTCAATTTTGTAAGTAAGTATTTTCTGGTGTGTGTCTGAGTGTTGTGTGTTTTGTATGTGTTTTGTATTTTGAATAGATGTGTTTTGCCACTGATACATCGGTATTTTATTTTTGAACGAAGTGTCTTATGTGTGAAATAGTGTGTAGTGTGCTGGAGCAAGTGTGTTGCAGAATTGCAACTAAAGTGTAAAGCAGCGTTTGTGTTTAAGGTATGGTTACACTGTGTTTAAGGCATGGTAACACAACTTCAAGTTTTGTTACTTTGGTTTAAGCATATGTCTATTGCGTTCAAGCAATGGGCAAAAACTGTAAGCACATCAGGGTTCAACTGGTTGTTATAAATGTCTATTCATATGATGGTTTGTGTTTGTCATTTGACAACAAAATAGCATTTTGAGAAGAAATAACATTGTTTTGAATGCAACGTTTCCTTTTGCAGGAGAAGTGAGTGGTTTTGCCCATTGTGTGTGTGTTTTTTTGATTTGTGTGTAGAGTTCTGAGAGTATGAGGCATGCTTTCAGGAAATGTGTTTAAGCAATTGAGAAAAACTGTAATGCTTACATACATCATGTTAACCCTTTAAGACCCACCCCTTTTTCTACGTTTGCTGTTACCAGAATGGCAATGACCAAGTTGTAATGTGTTACTAAAGACTTTCTGTAATGTCGTAGTAATGTTGTAATGTTGTAATGTTATAGTTACGTTTTTTTTTTCAGTCATAGCCAGTTGTAGCGCCGGCGATACAGTGACTGCTAAGAGGCTACAGAGACAGGACTGCGTCTCAGGATGATGGTGCCTCATCATGCGTCTGACAACAACTGCTTTAACATGGGTGAGCGGTGCTGGAATGTAACTGAATCCCTCCCGACTGCACACACACACACACACACACCACATACACAGACACACACAGACACACAGACACACAGACACACACACACACACACACACACACACACACACACACACACACACACACACACACACACACACACACACACACACACACACACACCACACACATACTGTACACACACAGTCTCTTTCTTTTTCTCTCTGTCTCTCTCTCTCTCTCACACACACACACACACACACACACACACACACACACACACACACACACAAACATACTGTATTTGGCAGTTAAGCTTTTGGCAAAAAATATGCTCACACATTTTCATGACCTTTGGAGAAGCAGCTGTCCTCCCCTGAGCACTAACCAGAAGGAGTCAGAGTATATGGCGATTACATAGGGGCCAGACATTTCATTTAGCAGATGAGAATCAGCCTCAGATCTGTGTGTGTGTGTGTGTGTGTGTGTGTGTGTGTGCGAGTGTGTGTGTGTGTGTGTGTGTGTGTGTGTGTGTGTGTGTGTGTGTGTGTGTGTGTGTGTGTGTGTGTGTGTGTGTGTGTGTGTGTCTGTGTGTGTGTGCAGGAGAGATAAGAGAGAGAATGTGAGTATGTCAGCGTTTGTGTGTGCGTACACATATGTATATGCAAATGGGGTTGAAAAGGTTTAGATGTGTCAAACTCCACAGTCTATTTTTGGTCTTCTCTCTCTCTCTCTCTAATATACAGTAGTAGAACTGTACTAATTATTGAACATGATAATGTGTTAATGTCATGTGTCTATCTATATTAGACAGGTGACAAACATATACAGTGCACATATGTTAACATAATATTGTGAACATTCCAGAAGCATGACTAAATTTCCATGTGTGCAAATGACAAATGAAATCAAATATCAGTACAAGTGAAATATCAGATGCTTTATGTAATTACCTATCCGCCGTCACCACCTCCCAAATGTCAGCTTCTTTCATCACAGCGTCTTCTGACACACACGTGCTCTCGCAGGTAGCAGAACAAACCACTGACATTTCCTTTACGCTTGCACTGGACTGCCAAGCCTGCAGTGTCAGTTTACAGTTTTTCTCAATTGCTTAAACACATTTTCTGAAAACATGCCTCATACTCTCAGAACTCTACACACAAGTCAAAAAAACACACACACAATGGGCAAAACCCCTCACTTCTCCTGCAAAATGAAACTTTGCATTCAAAACAGTATTATTTCTTCTCAAAATGCTATTTTGTTGTCAAATGACACACACAAACCATCATATGAATAGACATTTATAACAACCAGTTGAACCCTGATGTGCTTAATGTAAAACACTATGATAAATGTAAAACACTTCTTATCCATTCATCATAATGATTTAGGCCTTTTTTGTTCAGTGTTACACTTGCTACATACAGTACATACATACGTGTGTTATATTTTAGAATATTGTTTTTATACTCAGAACGCACATATACATCGATACAAATATATTTTATTTTTCCCACAAAAACAGTGTACACACTGTGCATCCCAATCAACACAAAGCTGCACCTACAGTGGTCTACATAAAACACAACAG
>CM050220.1:10005000-10140000 GCA_027475355.1 Coilia nasus | reverse complement strand
TGTACAAAATGGGAAACACCGATCTCCCGTGAATGAGGAGAAAGTCTGTCAGGGAAATTGTCCATGGCCCTCTCACATCAATGTCCATATCCCTGCTGTGAATAGCAGCTAATGTTGTTAAACACATTCTATTCAGCCTTTGTGTATCCAACCTCTATTCACGCTGGTCAGGATGATATTGAGATCACAAATGGGTCAGCACACAGAATAAGGTCTGCCCCAGTCTAAACCTTTTTTATAGACCAAATAGACTTGTTTATCATACTAATCTGAACCAACTTTGAGAAATCATGAAGTCCCATCAAACGAACGACCTTACATAAGGCTTCTTTTTATGATGCCACGACACACAGTGGAATTCAAGATAAGTAGCAAGCTTCAAATGAAAACATTACAATTTCACGTCCTGTTATTCTGTCTCATTACAGCTGTCTATTATGTAAAAGGTTATCTGAGCTATGAAAGAGGGACGAAGGGTTTGCTAATGCATCAAGTAAATGCCCTGATCACACTCGTCTCCAACTCGATCCTGGAAATTTCCACAGAATGTGTTAACGCTGTGCTTGTGTAACAAAACAGTCGGGGAATGACTTTTCTAGGAAAAAGATTTTCTAGGAACAGTCATGCAGTTCCTGTCTGTCAAGGCCTCCACTTTTCTAAAAGAGCTAAATTACGGAAGATCGGTTTAGTTTATGATTCATAGCCTATGTCTTTAACTGAGAAAGATTCTCAATTAGTGGAATTAAATCAGATAGTCAAGAATGGATGACAGAATAGACATTCTGTTCTGTGTTGTCAGAACAGAAGAGACAATAGAGATCGTATAGTCTTTCTCTCCCTCCTGTATGTCTGTGTGCGTGTGCAGAGAAAGAGAGAGAGAAAGAGAGAGAGAGAGAGAGAGAGAGAGAGAGAGAGAGAGAGAGAGAGAGAGAGAGAGAGAGAAAGAGAGAGAGAGAGAGAGAGAGAGAGAGAGACAGGTGGACAGAGAGACAGAGAGAGCAAGGATGATTTTAAAAAAAATCTATGCTGAAAGTATGGATGTGGACAATCCTGTGGCAAATCCTGGCCTTTAACAGGATTAGACATACCTTTGATCTAAGCTGTGTCTGTGTTCTCAGAGGTTTTGGATTCACTGTCAGTAGACTCCTCATTAAAGTTAAATCTGTTTTTAGTTTTGTCAAAATGTACAGTTACATAAACAACATTTATGTTTGCACTGTCACAATAATTCCTTTTGCCAACAAAAGAAGGGCCAACGTGTCTGTCAGAGTGTCATTAAACCTGTTTTTTGAAAACTTGCTACAAGTTCTTTATTCTTTATTATTATTTTTTTAACAAGTACGACTGTCCAAGACATTTGCCAAATTCTTTCAAAAGGGGTTTAAGTCTTATGAAAAGCATAACCCTAATTAGCCCAAGCCAGCTGTGGCAGGCAGAAACACAGAGGCTGGGCTCAGTCTTGAGATGATGCCCTCTGCTCTCCTGAGCACCCACCTCACCTACACTCACACTCCCAGAAGAGTATCCAGTATTACTGCACTGGCAAGGCTAGGCAAGGCAAGTTTATTTGTATATAGAGCATAAAGCAGTCATTTAATATGCAGGGACTTTCCTTTTTGTAGTGTGTGATTATGGTAGTGGTGAGACTTCAGCAAATGTTTCACCTAAAATGTAACAGTTCTTTTTAATATGTGTAAAAAGCATGGCCATTGTCATACGCTAATGAACTTAATACAGTGCATTTGTGTCTAGTTTGTGTTAAGCACAAAGTACTGTAAAACTAGAGCCAGGTAGGCCTCTTCCCAACACCCAACATTTAACAACAACAACCACAGACTGGTCCACACACACCCAACTGTCAGTGTGTGTTGGAGTGTGTTGCCATTTCTTGGGAAAGTGTACAGTAAAAGCTCTCTGCAGTAAAATACAGAAAAAGTTAGTTAATTAAACTCCCCCCCCCCGTAAGGTCTTGTTGTGGGGAGGGGCATTGTAGCGTGTAGTTATCTATTTTAAGCAGGATGAAGACATGTGGACGATCTGGGACCCACCTGGTGGACTGGAGCCAAGGAAATAGACCCCAGTGATTTCTTATTGGGTTTCATGGTCACAGAGACACCACAGACCGTTTAGCATTGACTTGCAAAGTAGACCCTTACCTTCAGCTAGAGCCTGGTTGTGACTTATCATCTGTGACAGATGCGTTTAAAAAAAAAACTTAGACTTAAAAGTGTAGACTTTGTTGTCACTTGTAATTAATTCGAAGTTAAATTTCAAGGCCGTTGTTGGTATTTGCTTCCGTAGATCGGAGAGGTAAGGATGTGACATTTAACAGGACATTTGTAACAGGTGACATTTTAAACTGATTTAAATAAGCATCTTTGAAGGTGAGACGAGAACTCTGCGATGTTTTGAATCATGCTGTGTGTTTATCAGTTTGGATATTTTTGGTTCTTCATAGAGGTCACGGAAGCCCCATAATTTGTGTACTTACATCCTTCATTTATGCAACGCATCATGCTCATAATTTTATTGTTTGGTTTGTAGCACTTTGAGATTGCTTCAATGTAAAGTGCATTACAAACTAAATATTATTATTATTGTATTATCATAAACACAGCCACAGACAGACATTCCTTATAATACCTCTTGATGTAAGCTATGAAATTAGATATATTTCTTTCTTTGACATTTTATTCTTTCTTTTGGTTATTCATGCCTTGTGATTAATCCTCGGGATAGTAGACTACCCACGTTGTACATTACTGGCTGTCAGTGTGTTTCAAAGCAAAGCCACTGAGACCTGAGGGGGCACCAGTAGGATTTGTCTGGGTCATCCGGCTGTTGTCTAGAGAAGGATAAATGTCTTATTTTCATCTTATTTCCATCATCTAAGCTGTGTCACATTAATTATCTCCTGAAGAGGTCAAACGCATACCTTAGCAAGATTATAGAAGACTTTGTCTCCACACAGTATCACCAGAATTCCCAAAGTCAAACCTTCTTTGTGGCGAGAGGGGGAATTTGTTTTTCTGATATTTCTTTAAAGATATCTTTTGATAATTAAGAAATTTTGAGACACTCACAGATGTTGAGATGTCTGTACCCACGGACTGAATATCTTTCTCAGCGTCATAATAACTTTTTTTTGATCTTGCAAATGCAATCATACAATTCGGAAAAATGGCGTGATTACCTTATGTTTTATTTATAACATTCAACTGATGATCTTTTTAACATTAACCAGCTATTTAATGCCTTCTTTCAAGTCATCATCAGTCTGATGGTAAATATTTATTTATACATGTCCAAGACATTTCATTATATCAGGCCTGTCTAGTCAGACAGACTCATGTGCATTATAACATTATTCAAATATTATTTTTGTGTCATGCATTATTATTTATGAATGCAAAACTAGACACAAACTGTGACCACATACAAGGCTGAATAAGCATTCTTATTTCACACACAGTGCTGCTAAGTTATGCATGATTGAATGAAGGCACGATAATAGTTGACATGTTTGGTGTGGTAGTCTTATGATGTGATGTGAGTCCTATAGGCACTTATGGCCTAATGGTTAGGGAGTTGGTCTTGGGATTGGGGGGTCACAGGTTCAAACCCCTATCAGTAGGAAGAATGTGGGTGGGGGAGTAAATAACCAGTGCTCTCCCACACCCATGTGCTGGCACAAGAATGTCCATGTCTATATTCTTCAGTAGGACAACTTTGTGTGATCTCTCCACCAATACTCACAACATACTCTAAACCTTGATTTTAAAGCTCAAGAAATGGCAACAGAGTGCAGTTTAGTTGGTATCAACTTCAACGTGAACTTTCAACTTTATTTAATGGTATAAAAAATTGGTTTGCAGCGGATATATAAGCCATTTACGATATACAATTTCAACTGAAGAGGAACCTCTGAAGCACAAGCCAGACTGGAATCCACTGGACTGGATTATGTTATGAATGCAGGGAGCAATGCAGTACCAACAGGCTGAATTGATGAATTTGGGCAACGGGCAGCATTGACTGTATCGTAATGGGGGCACCACTAAGTGGAACTGATAAGGACTTCTTTCCCCAAATGGGTCGAAAACCTTAGGGGGGGGGGGTTAATAATAGTCGTAGTTTACATTGGCGCCATAGCGATAGGAGGAGGGGTCGTAGTGTCCTGTTGGGGAGTTCTCATCATAATGGTGCTGCCCCATGTTATCCGTAGACCTGGAGTGGTCCATCCAGTAAGACAGATGTGTCTCCAGACTCTGAAGAAGGAGAAAAGTACAACAGCTGAGAACACACACTAACGTACACACTTAATTAATTGGATAGGCGTCCTTAACCATTTAGCCTCCTATGCAAAGGGGATAAACTAACTTGCCATTTGACAAGTTCACAGGCCCTTAAAGGTGCTGTATGTGAGAAACGTAGTGCCAGTAGTCATAAAATGGCCTGATATGTCATCAGAGATTAAGAAAATATGTTGAACATGAGGTCTAAATAACAACTATGGTGGGCACATCTGCAGCACAAAATATATAGCCATTAAAACAATCACAAACTTCCACCTAACAAAGCTGTCAGCTCCTCTCATACGGCCATAACAAGGCTGTCAGTTCATGAACAACCACCCACCAACTTGGCGTCAACACCATCTGCCTCTCTCCTCACTGTTTTAATGAAGCCTTCAGTGACTATGTATAAACTGCATTAACAATACAGAAGTTCATATAGGCGCTTTCACAATTGACTGCTTATTGAAAAAAAAAAAAAAAAAACACAATACTTTTTTTGTGTTTTTGTGGAGCAGTGGCATAGTGCCAATACATTTTAGGCGGGCACTGCAAAATGTGTGAGATTTTACTCTCAGCCTTTCTTGTATTTGTATTATCAATGTACAGGATAGTTTTGAGTTTAGATTGGAAATTGACTTTATAACACCTCCTTTGTCTTGTGACTAAATCTCTTGCTTCTTGCTATTAAGAAAGTACATAAAAACATCACCACTGTTATACTTACAGCATGTTTGACTGGGCAGTGTGACAATGTTAAAGGGCTTTTTTGTCAGTTTCTACGTATGTTCACTAGTTACTGTACTTTTGCCAGGCAGAATAGTTAACTTACTGCTTCATCATAGCCCATGTACATCAACTGCATGATCCACTGCTGCACATCTGGCCGGCTCCGGTCCCAAATGTTCCTCTTGGGCCTCCGTAGTGTTGCCAGGAAGTCTTTGGCCTTGGCTGGAGCCACTGCTACAGAGGGGGGCTTTGGCTGCTCTATAACTGAAGCAGAAGTAGACGTCTTTATTGGCACTATACAAAGTATAATGCGGTGTTGTTCAGAACATCCCACAGGTGCACAAGAAGTAACAGTAGATACGAATAAGAATAGAAATAGAACAGGTAGAATTCAAATATAGGTTCAGGTTATAGCAATATATACAAGTAAGACTATACAACAATATACTGTATACATTTTACAGTATAACATTACACTTAGCTGACGCTCTTATCCAGAGCGACTTACAGATATTTACAGGGTTTCAGTTACAGTCCCTGGAGCAGTGTGGGGTTCGATGCCTTGCTCAAGGGCATCTCAACCATGGGTAGGGCGGGATTCGAACCGGCAACCTCCCAACTCCCTAACCGCTAGGCCACAGCTGCCCCAACAGTACCAAGCTATGGCTTAATAAATAAGGTGTAGAATATGCCAGCAGCAAAAGTGGTGTGCATGACTGAAGGTGAGAGCATTGGACATGTACATGACCCAAACAGACCTGGCCACAACAGCACTATACATCACTGGAAAAACTGAACCAACTTAAAAATAATAATAATAATAATAATAAGGCCACGTGCTACATGGATCTTTTTTATGTTACACTGTTTTTCTGACCTGCACTGTTTTTCTTGCAATATTTTTCTGTATTTTAAAATGTTTGAAGTGTTAAAAGTATTTGTCAGTTGGTTCTAAGCGGCTCTGTCTTTTTTTTTTTTTTTTTTACAGTGCACTGTGCAAGAAGCACATGACCTGACCTGAGGGCAAACAGACCCTCGCCACAACCAGCGTGTGTGTCAGACACGCAAGGCCATCTCCTGGGGTAGCTCCCCGCTGGATTATCCCCTTCTGACAGCAAGACAAAGTGATTGTGACGAGCGGCTCAGGCCCAGGGCCACTGCCACAGTCCTTTATCAATGATAATTCTCATTAATAATAATGATGGTCTCGCAATGACATGACCACTGATCAATCAAACTGTCTGTAGCACTTGAAGGTCAGAATCTAAAAATAAATCTCGTCATCAATCTTGCACACATGTGGCTGACACATACGTCAGGGACATCAGCACATGTTCACAGGGATAATAGGAATAATATTGTTGAGCTTGTCACTAAAGTTGAATGATGAGGTTGCTGTTTGATTTGATTTGATTGTCTGGCAGTGCTTTCATTGACATTGCTGTATTAGGTAGAATTTTGCCCTGAGTGTTCGTGAGTGATGATGTTGACTTTGTGTGCTACAGTACATTTGAATTGTAGTGCACAGGCAGGTTAATTGCATACGTGATGACCAGATGTTAGCCATTGTATAAAGGCATAGCCACTTGTTTTAAACTTCAGCCACACTTCCAGGAAGAATTTGTTTCTCAATAAAGCACTACCAGACCCTCTGTATTACATGATATGAAGTATGAGTGGCTGGTTTACCAGGCTACAAACAACAAAACCTTTGAGAGAAAATGTTTATCTGCTTTTTTGTATAATGAGTAAAGTGTAGTCCAGTGCCTACCATCTCTCTTCTTCAGAAGCCTTCTCAATGGGCTCTCGTTGGCACTGCCTGTCAAAGAGATGTGTAAATACAGTTTTTTTATTTGTACTGTAGTCACAGTTAAACAAAGCGGGTAAAACCACATAAACTGACTGACTATTAAACTTTGTTATAATGTTACGAATATTGGAATGGTAAAAATGTGTGTAGGTTGAAAAGGGTCTTCGGACTGCTCTGCCATGTCTTTGATGAAAGCAGCTAAAACCTGGATGTGATTTCCACTGAACCATTCCCTATAGAACTCTGCCCTATAATTCATCCTCTTATGAAACACATCACCTATCCACTACACTTTCTTGTGAAATGCATTACTTACACACACACAAAAAAAAACAGAAAACTTTAAAATGGTCAAATGAAGCACGGCTACAACAAAGAAGAAAATAAGCTAAATTTCTGGCAAGACATTCCTTTCTTTCCCTTGTTGTAACATAGGAGTGAACATCAGGAGAAGAGCAAACATTCACGTCTAGCTTAGCATGGCTGCTAGAGAGGAGAGTGGTTGAGGAGAGTGGTAGAGAGAGCATTGGGCTTAAGGTCCAGGGACTCACCTGAGGCACCGCAGACGGACAGCAGCACAGTAAGCAACAGGAACTGCATGAGGAGATGATGAGGAGCCATGACAGATGTATAGGACATGTATAAGTGTCTGTGTGTGTCTGTGTCTGTGTCTGTGTGGCCACTGGGGCTGGGGCTTCTGTATGGGTAGGAAAGGAGGCAGGCCTGAGGGCAGTCTGGCAAACATTCCCACCCAGAAAACCTGCTTGTTCCCGCAAAGGAATGCGGTAAACGCGCCGCCACTCTCACAGAGACGCTCTCTGTGTGCAGCCCCCAAACCAAACCAAACCTTGGCCCGCATGTGAGCTGGCTGTTTGTTTGCCACCACAGACTGCTACAGTAGCCTGCTTTTTCACCCTGCATTCATACATGTATGTCAGAAACTCCGAGGCGTTGAGCTCTTGCAAATGGAGAGACTTCAAACAGAGAAGGCGAAGACCAGAGGCGACTGTAGAATTCACTGGAGCACCAAAGAAAAAACACACCTCTTTCACTGAAACCTGCATTACCCAGTGGCTGTACTTTAAAGGTTGTCATCCCTCCAAAAGCCCTTTATAGGCCTGGGGGGCCCAAGCAGTGGCCTGTGCTGTTGGCTAGCCTCGCCTCTGCAGAAACCAGGCAGTACATATCCACCATACAAAATCATTTGAAATTATTCAGACAAGAAAAAAAATGCTGATGGCTCAATGGCCTCATAATTAATACAATGAAATAAATTACAGTTTTCAGATGCCTTTGTAACCTACTAAACACATTTCTTGCAGCCCCTGAGCCCCTGAGAAATTATGAAAATCCAATTCATAGATTGACATAAATTAAGTATGTATAATGTTTTGTAAAAAAAAAAAAAAAACTATACGTTTATTTGTTGCATATTATATGTATATCACATTAGTATTTAAAAGCATAAATGTAAAATTCCAACAAAGCATTCCTTTAAATGGCACATAAATGCAGCCTTTTGACTCCATAGTTCCAATATGAAAGAAAAAAAAAAATCCCTTTGAAAATTCCAAATACTTCCAGTTGTCTGTTGCATTTATGGAACACGTCTCGGGGATATTTACTAAAGTTGCGTCTCTACCCTTACAGGAAGCATATTTCTAGACAGAGGGAGCAAACAACTCCAGGGAAGACAGATGTTCCTCAATAAGCAATAAACATGCAAGCCCCTCTGACTGCTTCCCTGCGTTTTAACTCAATTTCCTGCCTTTAAAGTGACGCTGGGCTCCACAGGGCGTGCCTGCAGCATCCACCGGCATCCTGTAAAAAAAGAGACTGCACTCATGGACGGTTACACTCTCCTAAACTCCATTTCCCCCAGAAAACATTAAATTTTTAGGCAGCGCTTTACTGATAGAGGTATGGGTGGACTTTTTTGGGCGGGAGGGGTAGGAGGAATCAGCCTTGATGTTGTTTGTGAGCACTGACTGGATAACTAGTAATCAAATACATCAGCCTACGAAAACGCGATGATTATTTTATATTGTTACTCCATTAGCCTTTTAGATGTGGCGGCTCACTGGAGTTTGCCAGATGGACAGCGCCCCTTTGGATATACAGTACTGTGTGTATGGAGGAGATTCAATTTGGGGACACCACGACGGAGGATGGCACAGAGTTGTACTGCAAGGAGAGGGAATCTATTTTGAAGACGACAGTAAACCTCTGTTTCGCCAATTAACCATTATCATAGAAAGGGATACTTCTCTTCGGAGAAAGGAAGGAAAAAAACAGACAGAAAAATACAAAAGATGTCTTCAGTGTAAGATAACGGGGAAGCGCACAGTATCTCAGAGAGACTGTTTATATTCAAATTTGCGTTTTCCTTTTAAACTCATGCATGAATTCCTTGTTTAATGACGCAGAAAATTATTTGGAAGTACTAGCGGGGAACATCTCCCTAAACAAATGGATTTCTAAAAGAGAAAAAAAACCACAGGTGTGCTTCGAGTTAACTTGGGTTTTCAGTCAGAATCTAATCAAATTTATGTAGCTTATTCTGTAGTCAGCACAAACCCACAGCCCTCAGTCAACTCTCCTGGTTTCTTTAGGGCAAAATGATGCATGCAAGTTACTGTACTAATTCAAAAAATATTTGCTGGTTTATATATATATGTCTGTCAAACCACACAAAAACATGTAAAGCCTTCAGTTATCTGGGAAAATATTAGGTTTCACTCTCAGGAGCAGAGAAGCCCGACCACATTTGGAACCTCAAACCATGAAAACCTCAGTTCTCATCCTGTCATCCAGTCATCATGTTTTTTTGGTCAAGACTAATGTTATTGAGTCAGTATGTTGTGTAGGACGACATTGATATGTGCCATTTGTTATTTCTCTTTTTGACTGAATTATTCCAAAGCAGAGCAGAGAGCACCCTACATCCAAATCACACAAAACACTGAGATATCAGCAGATCTTACCATGTGTACCGAGTTAAAAGTAACCTTCAAAGAGATAAGCTCAAATCCACCATCAGAATCTGTTCCTATCAAACGCTGACAGCACAAAGATGACTGGCACTAGCTGTTATGGCCGGATTCACACAGTGTGGGGCCCCTGGCTGACTACATCTAAAATGCTCCCTTCACACACACACACACCAGAAACATAAATCATAAATAAACAAATACAAAACAAATAGTTATTTAAAAATAAGCTTTTTTTTTCTTTGCTGTCTCTTAAGGAATTTTATTGTTGTATATACAGTATGATAGGCTACATATACAACAGTTAGGTCCAGTCGAACTACTTAGCAATTTCTGATTGGATGAGATGCATTCTAAGCATCACTAGGAGTGAACATATCCCACAGTATACCAAAAAAAAAAAATATATAAAGGTCTACCGGTTCCAATCATGTTGGTCTCCTCCATTGGCTGAGGTCCCTGTGCACTTGCCCAATCACGTCTATGGATGATTTGGCCTTGCTACCTGCAGTCTGTTCCCCCCTGACACCTGCACTGATTTCAGTGTGATGGTCTGACAGCCTGTTAAGGTTGTGTCTGGCCAGTGCCCATAGGAGCCTGGTTTATTAAATAGCTGCCATGTTTTCTCGAGTAAATTGTGTCTGCACTCTTTGCCCAGAGGTGCCAGATCTTCACATCAGGAGTTTTAAAGCCTTTAGGATACTGCACATTATTCTCTGAGGGATGGGCCGTACATGTGAGCTGCTTGGTTGAGTGAGAGCCAGCCTGAGAGCCTATCCACTGGTACAGCACAATAATATCTGGCAGTTAAAAAAAAAAAACAAAAAAAAAAACATTCATTCTTCTGGAAGGTCAGATATGCCATCTTCATTTTAAAATTTATATAGGTTATCCTGTATACCCGCATACCTTAATTATGTTGTTTTTTTAATCTCTTTCAACGTTTTATGCAGTTGAATTGTATGCAGTTGAATTGTCTCGGTTGTTGTCCCTCAGTTGTGGAACAACCTACCAGTCCCTACAAGAGCAGCAACGACCCTTCTTTTCCGAGACTGCTTAACAAAACCAAATTCTACTAACCATCTCTTAACATAGGTACCTTCGATGTTCTCTACACATGTGTTTGCTATTATGTCCTCCTTTTGTAAGTCGCTTTGGATAAAAGCGTCTGCTAAGTGTAATGTAATGTAATGTAATGTAATTGCATTGAATTGCATCAGCCTGACAGCCTGTGAAATACAGGTGATTATTTTTGCAATTCCAATGAGATACCATCATGAAATGATTACTTGAATACGAACGTTCTGTTCATTCAGATGGATTTGTTAACTTTTAGAAATGGATCATGGTAACACACAACACAAACATGTTTATAATGTTTAAGAAAATCCACAAATTGAAAGATGACAGTTTTATTTTTATTGTAAAACACAGCACCTCTGGCCAAGTTTCTCCATTTAACTCTACTATTCCAACATCGTCACTGTACTCCAGTGATGGACAGATTGACCTCAGAAGCTACAATCCTGTACCATGCATTACTCTACTATTCCAACATCGTCACTGTACTCCAGTGATGGACAAATTGACCTCAGAAGCTACAATCCTGTACCATGCGTTACTTCCAGCCATTATAACCCATAATAACCCAGCTCTGCATCCAGGGTGAGGACTTAGTTAATGAAATCGCTTGTATTACAATAAATGCACAGTTGAAACCAGACGATTTGTAGTATGTGGCACTAGATTGTTAGCCTGGTAAACCAGCTCCTTGTACTTCATTTCATTTTGTACAGCGGGTCTGGCAGTGCTGTATTGAGAAACGATTTCTTCCTGGAGGTGTGGACTCTGCTGAAGTTTAAAACAAGTGTGCCTTTACCCAATCACCCAATCATGTCTGGTCGCATATGCACTACAATTCAATTGTAGCACACAAAGTCAACGTCATCGCTCACAAACACTCCCTCTCTTCACTGATTGGCTGGTACCTAATACAGCAATGTCAATGGCAGCAAGGCCTCTGTACAAAATGAAATGAATAACGAGGGGCTGGTTTACCAGGCTACTAGATTGTAGCTTCCAGCCTCTCCAGGCTGTTCTTCACTGCTTTGTATGTCATAGACCACACGTCCAGATCACAAAAGATGAAAGTCTTTTAGGGCAGTTGAGCATTGGGGTGGGGGTGAAGGCCTTAGAGGGGCCGTCAGTCGGTCGTCTCTTTTACTCCTTGGGGGTAGGTGGGGGGTGGGTGGAGGCCTTAGAGGGGCAGTCGGTAGTCTCGTTCACTCCTCTGGGGCAGGTGGGGGGGTGGGTGGAAGCCTTAGAGGGGCAGTCAGTCGGTAGTCTCGCTCACTCATCGGGGGCAGGTGGGGGTGGGTGGAGGCCTTAGAGGGGCAGTCAGTCGGTCGTGTCGTTTACTCCTGGGGACAGGTGGGGGGGGTGGGGGGGGTGGAGGACTTAGAGGGGCAGTCAGTCGGTCGTGTTGTTTACTCCTCCGGGGCAGGGGGGTCGTAGCCCAGGCGGCTGGCGGAGGGGAAGTGAGCCCAGAAGGTCCTGGCCAGGTCCTGGATCTTGTCGTAGCCGGCGTGGGAGCGCAGCTCCTCCACCCAGCCGAAGAAGTCCGAGGACGTCAGGGCCCAGTTGGGCATGCTGTGGGTCTCCCGCACACCTGCTCACAGCCAATCAGAGACGAGAATGACAAGTGTGATGACTACAGTGGATCTTAAATAAAATAAGTTATTTTTTATAATGACACCCGCGATGCATTTTACTGTGCTTTATATCTTACAATGAGTTGCGAGGGTTAAGCACATGGTACGGTTTTGCGGTTGCCTATTTGAAAATGTAATACATCTGTTGCGTTTGTCTAAGTTACTTTATTTAAAATACAAATTAAAAAAACAAAATAAATCTCATCTTGTCTTGGACAAATGAAGAACATGTCTACTAAATCATAAATATCTCAGCTGCACTAAACTTCTCATTACATTGAAAGAGCTAATGTAGACTCGTGAGATTACTCCAGAGATTTAGGTCAAGATAACATCTAAAATCACAAAGTCTTCAAAATATTCTTAACTTCTTGTCAACTGATTACTGTAATGTAATCACTGTTATTTAAGTTACATAACAAAATTAAAAGTTCACATTCCCTACAATGGATATCCAAGCCATTTAATGACTCACGAATGAGCACATGTGTTTTGTTGGAGTGTATGCAGTTTGTGCAGTTTTAAGAACTGGGCACTTGCATCCTGAGGGGATGCACATGAAGAACAACAGGAAAGTTCAGCTTAGACTGCTAAAGCTTTTGAGTGACAGTGAGCTGATGAACATAATGTACGACCCCTATACAGTTTGAAGCTGGGGCCTTAAGGCACAGTTGAAACCTTTTCTTCTTTTAATATTACAACTCACTGGGTGGGGGAACACATACACACATACACACACACATGCACACACACACACACGCACACACGCACACACACACACACACACACACATACACACACACATGCACACACACACACATGAACACACACACACACACACACACACGCACACACGCACACACACACACACACACACACACGCACACACGCACACACGCACACACACGCACACACACACGCACACACACACGCACACACACACACACACACACACATGCACACATAACTCAGCATGACTTCTGAAACAAGAAAGACCTTCAAGAACATATTACTCACCAGATTCCTCGCTGCAGTCTACTTCTGCAGAGAAGGTAGAGAGGGGTGGAAAACAATCATTTTGATGACTTCATCTTATATATTTTACATACTTTTTTCTGAATACACAAGTTCAGTTCATTATTGCTTCAGTACAATGCCCAGCCTCTATAGGTTAAATTGTAAGTGAAAAGACACATTTATGGTTTTCATTTTTTTTTATGTTTGAACTCTCTTTACCCAATCTTAAAAAGAGAGCAACAAAACGTTCACCTTACTTCAAAATAATAGCTACTGTCTGACACAGAGAAAACAGTATCTAGAAAGTACATTCAAGAAAAAAGGCAGTGTAACAAGGCATCAATCAATCAATGACAATCAATTTAGGTGGATCCTATGGAATGTAGCCCTCTACTCCCAGAGTGAGATATCAAAGCAGTCACAGTAACACACTAAATGCAACAGAATATAAAACCTATACAGGGCTGACACACTACCATCAAGTAACAGGGTAACGCTATTTATAGAGCTTATGTGGCAAATGCTGTCTGGTACAGTATATAGTATTTATTTTGCCTGTTAAAATGAGAAGCTTGCTAATTACAGATAATTGTACATATTTACTTGCAAGATGGTCATGAAAGTAGGGTCATGCTGTGCCTCATCTCTTATGTCAACCCAAAACATTAATGGATTAATGCCAGTGGACTCCCAGTAAAAACTGTAGTGGTGCAATTTTGGCAGCATTCACATCAGGAAATATGAAGAAACATTCCCAAACTAGGCTATTTGCCTACCTTACCTGTCAGCCAGAGGTACCCCAGCAGAAATGTGCAAAAGAGAAGGCTGAGACGAGGCATGATGTTCTCTCTCTCTGACGAACCACCACAACTGACCAGGACAAAAAACTCCCATCAACACAACGCATAACCAGCTTGAATCATGTCAAAGAACACACGTCAGTCATGTTAAATAAAAAACAGATGTTAGCTGAAAGCATAAATAATCTACAAAATGCAACTTCACATAAGTTTCCAGTGCAATACACCCTCTTACACACAGAGATGTTTGGCTCTCCTGATATCAGCTGTTGAGGTTGTGTGGTGCCTGATCCGTAGCCTGACCTGCTCTCCTCTGGGCTTAAAGTGTGTCTATGTGTTTAGCCAGAGCTCCTTGTAGGGTTGTGTTTACCTTTCACACGCACGCTTCATGTGTTGGCACCCATCTCTCGGGCTTTGTGCTGTCTTTCCAACATCCACTCAACTTCTCGCACCTGCAGAAGGCATACCAGCCTTCTCAAAGGCCACCTTTGTGGGACGGAGACCTTATAAGTTTGGGGAGCAAACGCGAGGAGCACCAAGAGGGCTGAGCAGGGCATGGGAAACTGCAACACATGTGCAGCTTCATCTTCACACAGAGGTGGACTTCCAGGGTTCAGAAAGTAAACGTCCTGCTAAAAATGGCTGAGTTTCCCTTCTAACCCTGGGTCTAAAGAAGCTGTTAGCGCTAAAAGCTTCTTAACTGCATTTGGGAAAACTGGCCAATATTTGTTCCAGCCAATTCACCACATCTGCTGATACTAATTACTGTAGCACACCTTTTCAGCCAGGTATTAGATGAGATACATAGTGAAATCACCTGTATTAAGTGCACAGGCAGAAGGAAGGAAAGAAGCTGGTTTGTCCACCTCTGCCTTCACATCATCTCCTTGTAGGCTAGGCACTCCATATAAAAAACAAAACAAAAAAAAAAACATGATGATGAAATGTTACGCTAGGCTGTTAGGGGGTCAGCCCTGTGGTTCCACAGCCCCATGGTCCCACAGCCCCATGTAAGATTTTTCTTAAAATTACGCCCACATTTCTAGTACACTTTTAAAAATGTGTCAGGTGTTTCTATATTTCCCTTCAGTTTAAGCCCTATCCTCCCACAGTACAAGATGTAAATATTATTATTGTGCTAAAAACAGTACAGTAGCACAGTAGACTTGATGACACTGACAGGCTCACAGAGGAGTTTTCAAATAGCCATCTTCTTTACTTAGCGTTTCTTCCATGAGTCTATGATGTCTATGAAGTGACTCCAAGCATTCCAGGAGCACCACCTCTCCATGGTAACCCGGGGGTTTGATACACTGCACCATCCATGCTTTCCAGAGGTATTGATGCACTGCAAACTATGGTTTGTGTGTCCAGTTGCTGCGCTTTATTCACCTGATCTGGCGGGAAGCTGGTCAGTGCGAGGCCTCTGTGCTACATAGAATTTGACTTTTTTCTTCTCCCCACTGCTTGTGTGCACTTACATTTAATGTTTGCAAAAACAAAGACATGAACGCACCATATTCAGCTGAAAGCTACATCCCATCTGTAGTCCCCTGCTACTGGATAATGAGTTGGGTGTAACTGACCACCAAATTGGAAGAAAGGGGGGTAAAATCTGATATGAATTTATAAAAAGGGAAATGTGGAAACATAGGGCCTAATTTTGAAAAAAAAAAAAAAAAATCTTAGAAATGAGGGAACTGTTGGAACATAGGGCTTGATACCACATCTCATCACCTGTATTTATACATGTGTAATGACAATAAAGTTGAATCTAATGTAATATGGACTTTGGACTGTAATTTGGACTGTAATTTCTTAGTAACTCAGGTTGCAAACCAGCGCGTCACAGCACACCGCACCTTATGCCCACGCACTTTTCTGCTGCTACTACTTATATTTATTTAGAATAGTCTTTTGTTTACAAATCATACCACCAGCCTTGCTGCTATTATTTATATTATGTAGAACAGTCTACTGTTACAAATCACACCACTAGCCACAGTGCTCTGCTAAAAGCCATGCCCTGTCTAGAATGTTTGTTCTAGGTCACCTGCAAACTTGACCTGCCTTGTTTACAACTGTGTTGTATTGTTCACTACTGTGTTGCACTGTATGTACAGGAGTGTACAGGAGAGTGTAAGCGTGTGTGTGTGTGAGTGCGTGTGTGAGTGGGTGAAGTGAATCTGTGTAGCCCCTCAGTAGTGTATGCAGGCACTATTATGTATCTGTCTTGTCTATACTGTGTTTTAACAGTTATGTGTACCACCAATTGTTCCCGGTGAAACGCTGTCTCGTCTCACTATGTACTGTGTATATGGCTGAAACGTCAATAAAAACCTACTTGACTTGACTTGATATATTTTGAAAAACATCTGGGAAATGTATAAACAGGGCTGTGGGAACGGCAGGCTCCCAGCTGTTATGCTAGGTACAATACAATGCTAACAGAACTAAAATGGTAAGCACTAATAGGTAAATTTACTGCATTTTATTTACGCATAACTACGCTCAGTAATAGCTTAGTCTTAAATTTGTGATCATTTTTAAAGGAAAGTAAATGTAGAATGTTTCAAAACCATAGCTATGGTGATATTGCACTAATGAGTAACAACACATTGAAATTGATTTAAATTAGCACTTAGGGATTTGTTTTGGACCAACTGAACAATGAGAGCTGCCTGTTAACAGACACACGTTTGTATAGGACAAATGAAATGTCAGCTGTGTCAGCTCAGAACATGCACTGTGAAAGCAATCAGAAATGGCCTTGAATGGGAGCTTCAGAGATGCTGTGTATCTGGAACGTAGTGTACCACGTTTTACATCACACATCTACAGTACCTTAAAAAAAATCAGTATGACATTTCAAATAAAAAGCATTCTGCATATGAAGAAACCGACAATTGTATCATACTCTTTCTTGGTGTTTGCATAGTCTCACTCTTACTTTTTAACCAATATTCACAGAAAGATTATTACACACGCAAACAAAACCTTTGAGACCCCAGACACCCAGTGCACTGTAGGATGGTATTTAGTGCCTTTCTTTCCCAGCCAAGGAACCCTAAAGTCCCTCTGTCTGTATCATCCCTTGGCAGACACGGTGACTACCCACAGATTAAGCCACAGATTAAGCCATCCGAGTGAGCTAATCCTGCAAGTGCATCACTCTGCAGTGGTGGGAAAAGGCCAGAGCCAACGGACCAAGACTGATCTCACTGTACCATTAATACACCACAGCACAATTACTGAGGAATTATGGTCACTCTGGCCAGTGGCAGGCTCCAGTGATCTTGCCGGCAACACAGCTGCTGTGCAGCTGAATGACACAATTGTCCAAACAGCACCATCTACTGGCAGCTATCTGAACTGCTATACAACACTCACCAATGTGTCAATTACTACACCAAAGTGGTATGTAGGCATACACAGTGGACATACAAGGTGAGCCATGATGATGATACAGATTGTAAATGCTAGTATCTTAAATTATAAGAAATACATTTATTACATAACTGAAATATGTGAGTTCAATGTATTATCTAAGATTTTACTATTTCTTACAGGTCGTTGGTGGCGCTCATAATATTGTGGACTTCAAAAGAAATTTCATACGTATTCAAGATAATATCACTTAAAATCCGTCCCATCATTATTTGACATATTAAAACAAAACGCTGCATAGACATCAAGGTCAACATTCCGTCACAAGATCTAGCAAAATTGTACTTTAGTCATACCTCTAGGTCAGTAAAGCCATCTCATTATTTACCCTGCCAAAGGGTATAACGTTTTTTGTCAACATTATAACATTATAGTTTTGAACCACATGTAAACTTACTGTCATATCAATAATGAATCAGTTATTTTTGCAAAAAAAAAAAATCTTTAATTGAACAAATGTATCTCAATTCTAACACACTGTATTCGTACAGTACTATATGTCTGAAACTAAATTATATATGCACCATACTTCTTCCTCTTAAATAGACATACAGATGAAAATGTTTTAAATAACGATGCTCAACAACATTCTGACATATCAAAAAGGAGAGGCTGGAAATCATCAATCGGGTCTTACGGGTAAACATAGTGTTTTGTGTCTCTGTTTATGTGTATATGTACGCTTTCAGTTGGTGGCCACAGACAAGATACATACACGAATAACTCTGCTCTGATGACCTGGAACAGGAAATAGGAACATGTGGTGTGTAGTGGGAACAGGAAGGAGCACATATTAGCAGTTACAAGGGGGTGGCACATTTGGTTGTACATCCACAAACATTCCACTGGAAAAAAAACAAACAAACAAACAAACAAAAAAAAGACTGGCTTCCCCTGTCAGTTAAATTTTCAGCCACCAGATGGCACTCTTTCCCATCCCACAGACGGCGAGAACGGTAAAACATGGGGGACGTGTCCCTTTCCTGAGACGGTTTTCTCTGTCTTTCTCTCTCTCTCTCTCTCTCTCTCTTTGACGATGCACGCTCTGCCACAACAAAGTTGGCACAGCCTGTGAAAAAATACCTGTGTATTTGGCGGGAAAGTGTTCATACTCAAATAGTTTTATTTCTTCTAAGTGAGCATCGGGGAAAGCTTCTCAAGAGCCTTTGGTTGGTCTGGCAGACATTCCAAAACAAAGAAAGAAAAAGAAAGAAAGAAAGAAAAATGCCCTGGAAAGAAAGTTTCCCCCCCCCCCCCTATATTTCCTTTCTCTGGTCTTGAACAGCTAAACTTACAACAGTTGCTGACACGGAAGTCTCTAGAACACGAGTGCTGTCAGGCGGGAGTGCTGTGATTGTTCCACTAAGCAGAAGGAACCATATTAAGGTGAAGCCAGCGTCCAAGGCAATAAGTGAGTGATTACTGTGGCCACTTAGTAAAGGCGAGTACCTAATCTCATACACCTTATCCACAAGCTAACCACACTACAGACAGAAAAGTTAAAAAAGAAAGGAAAAAGAAAGGAAAAAAAAAAGAAAAACAGGCCCAGGGATGCTTAAAATACAGGTGTAAGACAGCTTCTATTGGCATTTCTGCTTGTACCACAACAATCTTTAGCATCACCGGTTCTTCACATTTGGCTCCAAGTTAATAGTTCTTCCTTGGCTCGTGATTTTTACGGAACGTCCTTGCGCTGTTGCTACGTACCATGAAGGTTTCTGTAGTTCTCCGAACTGTTACTTTTAGCCCCACACGAGGAAGAGGAGACGAGACACGGCTCTGTGGCATCCAATCCTAAGGCTTGCTTTCAGGCAGGGATGGTGAGTGCGTTTTTTACGGGAGTTTTTTATGGGTGCGTGTGTGTGTGTGTGCTTGTGTGTGTGTGTGTGTGTCACAGCAGAGGCTTGACCAGGTAGAGCTTGTCCCCTTGCTCGCTGGTGAAGATGGGCGCTTTCTTGTAGTGTTCCACGAGCTCGTCCAGGGTGTTGAAACGCCGCTGGCCGATGCAGTACACGCCCTCGCAGAGCTGCACCTTAAAGTGCTTGTTCTTCCCCACCGCCTTCAGCGATATCGAGAAGTCGCTCGGCTGGGAGAGGGACAGAAAAGCTTAGTTTAGTTCTATAGTTTAGTTCACAGAGACAACATACTAAATAAATATTCTGGACAATTATGTACAATATTGATAATAAACGCATTATTTACAATAACCCTTTCAAGTATTTACCTGGTAGTGGCATTGTAAATTCAAGCATATAGGTCATGTAGGCAACTACTGAGAAAATACACCTGAAATACTAATTCATGCCGATACATCTGTACTTAGGCTGCTACACACAGTAAAGATATCCGTGGTTAGGTTGGTAAATAAACTACCACATCTCTCTAATGTATGTACCAACTCAAGTACATATATCTTCATATGTGTTAGTATTTCAAGTGCATTTACTCTGTATTTACCTACATTTGATTTTACTCAGAACCAGTTTTATTGGGCAAGTACACGTACGTATACAAGGAATCTGACTTGATATTTCATACTCGTACGTAACCTGCAACATGCTTGAATTGACATTACTAGGTAAATAAACACCCAGTAAATAACGGACTGTAAAAGACAGGGTTATCCCATCTATGATAAATATATTATGTAGTATATAGTAGATATAGTATATATACTACTGCACATATAGACATTACAAACACTAGTGTCTACATGCAATGAGGAAACAACAGGATAGGATGAGTGCAGAGGAAAGGGAAAAAGAAGAGGGGTGCCAGAGTTGCCTGGGTAACGTGAGAAAAAGACAGACAGAGAAAGAGTTCAGAAAGGAAGAGAAAGGGGGGGAGGGGAAGAAAGATGAAATTAAGCTTAAATTAAATTTAAAACAATCAGCCTTGGCAAGAGAGCACGGTCTAGCCCGAAGGCGTAAACACATTCATTTTCAGGAGGAAGTCAAACGCACACACCATGCCAATGGCATTACGCGGCAATAAAAACTAATTCCATTTTAATTTGATGTGTTCATCAATCATCCCTAACTAGAAAATACTGCCAAATTGAAATTAAGTCGTGGGTTTGTGTAACACCAATATAAAAACCACAAATAATAAAAACAAAATTACTTTATTAGGCCATTATTCTCCTATTTTAAAGAGATACAGCCTACATTCCAGACGATCATAAAAGCAATTTCTTAATCATCTCATTTCAGATCTTAGAGGTGCCTTTTCACAGCTATTCAGTGTCTATGCAGTGTTTTATTTTAAGAGTGTGTCTCTCTACTAGCAAATGTCTACAGTCAAAATGCAAAATAGTTAAGACTTCGAGGGATCCCAACTGTATGTTTAAGCATACACAATGACGGCATATTAAGCATGACTGGTTATAATGATTGACTAAAGTTGCCTAAAAGCTGACAGCCTCTTTGAGGCAGAGTTTGATGTGAGCAGAGATGAATTACACCAGAGAACACCAAGGTACATAAGACTCAATGTTGTCAACGGCCAAGCAGTCCTGTGTGCAATACATTATAAATTACACCCTGTACAGACATTGAGTTACAATGTCCTGGGAGACCTCTCCAATTATAGCTAAAATACATGTATGAAACCAAAATTGGAATATAATTTTCAAATCAAATCTTTGCCATCTCAAACCATAGATGTCCTTGTTTTTCAATGTTCCAATCTCTTTATACTATATTTAAATTAATAACTACCATTCTTTCATCTATTAAGATGTTCAAGGTTAATCACGTCTAAACATGTCAGTAATCAGTAAAACCACGTCTCAGATTACATTCTGGGCTGATAAATATCTGTGCATGTGACTTTTTGAGATCTGTGGCTAAACTCATTCACTGAAGGCTTTACTTAAGGCAGCTGTGGTGTGGACATTTGGATCTCATTTTCAGCTACGATCATCAAGACGGTAAATCTGAACTAATTTAGGAATACTGCTTATCTACTGTGGAGGACAAAAAAGGCCTTTCTACATTGCATTGAACATCACTGCAGCACTTTCAAAGGCTGTTTAGTAAACATCAAAATCATTTCCAAGGACTCGATAAACATTGGATGTTGCTGAGCAGTGGCGCCAAAAATAGACCCAAACAGGCATAACGTTGGCAGTAAAGTTTACCGGTTGTCTGCAGGGTCGATTGTAAACAATGGAACCTGAACCAATAAAGTGTTGCTGACAGAGTGCACCCGCTACACTTTGTCACAGCTGGTGTGCAAAGGCCTTCAGAGAAAAGTCTACAGTTTTACAAAAAGACTACAGGAATGACCATGCACTTATCGATGATTCACTTTCTCGCACGAGGAACAGATAGACTTATAGACTTCCAAAAAGACTACAGGAATGACCACACACTTAGCAGTAATTCACTATCTCGCATGAGAAAAAGACTACAGGAATGACCACGCACCTACTGATGATTCACTTTCTCGCACAAGGAACAGACAGACGTATACAGTAGACTTCTAAAAAGACTACAGGAATGACCACGCACTTACCGAGGATTCACTATCTCGCACGAGGAAGTCGCCCTCGAGCCCCCTCTCGTTGAGCGCGCACTCCGCTTGGTGCCGCGTCACTTTGCCATAGTACCAGTCCTTCCCGGCAAACTTGCCCGTGCGCGCCGGGCCCGTGTGGGCGCTGTTGCCCGTGCCCGTGCCCGCTCCGGCCGAGGCGTGGGGGGGGTGCGGCAGGGTGCCGCTGGGCGCCGGCCCGTCGCTAAGGACAACCACGTAGTTCTTTGGCACCAGGCCCAGCTGTCCGCGGCTGTTCCGGCACTTCCACCACTCGGGGTCGTTTTCGGGCTTCTCCACCACCTCCATGACCTCGCCCTTCTCGAAGTTCAGCTCCTCATCCGTCACCGAGCTGAAGGGGTACAGCGTCTGGACCGTGTGCAGCACCCCCAGCTGCTGCGACCCCCCACCGCCACCGTTACTGAGCCCACTCTTCTGCTGCCCCCACTGGGAGCTCAGGGTGCCCCCTCCCATCCCCGCCTGGGGCTCCCCTGCCGCCTCCTCACTGCCACCACCACCACCGCCACCCTCCTCCAGCACGTAGTTTGAGGGGAACCAGCCCACCTGCCCGCCGTAGCTGCCCCGCCACCAGCCGTCGCTGCACTTCTCCATGACCAGCACGCGCGTGCCCTTGACCAGGGTGAGCTCGTCATCGCGCTCCGCCGAGTAGGCGAACTTGACCAGCGCCGGGATGTTCAGGTCGTAGATGCGCTCGGCCCCCCCACCGCCGCTGCCCGTGCTGCCGTTGGTGGGGTATTCGGCGTCCGTGCTCGGCGTGGGGGACGTGTCACGTGCGCTCGTCTTTCGCTTCGTCTTCCCGAGGCCTGAGAGGAAAGACAGACTAATCATTAATGGCTTTTCCAATTCTTAAAGCAACAATACATAGATTTGTTTTTACTGATTTTTTGTGGTCACTGCATATTTTATTGCGCTGGATTTGAAGCCTGACTAAAATACCAAACAACTACTAGCCTGGTAAACCCGCCCCTCGTACTTCATTTCATTTTGTATAGAGGGTCTGGACCATAATCTCTTGAGGGTCATTTAGTCGGCCCCAGCAAGACCAATCCAATCCGCGAACAGAGGGTGTGTTTGTTTAGCCTGGTAAACCCACCCCTCGTACTTCATTTCATTTCGTGCAGAGGGTCTGGACTGGAATCTCTTGAGGAGCATTTGGCAAGTCGCAGAAAGTACGATCCAATCAGCGAACAGAGGGTGTGTTCGTTAGCTGTGACGTTGACCTTGTGTGCTACATTTGAATTGTAGTGCGTAGGTAGGCTAATTGCATACGTGACGACCAGGCGTTAGCGATTGGGTAAAGGCTGATGCACTTGTTTTAAACTTCATCAGAGTCCACACCTCCAAGAAATCGTTTCTGACGGTGTCTGTTCCAGACCCTCTGTACAAAATCAAATGAAGTATGAGGGGCTGTTTTACCAGGCTAACATAGTACAGCACTGGTGTTCAACATTCAGCTAAAATACATCATTCAGTAAGCAACCTTGCAGCTTTTCTTAGGGCTTTCTGAGATGTTGGTGGTTTGCAAGAACGTTGTCCTTGGACTAGTTGGTTCTCCAGTTTTAGACCAAAACTCCTTGCTGCTTCTTAAAGGCTGGACTGTAGGAGGCTAGACCACTCACAGTGTAGTCACTGACAAACACCATAAGCCTTAAATGGCAGAAAATGGTATCTGTTCCATAACCGCCCAAATGGCCACATCTTTAATTGCAAAGTATCAGTATACAGTGGTCTGCTGCAATGAAGTGTGACGAATATGTACAGACAGAATTCTGGACCTGAGGCAGCGATCTGAGGTCATGTCCACATTAGTCCGTTTTAACCGTTTCAGAACCGAAACGACTTCGGTTCACACAAACCGCTTGTTTTTTGTTTTTTTTTGCTCTCATTTTACGGGCCATGTTCAAAAAGCTCTGTTACTGGCTCTATTTCTAATTTGTCACGGTTTCAGAGCCCCAAAAATGATGGACTAGTGTGGAAGACAGAAGGCAGAAACGTTACATTCACCAGTACTATGTAGAAAAGTAGTAATGTCAACTTAGCCTCAGTGTAGCTGGGAAACAAACCAGGTCTGCGGAGACTACGTGGGAGGATAGGCATGGAAACAACAGTAGCCATGCATTGTGTGTGTGTGTGTGTGTGTGTGTGTGTGTGTGTGTGTGTGTGTGTGTGTGTGTGTGTGTGTGTGTGTGTGTGTGTGTGTGTGTGTGTGCGTGTGTGTGTGTGTGCAGGGGGGCTGGTGTAGGCACAGTGGTAACACAGTTGTACATTCCTCATGGAGAAAAGATAAATAACTTTCCGCTGACAAAACATTAACTCTGGTTGCCATAGCAGCAATCGCTAGTCAACAGACAGCTGCTGTTTCACGCTTCTCTGGGCTCTAATTTTGGTTTTTATTGATTTTGGTTTTCATTGTGGACTGATAATGACTTACTGGGAGACATTATATATTGCGGTAATGAGAAAAAATAACCTTGAAATTAACGTTGAAAAAGTAAAAAAAAAAAATTGAAACTGAATGCTAAATGCTAAATGATGAATACTATAAATATGATAAATATGAAATAATATGAATATGAAATTTACTGATTTCTGAAAAAGTGGATGCCAGGAAACCTTTGTTTGATTGCTGTTTGTATTTATTTCCACTCATTCCTCATTTTAATTATTTTCTTGACCTCTTCTTATTGCCTCTTTCTCTCTTAGTGCTTAACATAGCTGTTCATGCAGTAGTTTCCAAGTCAAAGTGTGGGTGCTTCAGGTGCTCTGGTCAGACAGAAAGCAAACGATCTTGTCTGTAACCTTCTGCGTTCTTCACGCCTGATTGCTCCTCTACCTCAACAGAGCTGCCTCTCATTGTGCGTGTGGGTAGGTGCATGCATGTGTAACAGAGGGAACAAGGGACAAAGAATGAGAGAGAGAGGGGGGGGGGGAGAAAAGGAGAAAAGGATTGCGAGTGAGAGGGAGAAAGAAAGGGAGAGAGAGACAGAGAGAACGGAAAGGAGAGGGAGAGAGACAGAGAGAGAGAGAAAGAGAAAGAGAAAGAGGGAATGTGAGAGACAGAGAAAAAGGAAGGGAGAGAGGAGAGAGAGAGAAAGAGGAAATGAGAGACAGAGAGAAAGGAAGGGGGGGGGGGGGGAGA
The DNA here is from genome assembly GCA_027475355.1 of Coilia nasus. Classification (NCBI taxonomy): domain Eukaryota; kingdom Metazoa; phylum Chordata; class Actinopteri; order Clupeiformes; family Engraulidae; genus Coilia; species Coilia nasus. The sequence continues at coordinate 10,114,508 of CM050220.1, read as the reverse complement.
AAGAAAGAAACAGAAAGGGAGAGAGAGGGAGAGAGAGAGAGAGAGAGAGAGAGAGAGAGAGAGAGAGAGAGAGAGAGAGAAAGCTAGGGGGCACCAGGGAGGGAGGGAGGGGGGGTTAGATCGTGCCAGACCCAGTCTCACCGTCTCCAGAGCAGAGCCATCATGACTTATTAACCTGCAAGTCTGCACAGCACAGCACACCACCTCACACACACATATCAATATTTACACACGTTCGCCCTCTCACACACATCTCAATTCCGCCTGCGGCCCGTCACACGCAGCCCCACCCCACACACACACACACACACACACACACACACACACACACACACACACACAGCGGCCTGTCACGCAGGTGTCACTTCACATTGTTTACTACAGCCGAACCGGGTGCTCGCTGGCTTATGTTTCCGGCAGAGGAATCTGAGGCATTTCAAGACTTAAATAAGATGCTCACTTACTGGAACACACACACACACACACACACAGAGATACACAGATATGCTCACACACACACACACACTCACAGGCACGCGCACACACTCACACACACTCTCTCACACTCTTTCAAACTCTTTCACACTCTCTCACACTCTTTCACACTCTCTCACACTCTTTCACACTCTCTCACACTCTCTCACACTCTCTCACACTCTCTCACACACAGCGAAGTGTGAATTCACAGTGCTATTGAGCATTTCTCTGCCCCCAAACACACAAAATCAATGGCGAACCTTAATGTGTAAAAGGAGAAGCCTTTTCCCCCGGAATAAGAGCCAAACTACGTAAGTGGCGAGCAAAAAGTCGCGGCCGATTTAGAAGGTAAGTGACCTGGGGAAGCGGAGAGATGGGGAAGGCTGATGAGACACTGTGACCGTTTCACAAAACCTATCTGAGCACTTAGCCCCTGTCACGCTCCGACCCACCGCCTCCCATCCATTCTGTTTCACTAAACAACGGGGACCCAATCTGGGCTAGTGTGTGTAATGTGTGTGTGATGTGTGTGTGTAATGTGTGCGCACGTGTGTGTGAGTGCATGCGCACATGTGTGTTTGTGTGTGTATTTGTGTGTGTGTGTGTGTGTATTTGTGTGTGTATGCGTATGTGTGTCTGTGTGTGTGGTGTGTGTGTCTGTGTGTGTGGTGTGTGTGTGTGTGTGTATCTGTGTGTGTGTGCACACGTGTGCATTTGTGTGTATGCGCGTGTACATATTTGTGTGTGTGTGTGTGTGTGTGTGCATGCGTGCATTTGTGTGTGTGTATCTGTGTGTGCGTGCGCACGTGTGCATTCGTGTGTATGCGCGTGTACATATTTGTGTGTGTGTGTGTGTGTGTGTGTGTGTGTGTGTGTGTGTGTGTGTGTGTGTGTGTGTGAACGTGTGTGTCTATTTATAGCTTCCTGTAGAAAGGAAGCAAACTGAACATCTCTTGCTTGACAGCCTCTCAGGCTTTTATGGCATCGGCCTGTGGAGCGACAAGGGAGAGGAGTGGAAGGAAGAAAAGAGCAAAGAAGGGAGAGAGAGAGAGAGTCACAGGAAGTGCAAAATAAACTGTCTAAAGTAGAGAGGGAGTGCGAGAGAACACTGTGACAGATATGTCTGTCCTCCTCAAGAAGCCCTATCAACAGAACCAGCATGTGCTTCAGGATACAACCTCTATACACACACATACACACACACACACACACACACACACACACACACACACACACACACATACACACACACACACACACACACACACACACACACACACACAACACAACGCAAGTTGAAGCTTCGCTGTTTGTTTTTGACATGAGAAGGGAGGAAAAACAACCAAAGAAACTATGAGCCTTTAGTTCTACAAACACAAGTCAGCAGTCAGCAGTCTTAGATGTGCACCATTAAGCATGAAGTGGCTGCCCTACTTTTCAAAACTTTACACCACACAATTTCTTTTCTACTAGCCAAGTTTCTGATGGCAGGGTCTGGAGAGTGTGAGGGATGGGTCTGGAAAGTGTGATGGCAGGGTCTGGAGAGTGTGAGGGATGGGATGGACAGGAGCTGGCAGTCAGAGGTTGCTATTTTCAATGTGTGGGTGCACTGCATGCTGGCTCTTGCATGCGCGCGTGTGTGTGTGTGTGTGCGTGTGTGTGTGTGTGCACGTGTGCGTGTGTGCACGTGTACGTGTACGTGTACGCGCGTGTGTGTGTGTGTGTGTGTGTGTGCACGTGTACGTGTACGTGTGCGTGTGTGTGTGTGTGTGTGTGTGTGTGCACGTGTACGTGTACGTGTGTGTGTGTTCTATCTGCACACACCAAGCTTCAAACTACTATCCTACTGTCACTGAGAGAAAGGGTCATCTCCTCATATCTAATACCGGTACCTAATGTCACACATTTTCCCCCTGTGACACTTCCAGTGGAACAGCCATGCAATGGGGTGTGGGGATTGGGGCAGTGGTGGCCCGGCGGTTAAGGTATCTTAAGGACTTGCGACCGCAGGATCGCAGGATCCAGTGGTGCCAGTGGTGCCAGTGAGGCACCCGAGCCATCGTACCGTCCCCACACACTGCTCCCCGGGCCCCGTTTTCATGGCTGCCTCTCTTTACGTGTGAGACAGTTTCGTTGTGTACACTGTGTGCTATGCTGTGGTGTGCCGTGTAATCGAGAGAAAGAGAGAGAGAGAGAGAGAGAGAGAGAGAGAGAGAGAGAGAGAGAGAGAGAGAGAGAGAGAACAGCATTTTAAGCAGCCAAGCACATTGGCAGGCGTGTAATTCTTTAGTCATTCTTTGTAAGCATTCTTTGTTACTGTAGGATGCTTGTATTGTAAATATACCTGTACCTCTTATGGGGTAATATTCAATATAATCTGAATACAGAGAGGGCAAAATGAAGCAAGAGTTAGTTCTCCTTTTAAAAAAATTGACTGTCAAAGGCCACCACAGCAGAAAACTTGGACCGGTTAAGCCTGTTTGATATTCTTCTTGAAGTGTGTGATGACTGGTAGAGGCAAGATATTTCCAAAGGAGTCATCTTCCCTCACAGACACATCAATCAGCCTAATCAAGCAGGTCTGTCAAGAGGCAAGCAACGCAGCAGGCTACACGTAACTAGGGGACAGGGCAAATGCCTAGAATACTCGGAGAAACTACTTTCACGTAGCCTGGTAAACCAGCCCCTCGTACTTCATTTCATTTTGTACAGAGGGTCTGGCCTTGCTGCATTGAGAAACGATTTCTTCCTGGAGGTGTGGACTCTGCTGAAGTTTAAAACAAGTGGCTCCGCCTTTTCCCAATCGCTAATGTCTACACTATGTGCTACAGTTCAAATGTAGCACACAAACTAGACATCATCGCTCACGAACACTCCCTCTGTTCGCTGATTGGCTCGAATTCGCTTGGTCTGAATACATAAATGTCAATGGCAGCAAGGCCAGAGCGTCTGTACAAAATGAAATGAAGTCTGACTTTCATGCTAGACTTTGATGCTAATTAAAATACTATAAATAATCTTAGCTACTTTTTGTTCATAAGTCTACTGTATGTCTGATGTTAAAATGGGTGACTGGGATGTCTTTGCTTGCGCACGACTCTGGAAATGGACTACCCCCCTTATGGACATGTGAATGATGAGACACCGGACTATGCAAAGAGTTAATCGAGTTAAAGACCAACCATTCATGAAGCCTAAAACAAAAAAAACTACACTCTAGGTGTAGGTGTGTGTGTGTGTGTCTGTGTGTGTGCGTGTGTGTGTATGTACGCTGCATACCAATCCTTCGCCTCTTGCCCTCCGTCCTCTGTCTCCACCTCTACCACACACACGCAGAGGCCAAGTATGAAAACTGACCCCAGACCAGCCGCCACGGCTCTACCACACATGCAGAGGCCAAGTATGAAAACTGACCCCAGACCAGCCGCCACGGCTATTAGGCGCCGGCCCCAGAAATATCAGCCTGCTGATGTCAGCATGCCGCGGTGGCAGCGCAGGCTGTGTGGGGAGGCCGCGGGGGCGAGTGCTACACAAGCAGGCCCTTATCCAGCAGGCCTCCTCAGGGAGGCCCTTAGCCTCAAGCAGCCAGCCCTGTAGCACAGAAACACAGCTCTGCCGCAGCAAGCATGTCCGCAGGCACGCACACACACACACACACACACATGCACACAGAGGTACACACACACATGTAAAGTACGCGCACACACACACATACATACACACCCACAAACACACGTACTCACCACACACTCACCCACACGCTCTCTCGGCTACAGATGACTGACCAAGTCTGCAAAGTCATCACGATGGACATAATTTGGTTTAGCGAAGCAGACAGTAGAACCACAGGGCTGGATGATTACTCCACTTTCCCCTCTGTCTGTCTGTCTGTCTGTCTGTCTGTCTGTCTGTCTGTCTGTCTGTCTGTCTCTCTCTCTGTCTCTCTCTCTGTCTCTCTCTCTGTCTCTCTCTCTGTCTCTCTCTCTGTCTCTCTCTCTGTCTCTCTCTCTCTCTCTCTCCCCCTCCCTCCTTCTCTCTCCAGTATTTTTTTCCTCCCGTTTCTTGTCCCAACTGCCTCCCTTTTCTTTTCATGCGTTATGACCATGCGGTGCTCCCCTTAATAACAGATTTTTTTTACAATGTTGGTAGGGAACAAATGGATGAAAAAGGACAAAATAAACCATTGTGCTCCAAAATAAATATATTTAAATATCCCTTGCTTTATGGTTTCCTTTGGTTGGTTGGCTGTTGGTTGCCATGGCAACTGTCAAAAAATGTTGGGGGGCATACCAAGATGCTGCAGTAACTCAAGAAGAGACACCTCAAATCTTAAAATGAAAGGACCAACCTTATACACAGTTATCCAAGTTAGCCATTGTTACACAGGTTTAGGTTTTAAGGTTTAAGACCTACATATCACTATCAAACTATTGTGTTTTGATGGAAAGTAAAGGAATGTTGAAAGAATGTTGGGATTGCCAAGTTTTGGAAGGCAACAAGAATGCGTTTTGTTTTTACCCTGACTGAGCTTGAGGTAGTTAGAGGTCATGCTGCTACAGCATAGAGGAAGGCAACCGAGTGAAAGACTGGTGAGGCGGAAGGGGCTTTATGTGGACGATCGACAGCAGCAATTTCAACTTCTATCATGTCCCTGGTCTAAAAGACAAAAATGATAGCTCTACAACTGATGCATAAAAATGACAGAAAAATGATGGTTGAGAACTCCCTTTTCATGCATAACAATTTCCCAAGTAAAGCTTTTTGACCTACATTAGTTTGCGGCAATTGAGGCAGCATGAGTCTACCAAATGCAAGCACTGTCCTGAACACCAATATTTGGAGTATAGCAGTTTACACACAATAGACATCCATAGACTGGATTTGCAAATGAATACAACAAAACCACATCACTGAAATCAACAAAACACATTTTTGGTGCTTTTTACAGTAATTGGCAACCAACTGTGAAACCATCAGCCAAGTGCCATGTTGCCGACTTTAACCAGTCTTTTGACAAACAGACTATAACTTAGTGTAATAACATTACTTAGTCCAGACTGGTGCACTACTGCCATTAAGTGCAGGGATGACATTTATTAATAAGAATGAGTATACAGCTCTGGAAAAAATTGAGAGACCACTGTAAAATGATGATGAATGAAAAAATAGTTTCTCAGATTTAACTATTTATAGGTATTTGTGTGAGTAAAGTGAACATTTTTGTTTTATTCTGTATACTACTGACAACATTTCTCCAAAAATTCCAAATTCAACTGACAGTGGAAACGAATGGCTGTCATACATGTAGAGATGCTGATTTTGGGAACATTTGCAGTGGTCTCTGGATGGGAAGATATGTGATTCTGGTATTCATGTCAGTACATTCCTACTACAAATTTTAACCTTTTTTGTCTTTTTAATTATTTAGTGACATTCAGCAATCGCACTATGGATGTATGCCATAACTCAGTACCTGGTCCACAATGACCCTGTCCATCCACATCTCTGATTGCGCTCGTTTTTTTCTGTAATCTTCCCATAACCTCTGGTGAACAAAAAGGCCACCGACCAAAATCCACAGACGTCAGGAGATGCAACCTGCACCACAAAGGGCCTCTCACCAGCCCCTCAAGAGCAAGGCCTGCACACGGTGCCAGGCAATATGGCGTGGCACAGCATCTCTACTGGGGTGCCACAGAAAGAGAACAATGGCTACTGCCAAAACCTGGATTATCCTAATGCCCAGAAAAGGCATATGCATGCACACATGGTCATACAGGAGGGCTTTTAAACTCTTGCCAAAATCAATACAATGATCAATGGTAACAAAAAAGCCTGCAACAAAATACTAATATATACTAATACTACTACACTAATATACAAAATACTACAAAAATGCTAATATATATTCAGACGTCATGGATGTAGTCTTCATAAATTCATAAATAAAAACGAAAATATAAGCACACCAAATTTAAAGCTGTAATTCTGATATGTGTAACCATGGATACACCAGAGACTGTCTTTTGCACTTTCATTCATTGACTAGACATTTTAAGTCCCTGGAGAATTCTAAAATATCCTTGTGTTTAACCATTACACAATCTAGCATCCATCACATGATCCAGCATCCAATTAAAGTCTATAGCCATAGCATGATCTAGCAACCAATCAAAACTATACGTCTTAATCCATCGCATGCTCCAACATCCAATTAAAAACTGTAATCTCATTAATAGGTCAAAACACAAGCACTTATGGCATGCAGTAACTCAAGCATAGTAAATGCACTCAACCCCCTGCCTGGAACCGCACACAGCACTATATATACGAGATGGCTGACGGCTCAATTCGCACAGACGGCTCTCAGCTGCTCTCGCATGTTTCCAGTCAGCCTTACAGCTTTAGTGTTTCTTTCGCATGACAGAGTGGGACTGTGCTGGCAGGCAGCGCAGCGCAGGGCTGAGGAGGGCTGAGAGGAGCATGGCTGTCAAGTGTCTGACAGACTCGCAACCCCCAGGCAGCAAAACATCAATTACTCCTCTGTTACGAGTTACGTGTCAGCTGGAATCAGTGCCCTTCGCAGTCTGCTGGGCTGTGAGCCTGATGAACCGGCCCACTGTTTAGATAAACAAGCCATTTGGCCAAAGGCCCAGATTTGTAACTAAATACATTTTGTGATTAGAAAGGTGATTGGCTGACACGTGGGTGTGTATGGATGTGTATGAGCGTGGTCCATTTCTCACCTGAAAAAGAGCAGTCATGCACTCATCGCACATGATTTTAAAGGTTATGTCACATCAGTAGATCATGAGTACATCCAGACTTGTAAAGCTTTTTAGTCAAGGACACTTTTAGTTCTCTTTGCAATGCAATGTTCTTTGAAAGTAGGTGTTATGTCTTGTTTGTTTTGTAAATATTAAATGTCTATAGGAAACTGTTTGTCCTGCTGTCGCAGCCAAATCTCTCCTTAAATGTGATTTTATATCTCACAGAGACTAACCTGATTAAATAAAGGTTATAGTGATAACACCTGATTGACATCAAGCCTTAAAGGTGTCATTGCATCGTTTTTTTCATTAATTTTGTTTCTTTAGTATTAATGAATGCCCTGTGAGATGATTTTCGTGAAAAAAAAAATGCTTTAGTGCTCCTGTTTCAGACTGCTCTAAATTGGTGGAGGAGATAGAGCGGGGAGAATGACAGGTTCTCAGTTATGCTAGTCACAGGCTACAATCATTCAAAGCCCATTCGGTGATAGCACACCAACTACAAGATTTAAACATTCTAAACAAACACACACACTTACCTATATTTCATTAAATCAATGTGTGCTGCAACGAGACTCCTCTGCTAACTACAACTATGGCATGGCATTTTCTAATTAACAAACTTATGTCACTTTGTTTGCCCTTTTCTTATTTGCTTGTTTTTCCATCTATTTTCTTTCATTGACTATTGGAGGCAATTGGGGTAGAAGAACATTTTCACGTGCAGCATGCATATGCAACTCAGAGTGACCTATTGTATTTCAAAAAGAGCAAGTACTAAACGGTTTCTCGCGGAATGAGACCTTTAAGCGCCACTACCCTCTGGGTACCTCAGGCAATGGCACAAAGCAGCCCAGGCTATTAACTGGCCTGCCTGGTTGATGACCCTGCAATTAAGTGCCATCTTATCTGGTGCAACGGTAAGGGAGATTGAGCTTCCTGGAAGAGTAGTCAATAGTGGCTGTAGAAGAATACCTTAAATTGTTTCCTTGGAAGACAAGCTAAGTAAAGTGACCACATCTAAAAACCATCACATAAAAATGTCTTATGATCTTGACAGCACTTTTTGGGCAATGAGTCATTTAATGTGCCCCAAATTCAGCAATCTACTCAAGCAGTCTCCTTGACCTCTCAACTATGTCAAGTTTAAAGCCATTTGATTTTAATTTAAACCTCTTTCACTCAGTGTGAACTCTCCACTCCAATTCACCATTTTCTTGCAGATTATGTTCTCACATCTTTATAATCTAATAGATTTTGAATGTTTCAGAGAGCCTGCTTTTAACATCATGTTTGGAAATCTACAACTGGATAAATGTAACCTGGTAAACCCGCCTCTCGTACTTCATTTAATTTTGTACAGAGGGTCTGGACCGGAATCTGTTGAGGAGCATTTAAGAGGACCGAGCAACTCCTATCCAATCAGCGAACAGAAGGTGTGGAAAGTCATGGACGGTGACTTTGTGCGCTACATTTGAATTGTAGTGCGTAGGTAGGCTAATTGCATACGTGACGACCAGGCGTTAGCGATTGGGTAAAGGCAGAGGCACTCCACACCTCCACCTCCACCACCTTTTACCTTTCTGTAAAAGGAGCTATTTAAAGTTACTGTGACACAAAAAAACCTAAAAGACATTTTCAGAGAGGGAGTCTATTTAAAGCATTAAAACAAACTGTTGATAAAAAAAAAAACAACAGATCAAAGAATAAATGCACAGGTTCGCTTTTAAATAGGTGTTGCAATATGCATTTGCTTTTTTGGGTTGGGTCGAGAGAAGTGCATTCCTTTTTTTCATACTTAATGGCCAATTCACCTCAGATGTCATTTTATTATTTATTCATATACCATCTATGTGTTTTGGCTTTCTGCCCTTCCACAAATAACTTAAAAAGGAGGAGCATAAAAATAAACCAGGGCACTCTGCATCAATGCAGAATCTTTTTAGTTCTGCATCGTCATACATGGACAAATTATTCACGTCAGCTCAACCGCTAAACTGTGTATCCGAGTTTTTCCCTTTCTGCGTTCTCAGCATTTACATTTAGAGTACTGCACAACAGCACTTAGTATTTACATTTAGATCTAGAGTACTGCACAGCAATATTTAGTATTTACATTTACATTTAGAGTACTGCACAACAGCATTTAGTATTTAGATTTCGATTTACAGTACTGCACAGCAGCATTTAGTATTTACATTTAGATTTAGAGTACTGCACAGCAGCATTTAGTATTTAACTTTAGAGTACTGCACAGCAATATTTAGTATGTACATTTAGATGTAGAGTACTGCACAGCAGCATTTAGTATTTACATTTAAAGTACTGCACAGCAGTATTTATTATTTACATTTAGAGTACTGCATAGCAATATTTAGTATTGAGATTTAGAGTACTGCACAGCATTATTTACATTTAGAGTACCACACAGCAGTATTTAGTATTTAGATTCAGAGTACTGCACAGCAGTCTTGAGTATTTACATTTAGAGTACTGCACACTAGTACTGAGTATTGACATTTAGAAAACTGCACAGCAGCATTTACTATTTAGATGTAGAGTACTGTAGAGCAGTATTTAGTATTTAGATTTAGAGTACTGCACAGAAGTATTTAGTATTTAGATTTAGAGTACTGCACAGAAGTATTTAGTATTTAGATTTAGAGTACTGCACAGAAGTATTTAGTATTTAGATGTAGAGTACTGCACAGAAGTATTTAGTATTTAGATTTAGAGTACTGCACAGCAGTATTTAGTATTTAGATTTAGAGTATCGCACAGCAGTATTTAGAATTTTGATTTAGAGTACTGCTCAGTACTATTTAGTATTTAGATTCAGAGTACTGTACAGAATTATGTCAGTATTTAGATTTAGAGTACTGCACAGTATTGTGTCAATATTTAGATCTAAAGTGCTGCATAGCAATATTTAGTATTTACATTTACTGTAGAGTACTGCACACCAGAAACACCTTACCGAGTGTGTCTTTGAGGTTCTTCACCAGGGATCCCTTCTTCAGGCTGTTCTTGCGCTCCACGTAATTGGACGGGACGTATCCCGTCTTATTCGAGGTGTTGCGCACGCGCCACCACGTCTTGGAGTCGTCGAGGAGCCAAAGTCGCTCGTTTTTCCGGATGTCAAGTTCCTGGTCCTGTTGGGCAGTGTAGTCCCACTTGGCTATAACAATCACCTCTTCTGTCATCTTTCATGGAGTCAGTCTGGATGAGGACAGGAAGGGAGACAGGGTTGAAGCATAAAAAAATAAAAAAAATAAATCAAACAACCAGGCTGTCAACTCTCATTAAAGCAACACTAAGTAGTTGTTTTAAACTTCAAATAATGTTTCCAAAATTGTTTCAGTGGTTCATCAACTTGCAACAGGGTGGAAAGGCACTTCTGAATTCATCTTCCAACCTGAAGGGTGACCGAAGACGAAAACTACTTACTTACTTCGGTGTAAAATGAAAAATGGCATGTTAAAATATCATACCGAGTTGGTATGTGTACTGAGGAGCAAAATTGATGTAGCCTGTTGCATTCAGAGTTTAGCTATTTTTTATCGTTTGTCCCAGAAGGCTAACAATGGAAGTGGTAGGTGCCCTTACACGACTACGCTATTTTTAAACCATTAAAACAGCTAGAAGAAACTCCACACTCCATCGGTAGTACAACAAAGGCCCTGACATTAAAAACGAGGCACTGAGAACTTTGTAAGTGTACACAACATTTAGTAATAAAACTGTTTTGACAGGCAGTACCTTGCTGTAGTTTCTTGTCATCACCATGATGAATGTAGCCACAAGTCGATTGACGAACACGAAACAGCAGGAAGAATAGGAGGAGTGGTAGTACAATCGACTTGTCTGGACTTTCATCATGGCGGGCGACGAGAAACAACTGCAAACTACTGCATGTAAGAACAGTTTTTTAAATAAACGTTGTGTACATTTACAATATTCTCAGTGCTTTGTTTTGAATGCCAGAGCCTTTGTTGTACTACTGATGGAGTGTGGAGTTTCTTCGAGCTGTTTTAATGTTCTAAAAATAGCGTAGTCGTCATGCTTCGTCTAAGGGCACCTACCACTTCCATTGTTAGCCTTCTGGGACAACCGATAAAAAAAATAGTTAAACTCTGAATGCAACAGGCTAAATCATTTTTTCTCCTCAGTACACATACCAACTAGGTATGATGTTTTAACATGCCAATTTTCATTTTACACCGAAGTTCTCCTTTAAGCTATTCTGATGCTGCCCAGGGGGGAATTAAATGCAGGGCTGATAGTACAAAAAAATACTGAGCCTGAATTTTTACTACACTGTCTAGCAAACTACGTTTTGGAATAAGATTTGATAAACCTAACTAACACACTTACTTTAGTGTAATGTTAGCATGGCCTAATGTTTCTTTGGTTAAAAGCAAAAGCTGGATTCCTTATATTAGACCTCTCTGGGCGACTCAATCATGACAACATCCCAGCACTGACAAGCTTTTCCTATTAAATATTCTTGGTGTGGAGCTATTTTTTTTCTTGCAGACAACCATCACCATGCCTAAATTCGGGCACGGTGCCTGAGTACTATCAGCCCTGTAAATGTGGTAGTCTGCATCTGACTAGGCTGCAGTTTCCAATCTCTTGGCCTACACCTTGCCCCACTGGTCGAGTGACCTTAAAGGTGCTAGGCTATATGTTGAACAGTGGCCAAAACTGGCATTGTAATCAAATTTCAAGTTAAAATTCTCTAAAGTGTTGTTTCCCCAATAGAGGCAAAACACAAAATCAAACCATACACAGAATTTGCGGCTGTAAAATAAACGTTTTAATCCACAAGAAACCATGTAGTACTTGCTCTTTCTGAAACACCACAGGTCATTCCGAGTTGCATATGCATGCTGCACGTGAAAATTTTCTTCTACCCCAATTGCCTCCATTAGTCAATGAAAGAAAATGGGTGGAAAAATGAGTGAATAAGAAACAGGCAAACAAAGTGATGTATGTTTGTTAAATAGAAAAAGCCATACCACAGTTCTGATTACCAGAGGAGTGTCGTTGCAGCACCCATTCACCTAGCGAAATATAGGTAAGTATTTGTGTATTTGTTTAGAACATTTAAATCTTCTATTTGGTGTGGTATGACCGAATGGCTTTGAATGGTTGTAGCCTGTGACTAGCATAGCCGAGAAACTGTCATTCTCCCTGTTCCATCTCCTCCAAAAAACTAGAACAGCCTGTAACAGGAGCACTAAAGCATGTTTTTCACCAAAACTGGCTCACAGGACATTCATTAATGCTACAGACCACTGCAAAATTGAAAAAAAAAAAAACTATGCAATGAGACCTTTAAGTTTTTAAATGTAAATATTCTGGCCATACCATTATTGTCAGTGAAATCAGTACTGTACATCAATTGAACATGTTTCCTTCATCTCTGTTGACATACTGTATCAGGACCAATTTAGAATTTACTTTGCCGTAAATCTTTTACATATAGCACCCTTACTAAAGTCCTCTCAAGGATACGAGGCTATTTATTTGTCACATGCATAGACATACTGAGTAGAGTAAGGCATGCGGTGAAACTGCTGATTGTCAGGCTCTGGTAGCATTCTCTAGTCGGAGAGGTCTCCACCCTTCTCTTTCTCTGCGAGACGCTCGTTTCCTCTCAGAGTGCTGGAGCTGAAGTGCTAACTCTGCTCACACTGGCCTACAGGGACTCCCAAAACCCTCCATTTCTTTTTTAGACTGTCTTTCCTCTCACTGACTCCGTCTTTCTCTCTTATTCTGTCTTTCTCTTACTCTGTCTCTCTCTCTCTCTCCTCTTCTCCTTTTCGCTCTCTCTCCTAATCCGTCTTTCTCTCTCTCTCTCTCTTACTCTGTCTTTCTCTCTTACTCTGTCTTTCTCTTACTCGGTCTCTCTCTCTCTCCTCTTCTCCTTTTCGCTCTCTCTCTCTTAATCCGTCTTTCTCTCTCTCTCTCTCTCTCTCTCTCTCTTACTCTGTCTTTCTCTCTTACTCTGTCTCACTCTCTCTCCTCTCCTCCCTTTCGCTCTCTCTCCTAATCCGTCTCTCTCTCTCTCTCTCTCTCTCTCTAACTCTGTCTTTTGCTCTCTTACTCTGTCTTTCACTCGCTTGCTTTCTCTCTCTCTCTTCTAAAATACTGTAAATGATTAATCAGCACACAGCAGGGAATGCTATCGTGTGTTTAATGGGCTGTGTCTATAAACACAAGTTATAGAGGAAGAGAGAGGGAGAGGGAGAGGGAGAGAGAGAGAGAGAGAGGGATTAAATGAAGAGCGAGAGAAAGTAAAGGGAAGAATAGAGAAGTGAGAGGAAGTGAGTTTAAGGAGAGAGAAATGGTGAGTGAGAAAGTAAGAGTTTAAAAAGAGAGAGGGGAGAGTGAGAGTGGGAGAGAGAGAGAGAGAGAGAGAGAGAGCTTCAGGAGACACAGAGAGAAAGAGAGAGCTTCAGGAGACACAGAGAGAGAGAGAGAGAGAGAGAGAGAGAGAGAGAGAGAGAGAGAGAGAGAGAGAGAGAGAGAGAGAGAGAGAGAGAGAGAGAGAGAGAGAGAGAGAGAGAGAGGCAGCTGAACAGCAACCACAGGAGTGTTCCAAACGCTCTCTGGCAGCTCCATATGGTCTGGCAGCATGGCTGGGAATAAATAAATAACATGAAACACATCCAGGGAAATATCAACTGCTGCGCTGCAAGGCAACAACATGAGCTCTTTCTTCACTTCAATCCCTCAGCTGAGTGAAACGGCGAGAGAAAAGTCATGCAGAGTCATGCAGACAGGCACACAAGGACAAATGTGGATCAAGACAGAGATCCTGGAAGAGAGAGCACCTGACTTGCACAATAAAGCACCTGGCTAGGACAACAAAGACTACTAAAGCTAGAGTTTAGAATACAGAGAAACAGAGAGAAGGAGAGAGAGAGAGAGAGAGAGAGAGAGAGAGAGAGAGAGACAGAGAGAGACAGAAAGAGAGGGAGAGAGAGAGGGAGAGAGAGAGACAGAAAGAGAGGGAGAGAGAGAGACAGATAGACAGACAGCAGACAGAGAGAGAGGGAGAGACAGAGACAGCAGACAGAGGGACAGGGAGAGAGAGAGAGACAGAGACAGAGAGAGACAAAGAGAGAGAAAGAGAGAGAGAGACAGAAAGAGAGGGAGAGAGAGAGGGAGTGAGAGAGAGAGAGACAGATAGACAGACAGCAGACAGAGAGATGGAGAGACAGAGAGACAGCAGACAGAGGGACAGAGAGACAGAGAGAGAGAGAGAGAGAGAGAGAGAGAGAGAGAGAGAGACAGAGAGACAGAGAGAGAGAGACAGAAAGAGAGGGAGAGAGAAAGAGTGAGAGAGAGAGAGACAGATAGACAGACAGCAGACAGGGAGAGACAGACAGACAGCAAACAGAGGGACAGAGAGAGAGAGAGAGAGAGAGAGAGAGAGAGAGAGAGAGAGAGAGAGAGAGAGAGAGAGAGAGAAAGAAACTGAGAGAAAAGGAAAGACAAGTAATGAGGAAACCATTGAGAGAAGTTTGAGAGACTAAGTGGGTGGTCTTGACCTATGTGACATCCTGTTCCTGTGACACCCTGTGTGTTTGAGTAGGTGCCTTGTGCTTGTATGAGTGTGTGAGGGGTGTGTGTGTCTGAAGTGTCCCTGCCCCGGGAACCTTAGCTAAGGCACATGTTGTATCTCCTTGTGTGTATGTGTGTAGTCTGTTTACTCTGTGTTTCTTTACACATCTGTTAGCTTATTATGTCCTCCTTTTGTAAGTCGCTTTGGATGAAAGCGTATGCTAAGTGTAATGTAATGTAATGTAATGAGTAACAGAAAGGGTATGATTACCACCACAGCACATCCTGTCTCGCATGTTCAGCTTCTGATTACACAATCATACTCACAACAATAGTCACAGCACTAGAAAATCTGATACAAGATACAAGATGAGTTTATTGCCACGCAACAAAGTTGGTGGTAATTTTTTGTCGCAGGTAAGTCCGCAAAAAATAATATGTAATAAAAAATAAAATAAATAAATAGATAGATAAATAATATGCAAGTCCATTTCAGGCTGAGTTCAGCAGTCTGACTGCAGAGGGGAAGAAGCTGTTGTTAAGGCGCATTGTTTTACATCTCAGGGATTTATAGTGTCTATAGCCCTTCATGAGCTATAACTGGACTAAATACATTTGGATGAGCGGACCGCCTCTCTGTAGGTCGAATGAGAGACAATTCCGCTTCCAGCCTGTTGGGGGATCGAAGATGAAAACTACTTAAGTGTTGCTTTCAGAGCATCAATTAGGCCTTGGAAATTCGTTGGCATTGCCCTTTCTCTTGTCTTCTTCTGACTCAACTTAACTCCTGAGCTTTCTGAACATGATCAGAAAGACTGTGAAGTTCTACATCAGTGCATTCTGATAAGGGGATCCTTCTCCAGCTTCACTGCTGTATAGTCACACAACTGGACAAATACCACGAGAGATTCCAGAGCAGCTTAAAGTGGACTGCGTGACAGGAAGAAGGTGTTGTTAAGGCGCATTGTTTTACATCTTAGGGATCTATAGTGTCTTCCTGAGGGCAGCAGTTGGAACAAGCCATGGCCTGGATGAGAGGGGTCACCACTGATTTTCCTTCCACGGTTCATCAAACTGTTTAAACGTATGCTTACATATGTGTACTTTAGCGATTATTACCCTTTCCTAAATGCACCTTACACACCCATAACATTACACGGTCATACAAACAGAATTACCAGTGTGTTAAATGCACAGACTTCATTAAACACAAAACAGCATTTCATCTGAACTATATTATTATAAAATATGTTGCTTGTGCAACACACTTAAACGACTCATTTGAGAATACCCACATTGAAGAACAATTGTCAGTTAACCTATAAATGTGACTTTTACATTCAGTGACTTTCGCTGTATGTGAATGTGTGGTGTCTGGGTCTAGGGGGAAATATAGCATTTTATTTAACCCCAGGATGTTCACAGGGTCTGCTGTTATGTTTCCATTTTCAACCTACGTAGCCAAATGCATAATTTTTAAAGAATGAAGCTGGAAAGAATGCCTTGGCATCTTCTTTGGACCATGAGTCAGCATTTTTTAGGGTTTTAGAGGTTCTTATTACTTTTTCATGTTTGTTTCCGTGTGGTGGATATTACAGTGATAGACAAGCTGGCTTCATAAGCTACAATACAGAACCACATATGAGGAGCCCACAGGAAAAATGGGCTGAGTCACAAAATCACATTTTTCAGTAGTTGCACTGAAACCCCAGCTTTTTTGAAAGGAATAATCTGAATAAATGGGGCTCGAGTCTCGAGCTGGATATTTTTAAATCAAAAATCAAACTTATAAATTACATTTTCTCAGTTTCTGCATTTTGTGACTATGCCTGTTGTTCCGATTCACCTACTCACCTTTGATTTACCTACTCACTATATCCCCTGATTCCAATAAGCACAACTCTTCAGCCTGGTGGGAGAGTTCTTAGTGCCATTGTCTGCCTGAATTCCACAGACAGAACCAAGGTGATAAAGTTATTATATGTTATATGATATCCAATTTATGGTGCTGGATTGTAGGTTGAGCTTCTCAAGGCAGGATAGCCATCTTTGGAAAATTAGACATTATTGAGCTCACAGACTTCTCCAAGTGCCTGGTTAACACTGGTACCACACTGGCATCTGTACTGGCCTTCACAATCAGCCTGAAATCCTGAAGCCTCCCACACACGCACCCCACACACTGACAACCCAGAGAGCAAGAGGTGCAGGCACTCAGTGGCACAAGTCATCAATCATGTGCAGCCATGCTAACAAGAAGATTGTCCAGCCACTACAGACTGGATCTACCCAGACATCACTAAAGAGGTCAGAAAGCCACGAAAGTACCTAACCAGCCCTTGAATGATCATGTTATAATGAAATAATAAACATGTTTTACTTTGCTTGAAGTTCTAATTTTAATATTAGTGGGAATTACCGGGCACTACTACAGGGTGCCTCCAACACTTCTGTTGCCTTAGGGCAATCACCTAGTTCGTCTATAGCAATCGCCGGCCCTGGACAGACGCCATATTTCTGTATCTGCTGGAAGACTTGGGGCATGTCCTTGGCAAATTAATGCTAATGGCTAATGCTTTTCACCAGTTGCTGTACAACTGGACATTCATTGGAATAGCTTTCTACTGTTGTTCATTTCCAGGTCTTAGTAGTGCCTACAATTAAAGTAAGAACCACCTATTCTTGCTGCATTGTTTTAGTGCACTATGCGAGACGATTTTAGTAATATAGTGGCAGAATGCATTCATTTATATTGCCTATATCATAACCTTAAAATAATGTTTCCAAATTCTTTTCAGTGGTTCATCAACTTGTAACTGGGTGAAAGGCACTTCTGAATTCACTTTGCCGCCCTTCATGAGCTATAACCGGACTAAATACATTTGGATGAGCGGACCGCCTCTCTGTAGCTCAAATGAGAGACAATTCCGCTTCCAACCTGTAGGGGGATCGAAGATGAAAACTACTTAGTGTTGCTTTAAGAGTCTCAATTAGGCTTCGAAAACTTCTTGCCGCTGTCCTTTCTCTTGTCTTCTTCTGACTCAACTTAACTCCTGAGCTTTCCTAACATGATCAGAAAGACTGTGAAGTTCTACATCAGTGCATTCTGATAAGGGGATCCTTCTCCAGCTCTGCTTCTGTATTGTCTAGTCACACAACTGCACAAATACCAAGAGAGATTCCAGAGCAGCTTAGAGTGGGCGGCTTACAATCCCCGACAGCTATAGGACACGGCACATGTGTGGTGGTGTGTGTGAGTATGTGTGGCAGACCTCTGTACCTCATTTGGCTTGGTGAGAGACAAGTCTGTAGTGTGCCTCAAACATCTCGCTTAGCTTCTCAATCTTTTCTTTTCTTCTTACACATGAACACGTTTCTGTGTAAATTATGGAGCAGTTTATGCTGATTTCAGGCATTAAGGGACGTCTGGGAGCATATGGAAAAATGAAATGAGTTGTGAGAAAAAATATGATGCTATTAGTTGCTATACTATAGAGGTGTAACCATGGTAACACAGGAGGACCTGATTCCCAGAGGTGGAGATTCCGGCTTTCGATCCTAAAAATCCTGCCACTTGTTCCAACCATATTCTGAACATGCTAATCGGTATTGAAACAAAAAATTTTGAATCAGTGCATCCCTATCTCAAAACTACCAGTATCGGGGGAAGAAACTGTGATTACAATCGATGTTGGACAATATGAGAATTGGGAAAATATATTGTTATCATTTTGTTTTGCCATATCACGTACAGTAGCCCTACCCTAAGGGGCCTGGGCAAGGCCCGCTGCTCTATGACTGTGTCTGCTTGGAATCCTTCACACAGAAGCAGGTGGCCACCCCAAGCCCCTCTACGGCATGCAGAACACACTGACAACTGCATAACTCTGTGAGCTGATGACGCAGAGCATTATACTGCATGACATTACATGACACAAGCATAAATGTTTCTCTACGGATAACGCACCCACATTCCCCAGCTGCTTCAAGCCAGAAAAGAAAAACACACCTCACTCAATCACAGCAAAGTATTAAAATGATTCATTCGAAGAATGAAATTCAACAGCTGTTGAAGAGCAGTGATGCTGAAGCAAAGATTCATAACCTGTGGTATGTGTTTAGGGAGTCTACAAGCACAGAAGTAGTCAGTGGGAGGGGAAGGGGTGGGTGGTGATTGAGGATGATTGCAAGAGCCCACACAGAACATAGCCTACTAGACTACAACTGTCACTCTGCGTATGTGTGTGTGTGTGTGTGTGTGTGTGTATGCGTGTGTGTGTGTGTGTGTGTGTGTGTGTGTGTGTATGCGTGTGTGTGTGTGTATGCGTGTGTGTGTGTGTGTGTGTGTATGCGTGTGTGTGTGTGTGTGTGTGTATGCGTGTGTGTGTGTGTGTGTGTGTGTGTACAGTATATGCCTGTGTGTGTGTTTTCCAAAAGCAGCATCTGCTTGTGCTTATTCTCTTTGTGGTATCAGTTTGCTGGCCTCCTGACCACGGCAGTCACGTGACCACAGCATCCTGCAAGCCCAGAGCTGGGAAAGGCATGACCCCCGACTCACACAAGGAGGAGGAGGAGGAGGAGGAGGAAGAGGAGGAGGATGAGGAGAAGGAGGAGGATGATGAAGAGCAGGAGGAGGAGAAGGAGGAGGATAGGATCACAAGGAAAAATGAAAAGGAGGTGTAAGGAAGTTAGGAAGATTGAGGATGTAGAAATGCTTCTGGTTCACGATACGTACACGACACGCTTACTGCAGGAGATTTTGAAATGCCATATTTACAGCATGCAGAGCAAATTAATGCAAATGTTGTACTGCATATTTTTGATGGGTGCACTTAGCAAAGTGATAAAAACAATTAAGACTATCTTCCACCTACTTCTATCTGCCTGAATTTTCATGTACTTGTGTTGTGTGCATGGGCTTCGTAAGCAGCGAGAATGACAGGTCACATTTCCAAACTTGAAAATTTGTCATAATATAACATGTTAGATGCCATTTCCTGTGTTACACAAGTCTGGAATAATTACTTATGTGCTAAAATTGTATTAAAATAATACATGGACATTTCTGAGAAATATTGTCAGGAGTCCTTGTTAGTTTTGGAAACAACCTAGACAGGAAAGCGCTTCAGTGTTTCTGTAAAATAAGAAATGAAACGCAATGCGACAGTGGTATGTAAAAGCAACAGGAAAATGAAAATCAAGCACAAAAAAGTTTTAATTTCAAAATAGCCAAAATCATCATCATCGGCTTTCAGCAGGGATTAGATTACGAGCGATTACGTGAGGAGAAAAATATAGCCTTGAGCTCAAGGTATGACATCAGAGCTGCTTCAAGTTCAAGTGTTAGTGTGACATCACACTGTCTCACAAACACTAATCTAAATGTCTGCTGCGGTTTCACTTGACAGACCATCACTACATACTGACCCTGTGCATCTCTGAGCAATAAGTAGGATGCAAAGCCAACAAAGAATCAATGTTAACATCATAAACTAGGTTAATGTTTTTTTTAAACGCATTATTGAACTGAGAGAGAGAGAGAGCAAGACAGAGGGGTAAAGGGGTTTAAGGCAAAGTACCGGGAGAGACACATTCAACACTTGAATGCAGCTAATCTGTTTTTGTAGCTAGACAGTCTTACTGTAACAGAATGTGGAAATAAGGCAGTATGACCTAGCCTACATACATTGACTAATTCAGGACCAGAGCAGGGCATGGCCTTTTCCCGCATCACGAGGCTCTGAATTTTCATGCACAGTGTGTGCAGCTCACGTGTGTCACCACCAGTCATACTAATTCATGTGCCTCACCAGAAATGTCTTATCACAACTAACCACACTTGTAAGGAAAGACTGCCGGGGTTTGTAGAGAGCCACACTTCCACAGGCGAAATTGGAATCTGCCTGGATGGCCTCGTACAAATTTGCAACAGCCCTTTCCCCCTCCCCCTCCGCCTCCCCCTCCTCCTCCACTTCGCATCTAGCTGTAGTCCCACGCTTTTAATTCGCAGGGGACCGAGCATCGCCTCAGAGCCCCTTTCACATATCTGGGACTAGCGAGTTAATGCTGCTTAGTCTCCCAGAGAATGGAGCGTCAGGGGAGCCCACAACAGGATATGCACAGCCGCAGCCCTCAGCTGACCTGGAATCAGCTCATGTGTCGCCGTAGCCAAGAGGATTAAGCAGCCAATAGAAATGCATATCAATCTTGTCATTTTCACTTTACTTCCTACCTTCATACAGTCAATGTATACATCTCGCAACGGCTATTGCTTTTAGCTTATAAATAGAAATGGCCTCTCATGAAAATCTATCTTTGGCCCCATACCCATAGACACATAAAAACACAAAACACTACACAAAAATGAAGCAATCTACACATGGCTTAATGCTGTACAGTACATGAATGCTACTGATAAAGCAAAATGTGCTTAGCAATCGGGTCAGACACAACTGTCAAAACAGTAATACAGTTTCCTGGGTTATCACTGTTTACAGACCTTCTGCTCTAGAATTTAGATGCACCACTTCACACTTCATGACAGCCTGTCAACACTGCTATTGTGACTTTACTGCTGCTAGTACTACTACTACACACACACACACACACACACACACACACACATCACTCCTAAGCCCTCAGTCACCGTGTCACAGTCAAGCCCTAGTCAGCTTGGATGTAGTGAGTCTCAAAGCTTCACAAATGTTCGGGTCATGTTCAGGTCATTGTCAGTGGCAGCATCATCGTATTTCTTATTCAAACAGGCTAGGTGGTAAGGTGGTAAGAGTATATGCATAAAATGACACTGGGCAACTCTTTCTAAAAAAAAAAAAAAGTCTTGTGTTATTTCTACAGTGTGTCCAACAGGCCAGCAGGTTATTAAGGTCCAATTTACAGTTACTTGTAAGCTCTATTTGCCAACAGTGACACCAAACCCTTAGCATGCTTGAACACCCACTCCACTACACATACCCGAGAGAGAGCGTCCTGGCAAAGCGGTGCCACTTCTGCCACTAGCGTAGCTTATCTTCTAGTGGCCATGCTGCCAGTGCTAGTGGCCATGCTGTGACTGTCACAGGGCATCAGGCCAGATGCCAACAGACTAGTGTTGCTGGCATGGAAAAACCCTCTCAGAACGTTACAAATGATGTGTGCTTGATACAAGATGTAACATGGTGATGCCTGCTTAATAGTATGTTTAAACATTTCACACTTGCTGTTCTGATTCACTCTGTTGCTAACTGTCTGACAGTTGTAAGACTAATACATTCTTTTATTTGTACTGTGCAGTTAGTTAATTTCATTAGCCAGTGTATGTGTTTTGATATTTTTTACATTTCTCGTCTTAAAGTTGAGTGCACTGAAATGTGTCAAACATTTGAGATGCCTGCTTGGTAGGAGTTACGTTTACATTTAATACGGATGTGTAATGTGCGACCATGACAAAACATTTTATGATGAATACCGCAAAGCCCTTTTGTGTTAATAAACTATATTCTATAGTTAAACATATTAACTATTTTCTTTCCTTCAAGTTTCAGTTGGCTTGTTCCTAAAACGGACAGTATCAGCATGAAAAAAAGTGATAAATATTGATCAGCATAGAAAAATATATCCTGAGTCTCCACTGCCTGTCTGTGTGCAGACTGGACACCCTGTGAGGACAGATGAGCAGACAACCAGGCACCGGTCAGAACTCAGAACACAGAACTCAGAACACAGAACTCAGAACAGCAGCAGCTTAAAGACGATCAGTGATGATAGACTGCCCTTCCCCTCCAGGCACTCAGTGTTTCCAGACAACAAGCTGTCCTGAAACAGCCTGTCCTGAAGCACCTCCCTTCATCAAAAAGTGAAAGGAGTGAGACGGTGGAACAGTGAAGAGCCCCAAATATAGCCTACTACCGGAGCGAGTAGCAGCATGAAGGAAAAGTTGGGAGTACTCTGTCCACCCACAACCCAAATCACAGTAGCAGCCGTCAAAACCGTCACGCCAAACAGCAGGGTGACCCAGCAGGGTGAAGATGCTGTTTAAAAAAAAAAAAAAAAAAAAAGACTACCTTACATGGCAAAGAAAAAGGCTAATTTTACCCCATGCCAGGATGTGGCAAATATGAACTCAGAGGCATTCATGCTGCAAAAGTTGTGCAACTGACATTAATTGCTGTTGCCATGAGTAAGGATCTGACACCACTCAGGGCTCATTCACCCCAACTTCAGCGTGTACAGCACGTAATATGGAGTAGTATTTGGAGACTGTTTGGTGTGAATGAGCCCTCACACTGAAGCGCTGTTTCTTTCTCCACTCATCTCCATGCTTGTCATCTGACACACTTCACAACAGACCTTCCCATAACCTCAGCAGTCCCAACACACACAACACAACCGTCACAGCCAATGAGGAACCAGCACAGGAGCACCAACATCCACTACCTTTTCTCAATCTCCTTCCTTCAGTCACCAACTTCCCAATCACCCTTCATGATGAAAGTTTGCCCTTCCATAATTGCTTCCTATTTCTAAATAATGATGGATAAAGATTACATAAACATTGACAGTTACAGTTGGTGATGTCTTTCCCTGTACTGATGTTCAGGGGCAATATCCATGAGAATCAAAGGCGCTCATCCATAGATTCATTCTCTACCTGGGTAAGATATTCCAACACCGTGTACTGTAACCGTAACAGAAGAGTCTATGGATTCAATTACATTTTCTGATACTTTTAAAGCATGTGCTTCTATGAACAGCAGGCTAGACGGTTAAAGGGACCAGCCTTGTCAACCGTTCTCTGTGCCGCCCTCATCTAATGACCCTCCATGGGGAAGATGATGACCACTTGCCTGAGCCTTTAAGGCCATCATCACCTCTGCATGACGTAAACATGAACAAGCACATCATTACATCCTTAGCTGCTGTCCAGGGATCAGCTTTCATGGAGAGAAATCATATGAGTAAGCATGTGGCTTTACATGTTACATACAAAGCACTATTCCATCTCCATCTTCATTCTACGCACTTCACTCCCCCCTCTCCAAGCACAGTTTAGACTGACAATCAGCAATTTCATTCCATGTCCTATTCTACCCATGTGATAATAAACGATTCTTGTACCCTGTACATCTATATGCCACCTCCTATCAGAGTTTCATTAGTTGGTTATGGTTACACCACAATGGTTAACTTTAACCTTTGCCATACCATGACATTTGTTTGTACCATATAGAAAAAAGTAATCTAATACCAGTGTAATACCAGTGCTTGCCTGGTCAGGTGATAAGCCATATTTTGGCCTGTCACGATAATAAATTTTGGTGGATGATAAATTGTCCCAGAAATTATTGCGATAAACGATAATATTGTCTCTTTGAAAGCATTTTCCATATAATGATAATGGCATAATAATGCAAGCACACACTTTCAAAGATCAACAAACTTTCCTTTGTAAAGAATATTTAACACTGAATTTAACTGAAAGACATTTTAAATATACAAAATAAATGAACAAAACAACCAAAAACGATAAATAAAATGAAGTCTCAGTCTCTGTTAACAAAAAAAAGACCACACTTGAGTAAAAAACCAAACACAACCAACAATAATAAATAAAATGGATTGTCAAATCTGTAAACAAAATTGCACTTAAAAAAATGATTGCGCTCATTTTAATTCATCATGCGATTAAGTGATTTATTGCTTATTGTGACAGTCCTAGCCATATTGTGGTGAAACAGTAATGTGACTACATGTGACCCTGACGCCCCCAGCGATGGGACTTGGCCAAGTGCTTAATGAGGTGAGCCCTCAAGAGTCAACAGGCCACGCGACACTGGATCTCACACAATGATTGCTCGCTACCCGCACTGCTTTCACGGTCACTGCTAATTAGCTCTGAGATCGAGGAATACACACAGACACGCTCACCAAGCTATAACACGGAGCACCGCACAGCACAGCACAGCACAGCACAGAGCTGGCCGTACACAGCCAACAGGCCTGCCTCACCAGCTGGGGTGGTCAACAGGGACCCACGCTTTCTGGATGAACTGGAGACAACAGTGTGTCAGTCTTACGGTTGGGCGGAAAAGCAAAGATGCAAAAATAAAAAAAAGCACATGGTAGAAATGTAGTCATGTGTGTCACATCACAAATCTGTAGTGGAATTTACACTCTATAAGCAAACTCATCTGAGCCTGAAGAAGCAGCAGACACATTACATTACATTACATTACATTACACTTAGCTGACGCTCTTATCCAGAGCGACTTACAGATATTTACAGGGTTTCAGTTACAATCCCTGGAGCAGTGTGGGGTTAGATGCCTTGCTCAAGGGCATCTCAACTATGGGTAGGGCGGGATTTGAACCGGCAACCTTTCGATTGCAAGACCAACTCCCTAACCACTAGGCCACAGCTGCCACGACACATTACCGAGCTAACACCCTTACCGAGGAAACACCAACAACCACACCAACTAACTTGCATTCTTAACTGATGCAGTTTAACAATTATGTCAGTAACCACTATTACATGTAGGATGATCATAACCGGTCATAACAATCGCAAAATGTAGGAAAGTTGAAAAAAAGTCTGCAGGCCCTTCATTTGGGTTGGTTGTCACCATGTGGAGCAGCTTAGCATTTGCATAGAATAGACCATTTGTCTATTCTGGGCCCGTCTACCAGTGGCTATATATCGCTTGTCACTGTCAAAAGCCCATCCTCATTGAAAATGAATAGCAATAGCTGGCTTTGTATTTGCCTGTAGTAGTAGCAGATGGCTATTGTGACTTTTGGGTGACAGAGATAGCAGGGAGACAGTGTGAACAAGAAAGAGTGAGAGAAGAGGTCAGGGGGGGGGCAGAGGGGGACAGAGAGAGAGAGAGAAAGAGAGACAGACAGAGAGAGACAGAGAGAGGGAGAAAGAGAGAGAGACAGACAGACAGAGAGGGGGGGGGAGAGAAAGAGAGAGAGAGAGAGAGAGAGAGAGAGAGAGAGAGAGAGAGAGAGAGAGAGAGAGAGAGAGAGAGAGAGAAAGAGATTCACAACGTTATCAGTACACTGAGCACCTTCACCTCCTCTTTGGCTTTGGTGACAGACTTGTTCCTGATAGCTGCTTGTTGCTCATAAGAGCTCGGGCTCCCTGGTGCTCCCCTCCCATCTTTTCACTTTGCATCAAACATGAACATTTAAATTGGCTGCCAAGCAACTGCCAATTACATCATTGTATATACATTGTTTTTTTCTTTTTTTTAATAAACAGCATCCCAACAGACAAACATCCCACAAACATCCCAACAGACATAACAACCAAACTCCTTCCTACCTACAGAACTCAGCAAACCACACGGAACTCTTTAGCTTCTAGGACGACTTCTGGAATGGCTCTTGGAGATGAATTAGCCCAAGCAGGATGCACGGTTGGTTCTCATCGGTTCTTGCTGTGCTTCTCTGGCCCACGGGAGCAGACCTGGAGCAGGAAGCAGGAGGAGGAGAGGGCAAAGGTCAACACAACAGCTGGAGGGACATCTCCATATAGCCAAGTGCTACTACAGTGGACTATCACACACAAACACACACACACACACGCATTCACAAACACACACACATATACAGACAGACACACACGCACACACACACACATGCATACTCACTCACACACACACACACACACACACACACACACACACACACACAGGGAGGGTCTGGGGGGAGCCAGCCTCAGACAAGGGTAATTTCAGTAGAACTAGGAACCAGAGACTATGATAGTCCTTCAGCCAAAATACTACAGACATTCCCTTCTTAGTGAACCACCATTAATGGAACAGAATGCCTTTTATTGTCACTATACACATGTACACTTTACACTATACACATGCACAATGACGGTGAAAGCAACAGTTTAACTGATGATCCAAACTCTGAGGTCTCTGGCCATGAATGGACATAATGTAGGCTAACTTGACAATTTAGATGAAACATAAAAAATCACAACAAACAACAACAACAAAACAAATAAAGTCGGTGGCATGTTTGCGGCCCTTGTTTCAGAGGAGGTTTGCAGCACGCCGGTGCCTGCCAGTCACAGGGGCTAAAAATAGCCCAGCAGCACGCTCCGGGGAAACCAGCTACTTGGAATGCAGGGGAGCGCTCTACTAGAAACTTCTGGGGAGGGAGAGGGGGAGAGAGAAGGAGAGAGACAGAGGGAGAGAGGGAGACAGAGAGAGAAAGAGAAAGAGGGAGGGAGAGGGAGAAAGAGAGAGAGAGAAAGGGATAGGGACAGAGAGTGAGAGACTGAGAGAGAGGGGGAGAGAGAGAGAGAAAGAAAGAAAGGGAGAGACAGAGATAGAGAGAGAGAGAGGGAAAGAGAGGGACAGAGAGGGACAGAGAGAGAGAGAGAGGGAGAGAAAGGGATGGGGGCAAAGAGTGAGAGGCTAAGAGAGAGTGAGAGAAAGGGGGAGAGGGGGAGAGAGGTATAGAGGGAGAGAGAGAAAGAGAGAGAGAGAGTGAGAGAGTGAGAGGGAAAGAGAGGGACAGAGAGAGAGGGAGACAGAGAGAGAGAGAGGGAGAAAAAGAGAAAAAAAGACAAAGAAAGAGAGAGAACTTTTTCACTTTCCCATCTCTAACCAAGCAATGCATGTTGACACATAGCATATGACCCCAATATGTACTATCATATTTGTCATCAGCTACTTGCATGAGGTCCACAGGTATCTCGACCAAGCCAGCACTCAGTCCACAGTCCTCTGTCTAACTAAACAAACTCTTTCAAGAATTATTGGTATCTGATGTCCTAGGCTACATTAAAAACACTGTTTCAGTAGTAATGGAATGTAATAGTACCATTACAGTAGGGTGTTTGGGGTTAATTCTGGTCATTTCTAAACCAGTCTGTTATTTCATAACACTAAAACCAAACAGTATTACTACATGTCCACATTGTTCACTGATAAAACATTTAATATTGGATAATGAAACCACAACTGTACCCTCCTAACTCTTTAGGTCGGGCCTACTGTGAGGCCTACTCCTCCACAATGACTCCAAAGCAATGCTGCCATCCTTATCCTCCCACCACCAGTCAACATACTGTACATGTCATCTGATACGAGGCATCTGCTTCCTGCCATATAGCACAACTTCATTTCCACTGTGACGGCTCAGGCTTTTGTGCTCGGTCAGCGCTCCCTAAGACTACAGCCACAAAAAGAGAGAGAAAGAGAGAGATAGAGAGAGAGTGAGAGAGAGAAACAGAGAAAAACAGAGAGAGACAGAAACAGAGAGAAACAGGCAGAGACAGAGACAGAGAAAGAGAGAGAGAGAAATAGAGAGAAACAGAATAAGAGAGACACAGAAAGACAGAGAGGGAGAGCAAGAAAGAGACCGAAACAGAGACCGAAACAGAGACAAAAACAGAGACAGAGAGAGAAAGAGAAAGAGAGAGAGAGACAGAGAGATAGAGAGAGAGAAGAGAGAGAGAGAGAGAGAGAGAGAGAGAGAGAGAGAGAGAGAGAGAATCCCCATTGTGCCTGACTGAGCGCTGGTCCAGTAAAAAGATGACACATGGAACCTGAACTTGAGCCCTCACATAAGCAAGCTGACCGCTAAAAGGCTAAAGGCTAAAGGCGTTACTGTAAGGAGGAAAGCCTTCTCAGGGCCGAGAGGAGCTAGGGAAGCTAACAATGAAGAGGGCTGCTGGCCAGTATGGTGACCTCAGAGACAGTGCTGCTGTGGGGTGATGAATAGACAATCAGAGGCTTGTGGAGCCCAGAGGCAACTGCTGAGTCTCTTGGGGCCCGAGGCAAAAACTCCACTGTACTGTAGTGTATTACCACTACTGTAGCTGGTGGTCGGTCAGCCCTCAGGGGACCTGTAGCCCCAAGCAGTTGCCTGTGATACTGTCTAACAAGCTACACCTCTGGTAGAGCAGTCACTGGGTTTTAACCAGTGATGGGCAGAGTAGGGCTGGGCGATATGGACCAAAACTGATATCAAAATATTTCTGGGCTGACTGGTGATATACAATCCATATCAATATTTCAAAACCAGAATGACCAAAGTGTTTCATGTCATGACAAAGTAAACAGCAACACACGCAGGGGCACAGCTGAGCGATCTGAGAAAACTCCGGCTGTCTGAACAGTGTGAGCACATTAGAATAAGTGGTTTTGATAAAGTGGTATTGCAGCATCGAAAATATACCGATATGGCAATATAGTGTTAAATACATATCTCCTTCAAAAAAATATCGATATTACGATAATATCAATATATCGCCCAGTCCTACCAAGCAGTTGCTTGTGGTACCTTTTGACAAGCTACACCTCTGGTAGAACAGGCACTGGCTTTTAAACAGTGATGGGCAGAGGTGGAGACCCTCGTTTCATGGAGTAAAAAGCCTGCTATGTACTCTTTCTGCTTTTGCACTTACCACAGGTATTTTCGGCTAATTACCTGATTACCTGTCTGATTATTTGTGCGCTCATTAGGACCAGCTGGCTGAGAAAATGTTTGGAATTAAATATTGTATCTAGGGCGGCACAATATTTGAAAAAGGTACGATATGTGGCAACATTGCTGAAAGTTGTGATGACGGCATGTTTTGAGATAAACAAATATTTTAATATAGTTTTTAACATCTTTCAACTTAAGATTCACCGCTAGGCAATAGCCAGTATGCAGCCTATGAAGGTAAATATCAAGGACAGTAGGACTCCATTTAAGCCATGTTTTGTGATATGTATATCAGAATATTGTATGTTGCGATATCGTAATATTCTTGATATATTGTGAAGCCCTAATTGTATGTGACAGGGTTTTTACTTTCCGAAGATGGGATCTCCATCTCTGGCGCCAACTGATCCTTACCACCAATCTACCGTGTCAAACCTCAGCAAAAAAAAGGAATTTCCCTATAAATAAATACACCAGTGAAGAACTGGGTTAAGGATTGGTCTAAAAAACACAAAACAGGGGCCAGGTTGGTCTGGGATTATGACAGGAGGAAGTTTAAAAAATCATACTTAATAAAGAAAGTAAAACACTTGAGTCATGTTAATGCAAGATTAAGGGCAATAGTAGACTCCTGCGATAATAAGGTAGAAACGTTGCCAGTCCTACTCGTGTCTAGATAATTCACGCAGCAGTGACTAGACTTGTAACAATGGGCAGATGGGGCTTTGAGAAGTATTCTGTGTGTGTGTGTGTGTGTGTGTGTGTGTGTTATTGTGTGTGTGTGTGTGTGTCACACAAGACAAGATATAAGCCAAATTCTAACAGACCCACCCAATAGCTTTTTGAATCATTGATGAGTTTTAACAGCCCATAAAGGAGCAAGCCATCACTCCCACAGCGAACGGAGTGACAGCCATCTCTACAGCAGAGAGACAGACAAGACGGCAGGATATTACACACAGAAGGAGAATAACAGAGACTGCCAAAAAAGCAGTCATATCGGATTATTCTTTTATACACCAAATGCAATTTCTTCCCTGCATATAGTTGGTACTTTACAAATCCTGATATAAGACTGATATAGTAAATAAAACAACAAACCAAAATAAATGTACTGCACCTTAATGCATAAATACATGGCCTCTTTCTCCATGCAATACTGCTCTTAACATTGGGGGGGGGCTCAACTCAGCATCACTGAAGTATTATCAAAGATGGTGGATAGGCAGAGTAAGACTTCATGGTAGGTCATGTCTATGGGAGTGAAGTGGGAATCAGTTCCAGGCTGAATGCAGGGGCGTGTTGTTACTGACGTTTCTACACCTTGTGGCCTCGTGGCTGGGTTGGGGTTCAGGAAGTGGCTCGTCATGACGAATCTTAGGCATATCTACCATCTTTGATATCACATTCTCCTCGAAGATGTGTGAAGATGGTTGGATGAAATATGTGGCAGGGTTTCTACTTTCTGATGCTGGGACTGACACCTCTGCTGACTGCGCTAGACACTACTAACAGAGAGGGTAGAAGGACCCTATCTTGGTAAGAAATCAAGGATCTTTGCTTGTACTCTTTATCAACTGGAAGATGAATTGAACAAGGGGCAATGGGTTGGGTTTACAAGCATTGATGGGGAAACTGGGTTCAGAGGCTACAATGAAGCACCTCATATTCCTAACTACCTGTCTTTTCCTGTGCACTTCATAGAGGAGATTTTAATAAATAACTCCTCTACCTGGCTGAAGAGTTAGGACCATTAGAGTCAGCTCATTCAATAAAAGGCTAAAACAAATATGTAGTAGTGGATTACAGCTTCAAAAAGCCTGACTGCCCCATCACTGGTTTAGATGGTTGGTTTTAAGGTTGCTGAAAGTGGAAATCATCTTAAACAGAAAGAAACAGCTTCCTTAATAAATGTACTATTAAAAAATCATTGAAGGCAGAGAACCGAGCGAAACTGGATGCTCACAAAATAGAGGAAACAAAAACAGACATGTCTGGATCCTGCTGTAAATCAAAAGCGGCGGAGACTACAAATGAATCTAACTCTGTTCCAACATTGCAAAACACTGATGAAAGCTACCAAGCTGTCACATGCGCTGAGGTGGTGAGAGAGAGAATTATCTGCTTCAATAAAGATCTGCCCTTCTTTGGAAGAGCAGTGCACACATAGACATAAATACACACACACACACACACACACACACACACACACACACACACACACACACACACACACACACACACACACACACACACACACAATTTCAAAAAGGAGTAGATCCACCATGCTTCGTGTTCTACATCTGGTGCATCAACGATGAGGGACAAACTCGATAACAAAACAACAATTCGCAGCACCACAGATATAAGCCCAACTTGAATTTTAATACAGGTGCCCAGCAGAACAGGGGACTAATGTTGCAGTGCTATCGCATCCTCATCAGAGTCCACAAACACAAACACACACACACACACACACACACACTCCATCCTGCCTAAGCTCACTGACAAGACAACAGAGATGGCTGGCAGAACAAAACTCCAACTTCTGGGACTTTAACAGTGATGAGGGACTGCTGCAGTAGCAGTCCTTTGCTATACTTCATCTGTCCACGACTCTTACCCTTCACCCACATCTCCCCTGGTACCTGAAGTGTAGCGGACAACAATGAACAGACTCTCCGCTCCTGAAGTCTGCCTCTCTTGATATGGCTCGGCTCCCTCGCCTTGCTGGTAGGGGGCTGAGGAAATATTGCCATGCCATAAAAAGCATGTGGACACAGCCAAGCCCTCCCAAATGTTTGTGTGTACAAGTGAGTGTGTGTATATGTGTGTAAGTGTGTGTGTCTAAGTGTGTGTGTGTGCGTGTGTGCATGTGAGTGTGTGCGCGTGTGTGCATGTGTGTCTGTGTGTGTCTGTGTGTGTGTGTGTAAGTGTGTGTCTGTGCATGTGTGTGTGTGTGTGTGTGTGTGTAAGTGTGTGTCTGTGCCTTCTGTTCCTTCTAATCCACGGGCTGATCAGTATCCACTCCTCCTGAGAAGTCTCGGTAGGATATAACACTTACATATCACTGCTCGCCGGCTGGATGTTTCACACAACCCAAATGTCACCAGCCCCTCTGATGAGGGGGTTAGGGCCCAGTCAGGTTGCTGCTCGCTTTTCTCAGGGGCACTTAAGTCTGTCTGCAAGCTCTAACAATTTAAGAATACTTTGATGAATGCTGAAGAGACGATAAGCACACACACTTACGCAGACATACATGCAAGACACATGCGGACACAAAAAGCCACGCACAGACTATGCCCAAACACAAACACACACGCACGTGCCGTGCACACATATACACAAACATATGCATTGCACAAACACACAGGGTTGAAGATACATTAAAACATGTTCTTTCATCATCATCATCAAAGGGCTACACTGCACTCCCAGATATGGTTTTGAAATAGGGCAGCTCAATTTGTCACAATCCTTTTTGCAAGTAGGCTTAGACTATAAGTTTGTTATTCTGGGTTATTAACTTTACATTACATTACATTACATTACACTTAGCTGACGCTCTTATCCAGAGCGACTTACATATATTTACATGGTTTCAGTTACAGTCCCTGGAGCAGTGTGGGGTTAGATGCCTTGCTCAAGGGCATCTCAACCATGGGTAGGGTGGGATTCGAACCAGCAACCTTCTGATTGCAAGACCAACTCCCTAACCACTACACCACAGCTGCCCTGTAATTAACTAAATAACACTTACACCATACCAAGGGAGTTTTAGGGTTGAATACATGCAACGTGTTTTGAAATATAATGAACCATCATGTGAGCAAAGAAGCACAGTTGTTACACCCATTGTTACACCCAAACATACCCTTCCTTCTGTCAATTTCTGCCTATAAGACTGAAATTTGATCATTAAAACTATTCCATGTTGTTGATCTAAATGTCGACACTTTTCTTTCTGTCTTGTCAACAGACCATGTCTCCCTGGACTTTCCATCAGAGATGCCATGTAGGTAGCTAGTGAGCAGAGGTCCACTGGCTAGTGCCTTATTAATTAATGTCAGTTAAATTTAATTAAGCAGTGACATCTAGCTTCACTCTAGTGTGTGAAATGTACACAGTGTGTTCTGCCAGACAACTATCAGTATCAATATTTACATAAATATATTGATTAATCATATCGTCTGCTATAAAATCAATTAATCATTACAAACTAATGTATCATTACACCATTAATAAATTCAGTAAATAAAGTGATAGTTACCTTAAACAAATTTGATGTATGAAATTAATATTAATATGTACACCAGTTGAGCATTTCACTTCAAGTTTCTACAGTAAGTCCAAATGTTAAATAAAAAACGCTGCTAAAATAGAAATGTCACCTTCGCTACAACAATGTATGGTGAAGTAGGCTAACTGTTTCTTTTTATAAAAGGGAGCAACTTCCTTTCTTTGTAAGGGCACGGGGACAAACCGTTAGAAAGCCTACTTTTTTTTTTTAAATAGAGTTTCTTGAGTAGTTCCATCCGTGTGCTTGCTGGTATTGATATCATTGTGAAACCTAGATGAAACATAATACTATAAGATGTACCATAAGACTTTTTTAGAGTACATTTTCTGTTTTTTTTTTGTCTTTATAGACAGAACAGTGCAGTCAGACAGAATATTAGTAGCAGAGAGATGGAGTGGGATTGGGAAACGGCCACGGGCTGGATTCAAACCTGGGTTCAAACCTGGGTCCCCCTCAGCACCTGCCCAATTTGGCGTACAGGTGCTGTAGCCAGCTGCTCCACAATGTCCCAGACACTACAAGACAACTTTTTGACAAAAAAAGTGAAATGAAATTCCCACTGCTTTCAATTAGGCATGAAAAGGATAAAGTCCACACAGATGATGCTCCTAAAAAAATAAAATGTGATGTTACCTGAAGAAGGGCATGGGCCCAAAATGTCACTCAAGTTAGTATCAGGTCAACATTTACATTTTTGGGAGCATCCTCTGCGGTGGTAGCCTGGTAAACCAGCCCCTCGTACATCATTTCATTTTGTACAGAGGGTCTGTTCCATTGACATTGCTGTATTAGGCAGAATTTTGCCTAGCCAATCAGTGAACAGAGGGAGTGTTCGTGAGCAGAGATGTTGACTTTGTATGCCACATTTGAATTGTACTGTGTAGGCAGGGTATTTGCATATGCCATGACCAGACGTTAGCGATTGGGTAAAGCCACAGCCAATTGTTTTAAACTTCAGCAGAGTCTACACCTCCAGGAAGAAATCGTTTCTTAATACAGCACTGCCAGACCCTCTGCACAAAATGAAACGAAGTACGAGGGGCTGGTTTACTAGGCTACTGCGGTGTGGATTCTCTACCCTCTTTGCTGGTGTACTCTTCTGTTCAGCCCTGAGTCTACAGTCTAGGATGTACATGCTTTGTGCTGCCTTTGACTTCACATTAGCTCTAATCCGAAGCCACAAAACAGCTTACGAAGTTCAAAATCACATCACTCTAAATATTATGAGGACATCTTTGCTTGGCCCCATAAAAGAAGCACAACTGAAGATTTAATGTGGCATCATCAGTAAGTGCACTGGTGGTAAAACCTATGCTCAAGACATTACACCACTCATTAGCCTATGGGTTAAAAGCCTTTTTCTGCTCCAGTGATAAGCCTATAGGTAATAGCAACTCAGAACTGCCCTACTGGCATTGTATGAAGCCATAAATGCTTTCACCTGAGCTTTCAGAACCAGTAGGCTTAACTCTATGTTAACTGTGAGTGGTTGCAACAGTCCATCTGACAGGTGGAACTGGACCTTTGAACAGGGACGGGGAACCGAGGTGGGATGAGACAGAAGCCCAAAACTGAACAGAACCTCGTTCTAAGCATTCTAATATTAGAACGTCTTATTTTTACTCCTGGCCCGAAATGATTCATGGTAATCTCATTAAATATTCAAAGATAAGTCCCACAGTTTGAAAAACGTGACTTACTATGGCTTTTGAGGCTAGAAATAAAGTACAGTTAATAACAATACAAGCTCAATATCCAGGATGACTGTGCAAAACACTGCACAAATATACAAGGAATCAGATGAAACTAAACAGGGAAGGACAATACACAAGAAACCTGCTATTTACCCACAAGTTTGGCTTCTGATATCAATAGGCATATAAATACAACTTTGGCACGTAGGCTACTACACACATATTTAGCAGGCCAGGTTATGGTACAATGTCTTCAGTTTTCCCTGTTTTAACGAGCCACACTCTTGACATGTTATCTTAAAGTAATTTGTATAAGACATGCGAGCTAATAAAATGCTACATCTCTATGTGGCAGAAGAGTAGGTCCAATGCTTTATTCAGATGTTGAACATTCTGCTTCCTGTGTGTTGACATCTTGGGACTAATCTGCCATTTGACTTTCCGACTCTCCTATAGAAAAAACATAGTGTGGGGTCCACACATCCAAACATTTTAAACACGGGCTGGATCAAACTACCTGAGTTAAAAGGTAAAAAAAAGATCTCTAAAGCAGTGTGCATATCTCCTACATCTAAAAAAAGTGCATGCACATCTGTAATCTAAAAAGGTGCTGAATCAAAAAATTGCAGGAACTCGACATAAAGGAGAGGTCAGCACACTTCAGCTCCCCGATTTTCTTTGCTTTTATTCACGTTCCTCACTCAAGTAACATTTCGCACCTCTGCTCTTTATCAGATATGTCAGACAAGTAGGCTGGAAATGTGCAGACCACTCCTTTCCATCTCATATATCCTACATGCCCATAAGTAATGAGTGACTGCTCCCAACAGCTGCATAAATCACATGCAAGACCACGTTTAGTGAAAATTATGCAGACACGCAGACTTTTAACTGTAAACTGGAACATTTATAAACTCCCAAATGGATGCATTTTTGGGGTCTCAGAAAGAGGGCAAGTCAAGGAAAGGGAGGGCACCGGGTCACCCCTATTCCTGCCAGGTCAAAACCCTTCTCACCCCCACATTCACACGTTACGTGTTTTGATTTATTACGTCAAATATGCTCAATCGGGTTTACAATTCTGCTACATGCACAATTCTTTATAGTTAACATAAAAATCGGCACAACTGAGTGTCAATACATAGCATACTGGAGTAAAAGCAATACTAAACATTCCCTGCTTTTCTTTTTAAAATAGATCTGATTCATTGGTTGTAGCCAAAATGGTGATGTTATTCATAGAAAGAGAGAAATGAATAAATGGACTCCAATGGAAACCATTAGCCTAATATCTTTTGTTTTGTTAGAGGCTGTGAACATAACTCAAGCTGCAAGGGCCTTTTAACGTATGGAACTGGTAATGCGAGTCTATTTGTAGTGTCAACAGTAATCTCTAAAATGCTGTTAACCATTTTCTGTAAACACATTTTAATATTTCATCCATCTTAAAGCATTCGTTTTACTTAACCAGTGTTTGGGTTAAATGATGGAAGAGTTTCAAGAAACTAGTGAGTGTGTACTAATGAGTATTCAAAGAGAACTGCTACTGCTTCTCCCACAGTAGGTGGTCTATAATTAATGCATGAATTTTTGGATATCAATTATCCAGAAGCCTCTCACGATTCACGACTAAAAAATGACTTATTAGTGTTGACTTGTTGAAAGCATTTGACCATAACAGGTTGAAGAACTCGTAACATAAAAGGGTTTTGAAACACAGAGCAACCGTCGCCTTAACCTCATGTATACAAGTCTGGGAGTATCTCAGCTAAACGAGTGATTCAGCACACAGTGACAGGACAAAAATGAGTGACAGTGACATTGTACAGATGGCTGCAATGAATTATGCTACACAGTGCACCTGTATGGTCAAATATGCATGAGGTCCAAAGAGGCAAAAAGGCAACTGTCATAACCAATAGCGAGTATGATTGATTATTTTTTTCTGTTACGGGATAATGTGTTTGTGTTTACTGTTTACTGACCTTTTCCTTTTTTTCCTTTCACTGCTATTGTCATTCCACTGCTACTAACAACACTAGCCTAGCCAACATTCTATTGCCTTCAAGCATACCCTGAAACCTGAGAGTGAAAGTAACTACTTGAGTGGTGATACAGCGATACACTGTCTGAAACCATTCAGGAGCTGCCAACTGTATATCCCGTCTGTTATTTTATTACTTTACGTTATCTGCTATGGTTGAGGCTTCGTTCGTGTTGTTTTTACTATCCAGTTTCAAAATTCTGCAAACTGGTGGGTCGACACCACGGCATGCACCCCCTCTACGGCGTTATTTCGGATGTGCACAGAGAGCATAGATGATGGTTTAGTGACATAAGCAAGCGCGAGAAAAAAGTCAGTCATAACTAAACATTTGTGTGTAAGTTCAGTCACACACTGAAGTGGTGCGGTAACAGGAAAACCACAACATTCAAAAACAACAACCAAACACCGCCGCCGTCACCACCACCACCATAGGCTAACGTACCATCCCATTGCCTATTGTATTGCCGAACACATCACACAAAGCCACAGTGCACGACGAGGATCCACAAACTGCACATACAAATCCGTGGTATTTGTCTCCTCGGCCACTTCTTCTTCGTTTCAAACTTTCCTAGGTTGATTCAACAGTGTCCACAGCGCTGCAGCCATCAACAATTGCAAATGAAGTGAAGGCACCGCCGCTAGCTATCATCCCCAACTCTACCTCCCGTCAAGCTACCACCATCATCAACTTTACACTCAGTTCTATTCATTATCACGTCGGTCTTACCTTGTTATTTTGCCCGATGGCTTGTGCAAAGCTGTGGTTCAGTGTAAACAAGACGCCTTTTCGTTTGATCTGGCATGTATTCGCTTTTGAAACTTTCGTAGTAAAATACCCCTTCGGTTTGATTCCTGGACTCCTAGCGCCCTACTCGCAGGCCCAGAAAGTCGGCTGCTATTCAGGCAGCCAGTCTCCCTACCTTCGGCTCAACCCACACTGCCTAGCAAAGTGACGTCATCGCTGCCTAGGCAAAATCAGCAATCGCGCTGTCTCAAAGGGCACGGAGGTGGGAGCAACTGATGCTGATGAGAGTGATAGTTCGATTAAACTTTGTAAATGACCATGCTGACCAAGAGTCACAGTGTAACGCTTTCTGAGCCATCGTCACCTTAAGTGTAAATATATGGGTTTGTGTTGATGTCTTAAAGCCACTCATAACCATTTTAGACCTAGGGATGCCTGTGAATCCCTAAGGCTACTGAGTGAAAGAGAACTTGAGGATACAGGAACTGCCTTGATAGGCTACAGCATCAAGACAACAAAGAACATTTCCCTTCATAGATGAAGAAATTTCCTTCAAAACACTATAAAAGAAAGTGTAATATAGTGTTAAATAGGTGTCAAGGAAAGACAAAAAAGTTGTCTGAAGACTTTCCATAAAAAAGGGGATAAGTAGATATTGCACCAAAATTCTATCCTCTCAAGCTCTCATTTTGAGGGGTGATTTTGCTGAAAGGCCTGTGCCATGATGAACAGCCTTCATGTTTTATACAAATGCTTAATTAAAACTGGAGGCTTCAGAGTATTGATTTAAGAGCTCTTTAGAACATTCTAGATGAGTAACATTCCTCTTCGTTACACCCACCCACCACTTTAATTAAATGTTTATGGAAATCAATTAGCAGTGCTCAGTCACGTAGTCGTGTGTCTCTGAGCAAGATTGGTATGTGTTAAATATGTATGTTTTGTAACATGGCTGGTTAAAGGACCAGGCAAAATCAGAAACCTAGAAGAGGGTTATGTTTGCACTCTCTCTGAAAGCTGTGTGTTTCCCATAGAACATGTTGTGTGTTATTTATATAGTGTCCTAAATGTGAAAATAATGTGTGTGATCTCGGTGTTCTTTTGTTTTGGACTTGTACGTTCCTTTTTTCAGAGACACCAGCAAACACAGCAAAATTCCTTATGTATTTGAGCATACACATGCATCTGAACAAATCAGAATGTCATGAAAAAGTTAATTTATTTAATCACTTTAACATCAGGCTTTTGTTTTAATTTTGATGATTACAGCTTACAGCTAATGAAAACCGCAAATTCATATCTGAGAAAATTACATCAGCCATGCATCGATGTAAATACATCGTATTTACATCATCATCAATATCACATCTTCACCAATAAAATAAATATGGATACAGTAATGTCAGCCTTCCGAAAATGTTCACGTATATGCCATCAGCACTTGGTTGGGCTTGTCTTTGACTTAAATCACGCCACCAATGCGGTGTGGCACCATCGTGATCAGCCTGCCACAGCCGATGTGGAAACCCAGTGTTGATTTGTGAGCGGAGAACTGGAGAACACGCCATAGACCAGGGGTCCCCAACATGGTGTCCACGGGCACCAGATAGAACTTCCAGGAGCTTGTGAGGTGCCCGTGAGGGATGATTAGGAGAACACTGCAATAGTCAATTGCTTTTTTTAATCATCATATTTTTTGTGTATTTAAATACCAGTTTATTTCTTAACTATTGTAAATTAAAAGCAAACAGCCATACATGGTATTATTTGAAAGGGATGTTAAGACTTTTATTTACAGTAGATTATTTTGAATGAGTAGCCCTCAGTACAGATTCTCATCCTTCGGGTAGCCCTCAGTCCCAAAAAGGTTGGAGACCCCTGCCATAGATCCTCTATGAGTTCCAGGTCAGGTGAGTTTGGTGGGCAATCAAGCACAGTAACTCCATGTTCATTAAAGGTATTGGTATTTTCGTAAGTGTGGGAAGATGCCTGCAGAAAAATGAAATTAGCATCTCCATGAAGCTTGCCGGCAAAAGGCGGCATGAATTACTCTGCATGAAAATGTCCTGCTAGATGGCCGTGTTGCCTTAGGACTTGGTAAAACACAGTAGACTGTGGAAACTTCACGCTGGATTTTTTTAAGCAACTTCAATTCTGTGCTTTTCCACTCTCTCTCCAGACTCAAGAGACCTTTATTTTCAAATGATATGCACAATTACTTTCATCTGAAAAGAGGAATTTGGACCACTGAGCAAAAGACTGGCCCTTTTTCTCCTAAGACAATTTATGTTGTCTCTGATTCAGAAGTGGCCTGACGCATGGACTGTAACAGTGGAAGCTCATGTCCTGGAGACATCTATACTGTATGTGGTGGCTTTTGATGCACTGACTGCACATCTAGTTCACCTCTTTGTGAAGCTCCTCCAAATAGTGTATAGGCCAGCACTCACCTGACCTAAAAACCTATAGCCTCAGAGATCCTATGGGGCATTCTCAACAGATGACCGAGAGTATACAAAAGGTGAGCTCAAAGTCAAGCTATTAAACTGAGTCAGTAGTTATCCTCATCAGGTATCATGAGGGAGATCTACCAATGGACTTACTGCACAGCTAACAGCTACCCACCATTGCACTAGCTTATGATTGTATACGTAGGAGAACCCGTGTTAAACTCTGTGTACTTATTATTTTTAGTTTCAGTTAGTAACTGAAGAGTTAAGCTGTGCAATCCTTAGGGCTCATTCACACCAAACACTCTGCGTATACAGTGCATGACTGTTTTCTGTCCGTATTCAGAATGCATGTCAACAAATTACAACTATTCACACCACATGCGTGATCTAAGTGTATTCTGTCACTATGCAAACATACTGTACACGGTTACGTGCTGTACACGCTCAAGTCGGTGTGAATGAGCCCTTAAGGTTTTGCCATCATGTAGAATGACAACAGGCATAACAGATGATCTTTGGACATGGTCATTATTGAGAATCAACAGGTATCGTGATATGTATTGTATTGTGGCCTCTGTATTGTGAGATGTACTGCATTATGAACTTGTAGAAATTACCCAGCCTCACTCCTCATGAAGGTGGAAGTTAAAGTAGCAGAGCATACTCTAAAATAGTGACACAGAGTGTGTCTTTTTTTAAACTGCAGTGGGGTCCCCTATAGGTTAAAATCAAAATTGTCACTTACTGCTGCCACATAATTGCATTATTTCAAAAATGCCTAAAAATGAATCTTACTTTTTCAAAATCACTTTTTAGTGACTTGGGTTATATTACTCAAATAAGAAACATTAGAAATTGGAGACAATCCACATTTTCACTCTGTGTGGGGTCAACACATTGTTGGGCAACGCATCTGCACAGACATTAGTGAACTTTAAACCAACCAGGGCAAAGTTGCGTTACCACTGAGGCATCAGGTAGCTCCTTGCAGTTGTGGGGAAGTAACTGCAAAGGTCTGTAAGATTTATCCGTGTCTTGCTCTCATGAGTTTTTGGGTCATGTGACATGGTCGCATTTTGGTGACATCCTAACACCTTTCAGGCAAGTCTAATACAATTTCTAACCATCATGCAACATCAGTCTAGAATGCATCCCTGACTGCAAACGGCTGCAAATGTTTTAATCAAGTCAAATGAGCCTAACCAGAAATAAGTATACCACTGTTTGTAGCAGGCCACCTCTTACAATGTCATACCATGATGAAAAAAAACGAGGGCTGGACCAATATGTTGTAAACCTGTTTGATTCAACCATATATTACCACTTAGACATTAAATGTAAATGTTCTATGCATTCAAACAAGAATATGTGTTCAGGAATTAATGTTACCAGAACTGAGTACCTCTGCTTGTAGCAGTCCACCTCTTCCAATGTCTCACCCTGCTGAAAAATCCTAGGGTGGGACCAACATTCTTCATTCAACCGTGCATTACCACTTGGTGGTGTCCAAGAACACAAAACACAGCCTCAGATTTGTGTCTTTTCATCTTGCCCCCTCTATTGTTTTAATGTTTTGTCACGGGATGCATGCGTCCATAAAGAATATATAGCCTGCGTATACAATACAAAAATAAATAGCTTTAAAAAAAACGAATTTAAAAATATGTTGTGCAAAAATGGCAGTCCAATGAGTGTCCTGTTAACCGGGTGTCCATTAGGTTCTTGTGCTATGAACTCCTCTTTGTACACCTGCCCGCATACATCCATAAATAAGTCCATCTTGTTGCATGCAAGTTAACAGCTTCAAAGACCCAAGTCTATAGCATTCAACTCTGAGTCAGCTCCAGTCTCCTGTCTGTGGTTGGTGCTTCAACAACTTCTCCACTCATGAAATCGTCCTGTTAATAAGATGGTGAATAAACACAGAGAAGCCATGGTTATATTTATATTTTGGTTTTACAGTACTATTTTGGTTTTACAGTACTATGCAAATGTTTTAGGCAGGTGCCTTCAAACCACCATCAATTCACACAAAGGGGTACACAGAAAGTCAGGGATTTCATAGGATTATAGTCAGGTGTATGATTAACCAAGTATACCAAATTGGTTGTATATGTGAGGAAGCTTACACCCACAGAAGATCTGTGGTTAGTTCAACAAGATGTTTGGAACAACCTACCAGCCGAGTTCCTTCGAAAACTGTACGCAAGTTACCTAGAAGAATTGATGCTCTTTTGAAGGCAAAGGGTGGTCACACCAAATATTGATTTGATTTAGATTTAGCTTTTGTTCATTCACTGCATTTTGTTGATTGATGAAAAAAAATGATTAACACGTCCATTTTTGAAGGCATTTCTAGTGTACAGCATTTTTTTCACACCTGCCTAAAACTTTTGCACAGTACTTTACATGGTTATTACATGGTCATTACAAAATGTATGTTTTACAAACTTCCTCAAAAACAATTACAGAACGAGAAAGCACTGTGCTGATGGAGAAGCAACCAGGTTTAACACTGGCACTTTAAACAGTTTCACCAACCTTGTCGTAAATGACTTTAACTATGAGGGAACAGCTTGGACATGTCGCTACTTCTTCACCATTCTCCAAATCTTCCTGTGAGACCATATACAAAATTATGTCACAAAAAGCCAACAGGCCCAAAAATACACATACGAGTCTAAGCTTTCTGGTATTACCACCATCACGGGACATTTATTAGTCCTCTCTCACACTCAGTTTGATATTCAACAGGGCTTTGTTAAGTTAAGTTACAACTCTGTTTTTTACATCAGTGGTTTAAAACCATGAACAGGAGTATTATTACAACAGTCGGCATTAGGATATGTTCCCAATGATCAATGAGATGTAACGTTAGCGTGTTTATCAACGTAATGATACACCACCAAACTTAATTTAAGACGCCTATCCACTTGCGAATTCGTACTTACTTTGGTAATTGCAAACCTATCTCCACACGGACAAGGATAATAGTAGGTTTCGGTATCTTCATCATATTCAAAATCCTCTATTTCGATTTCGTCGTGAAAAACAGACATTTCAGAGGACTTGAGGTGCCACTGCGAACCTAACACGCGATACTCCTTCTCTCAAAGATGAGGCAAACCTAGCGAGAACGTCGCTGTAAAATGACGTAACATCAAACCAGTGCAGGCTGCCAAAAGAGGGCAGTATCCATCCAAGTATCCACTTACAGTAGTATAGACAGTGGTTGTCAAACTGGGTGGCACTGCCACAGGAGGTTCTTGGATCAGTTCCAGGGGCTGCGCTAGAACAAAAACTGAATGCATGAATTGTGCTGTACAAGTAAAGATTATTAGTATTATATTATAACGCAAAATAAGTCTGTGAATGGGTTCTCTTTTCTCACACGCATAAAGATAAATCTGAAAATCTCCCAATACCACATACTGTACTCGCCATTATTTTCATGTACCATATAATAATATGTGTTCATATTTTTATGCAGCAATAATTGTGCAAAAATATTCATAGCCAGCTGTCCATGGTGTTGGGCGTGCTCAGCAGTTAAAATTTGGGGACCACTGCGCTAAAGCATGTGTGTGTGTTGGGGGGTGGGGGTGGGGGAGATGTTGGAAGAGATTCATTAAAATGATGCAAATGGTACACTTTAATTGCAATGGCTGTCATACACATTAGTAACTCAAAGCTGCTTGTATGTGGCCAAGAAAGCAACCCAGCAAGCCAGAATTGTCATAAATCTTGATGTCGGTAAGTTCAGATCGGAATATAATGTTGACTGTGCTGACCTGATATTACATTTGGAGATTTGGTGGTCGGACAGTGTTAAGTGTGTGGTGACCCACCTGTCATCAAAATGTGTCTCTACACCAGTGGCTAGTGGTTCCTCAGTGGAAGTGCAGGGCTGAGTCACTTTTTGGCACTATTTTGGCCTCCTTTGCCAAAGCAGGTTTCCGACACTTTGAGGCTTTAAAGAAGTACACAGAGGTTTAAACACTCATGGCAGTTTGTTTTTTGTAATTGGAAAAAGTGGTGTAAATGTGCAAATTGTTCGACAGC
The DNA here is from genome assembly GCA_027475355.1 of Coilia nasus. Taxonomy (NCBI): domain Eukaryota; kingdom Metazoa; phylum Chordata; class Actinopteri; order Clupeiformes; family Engraulidae; genus Coilia; species Coilia nasus. The sequence continues at coordinate 10,069,928 of CM050220.1, read as the reverse complement.
ATACAATATGCCAGTTGCAAGTAGGCAACTGTCCAAGAAAAGAAAGAGGAACAGAACCCCTCAGGCTATACCATGCATATCAAAAGTATTTTCTTTCGTTGCTGGAATTAAGTTGTTTTGTTATTTCCCCTTGTATCCACATATCTGTCTTTTTTAGATGCCTTCACACAGCTGCTACGCGTCATGTTTCATCTCACTGTTTCTCTTAATAAAGCTCATATGTATTAATCAGCACAGCATTAGGGCAGTTACGTACATTGTCAACACATAAGTCCCTTGCTAAATGAAATGGCTCCTTCCTGTCAGATAAGATTACAGTTGTCCTTTCAAATATGTCTCCCTTTAGATTCCACAGGAGGACCTATTAACATGCAAGCAATTCTTACAGCCAGTGTGCGGCTGAGGGGGGTAACATTTCATTGTAAAAATAATGAAGAACTTTTGTTCTTGGATGTAAATTCAGTGTTGAGAAGCAAGAAAGTTCTTCTATGCTTCATTTAACTACTGAGGGGCAGTATTCCTCAGGAGCCAAACACTGAGTAATAGGAGAACAAGAAATTTGAAAAACACAGAAAAGAAAAAAACTTTATTTTTGGTGAATTTATTTATTTATTTATTTTTTGATGTTAGTGATGAGTTGAATTCCAGGAGGACAGAATTAAGGAAAAGGTATAGCCCAGAAATATCCTGAAAACCCATGGAAAATGTGTAGATTCTAAAGATTGATTGTTGTGTAGGCTCTAGGGACCTAGATGCCATGTATTGTTTCTACTACAGTACCACAAATACGCCTCCTAATATTACTTAGGAGAAACATTTTGAAGTACAGATGAGACAAAGCTCACTTTTAGCCATCCAGCATGGACATCTAACATTCAATATCAAATGTTCTAAAATGAGCATTTATGCAAACTCGCAATTCTAAAGCAGATCTTCCTGAAATATAATATAGTGTTCCTGAAACTGAATAAAAACTGGCTTGTAGCCACCTGAAATTTGGACGGCATCGGGCAGAAGACATTAGTGCCCAGGGGTGCTTGAACCGATAATCCAGTACATATCCTTATCCATACCCTGTAAAAGAGACAGAGTCAACCGGCCATAATCATTAAGCCCTTGCCAATGTCATTTCAGCCTCTACAGCTACTTATTTCTCCAGCCTTCAGTATGTAAAACATGTAAACTTTTCTTTATTCTTACTGTCCAAAGGATTTTTAGAAATTAAGTAAAGTAAAGACATGGTGGCTGGAGCTGTATGTTAATTAAAGGTGAATAAATGCACTCTCAGGTTGTATCTTTCCTCTTGTGCATTTTATTGTCTGAAAGCTGTGAAAGGTGGATGTCTTTCAGCCTAAGTGTTTGTCTGTGACAGCTACCAATAAAACACACTGAGATACAGCTTGAGAGTGTGTTTATTCAGCTATGATTTAGTTAGAACCTTTTTTCACAGCTAAAAATCTATGCCCTTTTGTCTGGAGTTGAGTGCATCCACCTCTCGTGTCTGAAGCTCTGTGTTGACAAGCCCATCCCTTTAAGGGCACGTCTGTGCAAACAACCGCTCCGCTCCCTTGCAGCTCTTAGTGTACCTTTGCGTCAGACAGGGATCACATATGCCCATGCACACACACCAGTGGCTTCCTATCTCCAAAATAAAACACAACTGTTGTGGGCAGACTGAACGAGCAGGCCCACATGGGCAGGGAGCAATCAGCAGCCCTAAGCCCCCAGGATATGAGGTGGGCTTGGACTGGCTGTGATATACGGTACAGCCTATAGCTTTTCCCTATAGTGCATCACCACTTCTCCTCTGTCAGACTCTCAGCTATGTAAATCTGAATCCAAATGGAATCATTTATTTATTTACGTTTAGTTTAGTTAATGTGCTTTTGTGTTTGTGTGTGTGTGTGTGTGTGTGTGTGTGTGTGTGTGTGTGTGTGTGTGTGTGTGTGTGTGTGTGTGTGTGTGTGTGTGTGTGTGGCATATTGGTAATTCAGTAGAATACATTGAACAGATCTATTGTATTGCATGAGATGAATGGCCAACTGTCACCTATGTTCACTTAGGAACAGGTGACCAGCTGACAATTTTAATCTTCAGAAAATATTTAGTAATTGAAGATGCTTAAAGGTTGTACTTACAGTGTGAGGTAATAAGGTGCATTTCAACCTACATTACATAATAATAAAATAATAATAATACATGTTTTATACTGCACTTTATATTGAATCAATCTCAAAGTTCTATAAACATAATTGGCTAAAGTGCAACTTTAAAAAAAATACATTACATCAAATTCAAGATATGTATCAATGCATTTATGTATCATTGTGTATCAAGGGATTGTTTTCTTTAAACACAGACATTTACAGCCACCTGGGACTATTAATATGTCGCATATCAAGTGCATTAAAAATAGAGCACGCATTACATGTATACATTCCATTCTGTTGCTAAGAATCCTTATTATGTAAGAAAGAGTACATTAAATCCAGCACTTAAGAGTCTAGTTGTCAAGCTGCCAAAGATGAGATTATTTATCACTCTATTAAACAGGCAGCCTGTCTGATGACTGGTCTGTGAGGTGTGGATTCACATGGCACCTATAGTGTTGCTTTGTGAAATGAATGGTTTATCCCATCACCCTATCAGCCTGTATACAAACTTGGCTTGGCTGCTGTTTGGTTTAGTACTGAGATGACTCCTTCTACAAAACAAATTGGTTGATGAAGGTTTGCGAAACATCAGGCTATGAGGTATTTATGGCTTGTGATCTTTGTCATGTGTACTTTGATATTTAGAGCCCAATGGCCTTACCTGATTTCATTTTGCACTGATAGAATCTTCTATTTAAAGCAATACAACCACTCAAGTGTCCATTCAGGCGGTTTTTCAGATAGCATAAGAATCCTGATTGCTTTATGAAATTGACTATGTTTAGATCTCTTCACCATGGTCAATCTGGCTACTCATCTGATAGAGAATTTTAAAATTAAATTAAAATGAAATCCCTTTATCACATTAAACCCCCAAAATATAGCAAACCCTGCAAAACTCCACAAAAACACAGTTATCCTTAGAGACTATGAACATACAGTAATTGTCTTGTTTGGCATTTATTCACTTACTGTAGCTTATATTGATGTTGTGATCTAAGCCCACAAAAAAATGGGTGGGTAAATGACCTGTTCTTGTTGATTTCCCTTTGGGATAACCAAATGTAATTTCTGTATAATGCAGGAAAGAGCCGGTTTGACTATGTATCATAGGCTTGTGACGTAGAGCAGAGTAACAGAAGACCAGCAAGGCATTAAAGCCCATGTTATCCTATTACGCACCCCATAAACATTAATAAAGAACTTGTGATTATAACTCTGCCTAAGTCCCTCCTGGGAGTCTTTGAACACATTAAGTCTTAAGGTCAGAGGCGTGCAGCCCCTCCTGTCGTATGTGGAGGTTACTGATGTGCTTCCCAGCAAATGTGCGTGTTTATAGCATGTTGTCAAGCCCCATGGAGGGCCACCCTAATGCCTGTAGAAACTGTGTGCTAACCGGTGATGGATTTGAGCTTCAGGGTCCCCTCTGCCCCGGCCTGCCTGTGCCCTTGAGAGTAGTCTGAGAGGTTGGCACAAGACAGACGGAACAGCTGTGGAGCGGAGGCACCCCTATACTCCAGCCCCCATTTTAATCCTCCACACCCCCAACACCCCCACACCCCCACACCCCACCCCCAGGCCTACAGTGATGAGGAGCTCCCCCATGTTTGTCCGTTGTCTGCCAGGAGAGAATAAGAGGGAACATTGCCTCACATTGCATAACTGCACAGGCCTTCCTCAAATGGACATAGCAGTGAGGGCATGAGCGGAGGGGGGCACTGACCAATTTTATTTGAGGTCAAAGAGAATCTAAGTCTACTTTCACATATTTGAAAGTTTTTCATTTTGATTTTCATTGAAGTGTTATAATGTAACAAGTTTTGTTACATTATAAGACATGAAATGGCTTTTAAACTGTTTCATTAAATTATAAGAGACACATTGGCTTTTGCAAAAATAACAAAATAACAAACAATGCACGCAACAGCTTTCATGCCAATAGCTTATTTTCTTTCCATGATGCTTTCACAGCCTATGTTTTGAAGATGGAGAGATACTAATTAATGGTAGGCGGTAGGCAGAGTTCTACTAGAAAAACTTGCCTGTGTACATATTTTCATAGGGCATATCTATCTATACTGAACCAGTTGGCTCAAGTAAGGACTATTTGCAGTAATTTCCTACTCCAGACTCCAGCTGCGCGATTCAATTTAGTGCACATGATTGAACCCAAGTTGTTTAGCACTTACACTTTTACCTACAGGTGTGCACCTAATGAGAGTCATGCATCTTCCACGTCTTACAATAATCATTTTGCCAGTTGCTATGGACAATGACTCCTTTCATTTAGACTGCAGACAGACACTCTTTGTGATTTATAACAGTCTTACCTTTCAACATTTAATGAAGAGCTTACCTTTTAAACATTTCCTGTTTGTGTGTGTGTCTCTCTCTCTCTCTCTCTCTCTCTCTCTCTCTCTCTCTGTGTATGTGTGTGTGTATGTGTGTGTGTGTGTGTGTGTGTGTGAGTGTGTCTCTCTCTATCTGTGTGTGTGTGTGTGCACATGCGTGTGTGTATGCGTGTGTGTGTGCGCGCGCGCACGTGAATGTGTGTGTGTGTGTGTGTGTGAGTGTGTCTCTCTCTATCTGTGTGTGTGTGTGTGCACATGCGTGTGTGTATGTGTGTGTGTGTGCGTGCGCGCGCACGTGAGTGTGTGTGTGTGTGTGTGTGTGTGTGTGTGTGTGTGTGTGTGTGTGTGTGTGTGTGTGTGCGTTCCTCATAATAATGCAAAACCATAAAAGGCCACTGACCGGTGCGCATGAATCCTAGGGCCCCTAAGCGCTTCAGAAGTGATTCTGTATTTATAGCGGTGATAGAAGGCCCGGCCCACGCTGGTCACCCCACCACCACACAAGCCCAGTGTCCCACTAATCCAATCAAGAGGAAAAAGGCCTGGCTTCCCAGTCCTGGTCTCAGTCTGCACTGACTCCTCTCTCAGACACACAGGACACAGAGGTAAGTTTCTGTCTACTTCCCCTTCAAGCATCTCTACACTAAACATCTGTCTCTAACTTGCTTACTCTCTCATACTGTCCTTCACTCTCATTCACTATTTTTTCACTCATTCTGCACTGACTTCTCTCACGGGCACAAAGAGGTAAGTCTCTGTCTTCAAGCATCTCTAAACTTAACATCTGTCTCGAACTCACTTACTGTACTTTCTCATGCTGCCCCTTTGTCTCTTGCAGTCTCTTTGCTTTTTGACTCTCACTTTGACTCTTCTTCCTTTACTTTGTTGTCCTTGTGTAGCTTGTGAACTTGCTTTTAGGTACTCCCATTCTCTGTTCATACCTCCTTAACCAAAGGGGGGGGGGTCTTCTAACCTACAAAGTGCCTGCTGGTGCTAATTCAAACTCGTGGCACCAATAGTATGCCTTTGTTTTCAGCTGAAAAGCAGATTGTTTAGAAGAGTGTACTACCATATGAGGCAGAGCAAGTAGTTTCCACTGGATAATTACAAAAACATCCTAATATTACTAATATTAGTATTTTCTGTGTAGTTAACTGATGACAAAAGTACAAATCAACGTTCTGTTGCAGGGCAAGACAAATAGTTTAGTTAATCATGACCTTATATTTTGAGATTGTCCCTATTTTGCTCATTGAGGAAGCCAGGAGTATGTCATAATTCAGTGACCTATCACCGTAATGAACACCATCCTTGCAGTTATTAGTTCTTAGCTGCATATTATAAGCAGAACTGCCTTACACAGAATAAACCAAAACAGTACATATTACTGTAAAACAGTCACCATTTACATTGTGGAAAATGGTAATGGAAAAACCTTCCTCTCTGGCTAACAGTTATTACATAGTCTGTTGCTACTTGTCAGTTAGTGTGAATATTGAGAATAAATATGTTTGCTAGTTGCCCTCACCAGTTTGATTGAGGCATTGATTGACATTTTCTCAAATACCAGTGCTGCAGGTAGAGCTGTATTTGTGCTGTAGCTTGTAGATGGCCTGCCCTAGTGTTTTTTTTAGGATTGCATGCAAGACTGTAAATAGAACTGCAGGCTTAATGGACCTTTCTCTCGCGACTAGGCTAAAACCATAGCTCAGGTTCCAAAGCCCTTCTTTCTCATTGTCTGCAATTAGCCCGATGTGTCATCACATCCTGTTGCAGCAGATCGGGGGGGGGGGGGGGGGGGGGGCTTGTGTTGCTGCGCTGAGAGACAAGGGTGGCCAGGCAGACAGCTGCTTCTTTCCAGGCATCTCCTGCATGCAAGAAACAAATGATAATGTCAGACTGTGGCTGGCTAGATCAAAGCTGTGCTTAGAATACCTTAGCCTATCTATCAAGGTCTGGAGATACGTTTGGGGTGTAATGGCTGTTACACCAGGAGTATTATGTAGGAGGGCAACTACAGTACTTTAAAATGTAAGGTAAAGTAACCAGATTTCTTATTTTATTTGATGATTATGAAACATCGTTTTAAAATCTAGACTTTAAACTTTCTGCAGTTATAAACAGCCCTCTATCTTTTTTCCCCACTTCTTTCAGAGAAGTGTTACAGTCTTGCCTTTGAACCCCAACAGATAAAAAGGGAAATATATGCAACTAATTAGACTCAAAAACAAAACACCAACAGATTCTACTGGAGTCACTGGTTTAACTACACAGTTTGTTCACACATGTACACAGTTGTGGAGCACTAATACCAGATTTTATAGCATGTGGTTAACACTTCTATGCTTACATTGATGATGTTTGACAAGAAACAGGCAAGTGGGCGCCTTCCACAGCTAAAGCTAAAAAATCGGCTGTGTGAGCAAGCTTGTTTAGGGAAAACAATGATAAATAACAACCTGTACATGATCAAACTTCCATGTACTGAACCTTCACTGATGCAGTTGTCACCTATGTCCCATTGATCTCAGCCAGGCTATTTCTGGAGCGTTTAGAGCACTGATATCTCTCTTTATGTGTAACACGCCTCACGCATTTATCCTTTGGAGCAGGACCATCTTCCTCTTTGTGTGAGAGATTACTACCTGGAACGGCAGTGGAGTTGGACAAAGGTAAGTGGTGCTTTAGGCAATTTCCCAGGGGCCTGGGCGCAGTCCTAGTGCAGGGAGAGGGAGCCAGGGGGATAGTGGGAGATTAGCTCTTGGAGACACACAACAGCTGCATGCTTCCACTGACTGCTGCCTGTGAGGTTGCCTACTAGCTCTCCTTTTGGATGCCCGCATCACCCCATCCCTCTGTGATACTATATGTCAAATCCCTTTATTAATAAGTACACGAACATACATTACTGCCTTGTGAGTTTTTTAAATCAGTTATTATGTCTTGCTGAGGGAACGGGTTTCACCTTTCTAAAATGTGGGCAGCTGTAGCCTAGTGGTTAAAGAGTTGGTCATGGGTTTGGAGGGTCACAGGTTCGAATCCTGTTCCAGGTGAAAGAATTGGGGCTAGGGGAATAAAGAACCAGTGCTCTCCTGCACCCTCATCCATTGCACAGCTGACTTACAGATATTCTCAGCTACACTCCCTGGAGCAGTGTGGGGTTGGATGCCCTTGCTCAAGGGCATCTCAACCACTGGTAGGGCGGGATTCCAACCGGCAACCTTCCGATTGCAAGACCAACTCCCTAACCACTAGGTCACAGCTGTCCGCACCAGCCACAGTGGAAGTGCAACTGCCTTGAGCAAGGCATCTATCCTCACATTGCTCCATGGATTATAACTGAAGTCCTGTACCTTCTCTATTCACCTTTTAGAAAGGATATCAGGAAGCACAGAAAGGAAATGGCTGAGCGTTATGACTGCCACTACTGCAAGGAGTCCCTGTTTGGGAAGAAGTATGTGTTGCGTGAGGAAAACCCGTACTGCGTGAAGTGCTACGAGAGCCTGTACTCCAACACCTGTGAGGAATGCAAGAAGCCCATTGGCTGCAACAGCAGGGTAACTCAAACACCAGATGAGTGTCTGTGACACACCTGAAGTGTCTACAGTATATGTGACTTGTGTGGGGTGTACTACAAAGGGACACACCTGGTTTATTAAACCCAGAAGTAGTCATAAACCTGATAGACAAAGAGCCAGTTGGCGAACTAAACCAGATTTATCACTTAACCACCTTTATAGTATACTCCCCAGATCTGGAAAAATGAGTCACTAAGACCCAGAATTCAAAATTTTTGGTGCAGTTATAATGCAAAATTATACACTTTAAAATGACTTCCTGGTCAAGATGGAGCCATTTGAATTATAGCATCCTACTTTCTAGTTTTAAAGCAAAACCTGAGAAAATCACATTTATTTTGGACATGTTTGGACATGTTTGGATGGTTATCGTCACTATGAAAATTGGAGAAATGTTTTGTTTAAAATTCTTTCAGTTTTATACCAGATCAATAGATATTTTCAAAAATGTGCTTCAGCAAACTTTGCTATTATCTTAAAATTACAATCTGTGACTTAAGGCTCTTTTCGCAAAATTGGTTCACATATCTAAATATATGCACAGAGCACCACACCAAATTTTAAGTGGAATATGACAGCCTTCCATTATAAGGCAGGATTGGCAGTGGGGATGTGAGTGATATGACTTGACTTGAATCCTGTGTGAATGCCAGTCCTGGGATAGAATGGAAAGGTCTTTGCAGAAAATACCTGCCAGGATCACATGCAGGCACAAGACAAATGCTGCTGTGCCAGACAGGTTTCTATTTTTTATATCTCCTAATCCCGATCCTCAAGCTCGGCAGCACACAGATCCCTGTATTCAAATGAGGCTAACACACAAACACTACATCTCACCAAATGCTAGACAGTAAATGCCATCCGTTATCAGTACAGAGAACCTGCTGACATGCAAGGGTTGCATGCTCTGTCACTAGCCAACATGGTCTCTACTGGAAACACTGAGATGGAGCTGATAACAGTAATGTTTTGGGGTTTTGGTCCAGGTTTACATTCCCTGAAATGGGTCCATTTCACTGACAACGCTGAAGGACTGTGAAGGAAATGCCTGTGTTCCCTTGCAGTCATTTTGATGTGGAGTCTGCATATCTCTTTAGTGAGCCCTAAAACCTGACCTGTACAGCCCATTGCTGATCAGATTCTGAATTGTGATAGTAAATAGTTTACTACTGGTAAGTTTACAGACTCAGTCAGCATGGTGGTTGGAACCATAGGATGGTTGGTTGATAGTTTGAGGCAGAGTTAAGCCAGCATCACTGCCAGATGGCTAAGGCCTAGGGCTTTGCCCCACTGGAGATCAGCCAGCCATTCAGAAACTTTCACGGAAACGTGTTAACATTAAAAAAAATATTTAATTATTATTATTCACATTCCTTCCACTGGTTCTTCCCTAGGACTTATCTCACAAGGACCGCCACTGGCATGAAGACTGCTTCCACTGCTTCAAGTGCAAACGCTCGCTGGTGGACAAGGCCTTCTCCACTAAAGATGAACAACTACTGTGTACCGAGTGTTACTCTAATGAGTACTCCTCCAAATGTTATGACTGCAAAAAGACTATCATGCCAGGCAAGTGTGGTTTTTAAGAACTTTTTTAATGGCTTTATTTTCTTTGAAAAGGCTGCCTCCCTACTGCTTTACGTGTTGTATCATTTATTTCTTCTCTAACTATGTCCCACTCTCCCTTGAGTGAGTTTAGTTTTCATTGGCTTCATTGTCTTTTTGAAAAGGCACCCCTACTGCCTTTGTGTCTCATATTTGTGTATTATTTGTGCTATATTTATTTCATTATAATAATTGTTTATGACTTGAGTGGAGTTGAGTCAACACTCAACCCCCCACCACCACCCCAACCACCCCAAACACACACACACACACACACACACACACACACACACACACACACACACACACACACACACACCCACACACACACACACACAGCTCTCCCCACAGCCCCATCCCAGTCAATGCCTCTCTCACACTCACTCTCTCATGAACACACTGTCCCCTCTCTAGGCTCTAGGAAGATGGAGCATAAGGGCAACAGCTGGCATGAAACATGCTTCGCATGCCAACGCTGCCAGCAACCCATTGGCACCAAGAGCTTCATCCCGAAGGAGAACCACAACTTCTGCGTTCCCTGTTATGAGAAGCAGTTTGCCATGCAATGTGTCCAATGCAAAAAGGTAGCAGCACAGACATCTGTAGGGTCATTTTATGTGCTTAATGAAGCTGCTTGTCACGTAACCTGTAGGCTATTGCACAGGCACATCGTAATGCTAATTATAATACTCTTAATTATTTGATTTTTATGTTATTATATGTTATATTAGGCTATTATATTTTATCATATTATTATATAATTATATTGTTGTATTCATTATTTTATATATTTTTTTTATAAATTGTGAATTATTTATAGCACTTGTTATTTAAAAATATATGATTGCAAAGGGTCACATACAAAGCATTATTGTTGATTATTTTGCCATTTTTGGATCTTGAGTAAAGAATAATGTAACCACTCACAAAAGTGCTTGTAACATTGCTGCTGTTTGTCTTCGTCCTAATCAGCCAATCACCACGGGCGGAGTGACCTACCGTGAGCAGCCTTGGCATAAGGACTGCTTCCTGTGCACCGGCTGCAAGCAGCAGCTGTCTGGCCAGCGCTTCACCTCGCGTGACGACTTTGCCTACTGCCTCAACTGCTTCTGCAACCTCTACGCTAAGAAGTGTGCCTCCTGTACCAGCCCCATCAGCGGTAGGCATCTGTTCATCTAAACAAAAGAAAAGGCAGACAGTTGCTGTCCATACTGTGTTGTAACAGTTGAGTGTGTCACCAATTGTTTGAGGTAAAATGTTGTCTCGTCTCACTATGTACTGTGTATATGGCTGAAACGACAATAAAAACCTACTTGACTTGATGAGCGTTGATGACGGTTGACAGTTTGACAGTGTCCACATTGTTTTTGCTTTTCCCGATGAAGACCCTGGAGGGTCGAAATGTTGCCATTGCAGATTAAATAAACCTCATTTGTTTATAACCATCTAGGTCAACTCTTTTTCACTTGCCTATTTTAACATTGAATTACCATTTAATTACATGAAAAAACATAATGCTGATTTACATATGTGCAAATGTGCCATTTTATTCTGCTGTATGCCCTACTATTTAGTCCTACTAAAATGTGTTTTTTTTTATGTATCACGAGGGATTATATCGATCAAAAAAAATCATAATGAAATGAGACTGTTTGCTTTTCTAGGCCTTGGCGGGAGTAAGTACATCTCCTTCGAGGAGCGGCAGTGGCACAATGACTGCTTTAACTGCAAGAAGTGCTCCGTGTCCCTGGTGGGTCGAGGCTTCCTGACGGAGAGAGATGATATCCTGTGTCCAGACTGCGGGAAGGACATCTGAAGATTGGCGCAAAGGTCCAGAGACCAATGCTCCGAATGCTCCTCTCTGAGGCTCTGTGAGAGTAAAACCAAATGTTCAAAGCACATTTAAATGATATTTTTAAGATACACTAACAGGGTGGATGAGTTGCCTTCAGTGAATTAAAATCTAACTTTATTTGTGTGCTGATGATATTATTATGGTTTTCTGCACGTTAGGCCGCAGTTACGTGAAATCTATGAAGAAATGTTCAATTTAATTTACTGCACTATGCTGAAACAGATATGTGTGTGTGTGTGTGACAAAAAAAGATTATTTAAATGACTTCATCTATGCTCATTGTTTGTTTGCCTTGTTTTGGTTTGGTTAATTTACTGGTTATGTGGTGTATGTGTTTACTAACACAAAATGTTGTGTTTGTAAGGAGTTGATACAACTCAGATGTGCCTTGACAATAAATCATTATAAAAATGTTGTTTTATTTTGTACTTTTTAAAATAAAGTAAAAGACTGTAATGAAATATTCAGAAATATGTAAGCCAAGTGTATCCAAACACTTTTGGTTGAGCAATGTCAACCTTGTGCATTTATTCTTGTAAACAGCATTAAATTATTCAAACAGTAGCTGAGCCTCAGGAGGCTGTTCAAATTGGTTAAATTATCCAGAAGGTGAATGAATGCCTGTTGACATGCATTGAATAACAATAAATGGGTTCCAACAGAAACAGATATGTTTAGCATTGAGACCATTTTTTAAAAAAACTTAGAAGTAACTTAAAAGTTATGGCTACTGCCTATCCATTATAATAACATAAGATTGTAAGGTTTTTGTCTGAATTAATCTCACTTAATAAAACTTTTCAGCTGTCAGTTATCAAGCTGATTTCCATCTTCCCATCTCATCTCAGCAAGCCATGAACCATGAGCTGCAAGGAAAGGTTTTCAAAGACTGCATGTGGCAATATGCAAAAGTGGAGAGCGCACTAAATAAGACATACAACCTGCAGCCTAACTAAGCACTCGATCCAGGCCTTTTTATGTTGTAACCTCAAATAACATTTATTGAAATTCAAATGACATGTACTGACACTGCACCATCCATGTAGAGGTACTGCAAATTGAACAAATGTGAACAATTAGGCTTAAAGATTTGGCTGTAGGCCTAACATAAACCTGTGGCTCTCTCTTGTGGTGTTTCAATGGTCGCGCATCTGCTTTATGAAAATTACGAGAACAGTTTTAGCATAACTGAACTGATTCAAGGTTAGCTTGGTTTACTTTTTTCCAGACCAAAAATGTATTATTATTATTATTATTATTATTACTATTATTATTATTATTATTATTATTATTATTATTGTTGTTGTTGTTGTTGTTATTTCGAAGTTCCAGAGTCGTCTCTTTTTGGACAACTTTTTGTGGAAGTGGGGTATGTCTATCACTTTAAGCCAGGCTTGGAAATACAGATTGTAAACATCGTGTTTGCCTTGTATAGGCTCCTCTTCACTGTGGAAAGTTAACTTGTTTGAAACTGAAGACAAACGTCGATTGACACAAAACGCATAGGCTTGACAACGACGTAAGAGTTGGCGTCAGAGGAAAGGTGGTAAAAAAGAGGGTGAAAAAAGAAAATTCCATATTATTTCCTTGTATTCCTTATATTCCTTGCTAGGAAGACAAAACTGACAACTCTTCGTCTCGAAGTAGTAGTCTGAAAAGCAGATGTTGCAAATGGCAGCACAAATCGTGAGGTTGTGTCAGCTTACTTCGTATAAGTCTACATTCATTTTCACTGTGCGCCAGCCGAAGCTAGAACGTGATCATCTAAGAACTTTGGGGTAGAGCTCTTATCTTCTTTCAGCCTGTGCATCCTATATCAGAATGCAGACCCTATAGCTGCAATCCCACCCTGCCTCTGGAGATGTTGAAAGAGGCTCGGGAAATGGTGCGATCCAGTCCTCTCGGGGTAATAAATACCAAAAAAGTCAATTGTAATCAATCACTGCCCCAGTGTCCAGGTCTGCTCGTATTCAGGTGAGTCTTTGGCTACCAGAGCATTACGGAGTCACTCACTCACTCTGGCAGTGCCAGGCTGTGGCAATACCTGCATGATGGGTTTGCCCCTACAGTTTGGGAGCCAGGGAAAACATGTACTGTAGAAGGTCATGACTAAGATGACGTGATTGGTGAGGTGTATTGTCCCTTTGTAGCCTTGAGCAATGCTATTGTGCTTCAACCTCACAAATCACAACTGTCATTTCTATTGTAAGATCTGCAGGTGTGTGGGTGTATTTTGCAAAGGTTTTTAATCTGTTGTGCCTTGGGGACATAATTGAAACAAAATGTCAAGCATCTGCGGAATGAGTCTGCCGGAAACCTGCAAATAACCTGTTCTTTCACCTCTGGAGCTGGCTGTGGGGGGGAAGTCCCTCTGAAGTTCAGGCTGAGAAAAGTCTAAAAAATGATAACTGACATAGAAACTTGAAAATAATTCCACATAAACTTTTTTTTTTTTGGGTGCTTTTAAATAACTGGTATTCACCCAATTGATAAAAGATGGTAGCACATTTTTAAGGTTAGAGGAGGCCTACACACCTTGGAGGAGGGGTATGCTACAGTACAACCTGGGTAAGGCAAATGAAAAGCAAAACATTACTGTCTTGATGGATAAACCATTTAAAATAGGAAAACACAGAAAAAACTGGCATTTCAGTCAATCAAATATTCTTATTACGTTACACTGAGCAGACACTTTTGTCCGAAGCGACTTACAATAGAGGACAGCGGACAGCCCATCAGAGTAACCCTCAGTAAATTGACAGGTGTCACCGTGTCAGGATGCCGGTTGTGATGTCTGTGGCTCATGCTCCTCGTGCTCCCCAGAGTTTTGGAGTGGATGTGGGGCGTGTGTCCACAACTGCCCTGATGGATGTGGTCAACCGCTGTGTTTGTGGGGACAACATGACCTTTCTCCATTCCCACGATGACATGGATCTGATAGCAGGCTACGCCAGGTAAGATAAACAAGCACTCACTGGTGCTCAGGTTTATTTACTCTTTATTTTTAAGTTAATCCTTCCTTTGTTGTTTGTCCAGCTTGCATTTTTTTATTGTCTGTATATATGAAATGTACACACACACACAACAAAAGACTAAGAGATCTCTCTCATGCACACAGACACAAACACACACACACACACACAACAAAAGACTCAGAGATCTCTGTCATGCACACAGACACAAACACACACACACGCAATTATATAGGCATGTAAAGACTGTTACAGTATTTATTATGCTGAGCATAATCAAGGATATTGCATTTCTCAAATGCCATCGTGCTTGGTTCCTCCATTCTCAAGTAGTTTCTGCCTTGTTTCCTTTATGGGAGGAGGGGCTAGGAAGAAGGATGGAAGTAAGGAAAAGATGGACGATGAGAAGCGCCCCATGTCCCTGTTTGACTCTTCTCCCTGATGGCCCCTTTCTCCATGCGTCCACACACACATTCACACACACACACACACACACACACACACACACACACACACACACACACACACACACACACACACACATGCATGTTTGCAGCCTGGGCTTTGAGATCCTGGAGGCAGTACACAACCCAGAGGTGGCAGCGGTGTGCTGTGGGGGTGGGGAGCTGCTGGCGGGGGTGGCGGCTGCCCTGAAGCTGTCTGGGTGTGGTGGGACCAGAGTCCACAGGGTGGAGCCAAGAGGGGGGTAAGTACACACTCGTTATGCTGTGTATTTCATTACTCTTAAAGAACTGGGCAGTGCATTTTCAGCTGTACAGACATATTTAGTATGAATGATGACTGTGATTCTCGCACAATACAATTCAAATGTTATCAAACAAACCTCCCAATGATAATAGTATTTTTTTTTTTTCAAAAATAAAAAACCTGTTCACTGTTCCAAATTATTACACACGACAGAGTTTCAAAACAGTTTAGTGTTGTAAAGAACTGAAAATGGTCATTTGTTAAATTAGAAGCATAAGCAGGTCATATTTACTGAAATCAAAAGCTATTTTAATCAAAAAACATCTGAACAGGTCAAGTTACATTTTAACAAGACTGTTTGAAAGTTAGTCTTTCATGTATTTCTGGGCCCACTGAAGCCATTTCTGCTTGTGAGCATTGGTTAAGGGTGGCTGAATAGAAGGTTTTACTTTGCACAGAGTCTTGACCTTTAATCTAGATTCATCTTCCATAGAGTCTATTGGCTAATTGACCTTTATACCTTTATAAAGTAGTGAGAGCAGCTGAGAGGATCGTGGGTGTCTCTCTCCCCTCCCTGCAGGATATATACCACACCCGCCTCACCTGCAAAGCCCTCTGCATTATTGTGGGTGATCCCACCCACCCATCCAACAGCCTCTTCGGTCTGCTGCCATCAGGAAGGAGACTGCCCTCCCTCCCCCATCTGATCTGACCCTACACACACCACTTCCCTCTCCTGGTGTTCTTAGTGTAAGTGTCCCAGTCTGGTGAAACTTACCTAAGGCACATCTCTCTCCTCCACACCAAAGAGACATGTCTGTACTGTGGAATTCCTTTCCCACTGCTCCACAGTCATTTCAATGCACACTTTTCTTTTACACTACAACCAATGACACCACTGCTTAAATGGCACCATTTGAGCTTTATTACACTACACATTGTGTTTTTACTTATTTGTATGATATACAAGCCTACTGTACTTTTTGTTATGTTTATATTATTATGTTTTGTCGTCATGTCTTCCTGTCTTGGTTATAAGATTTTTAATGTTCACTGTGGGCCTAGGGAGCATTGCAATTTCAAATTCTGTGTGTGCAACCTGTACATATGTTTTTTTTTTACAATAAAGCTGACTTTGACTTTATCTACACTTTGTTTTCTATTAGATCCGACACACTGTCCTCCATCTTAATTAGCAGGCAAGCACACAAGCAGATACAGGGTAAAACAAAATGGAGGGCAATAGATCAACTTACAGAATTGTACAGAAATTCAACATGCGTCAAACACACACTTAAAAACGCCACACCAGACATCATTTTGACCTCACTTTCTCACGCACACGGCACGACACGGTGACTGTAAAAGGCTCTCAGGTCAATGAGACCTTAAGGCTTAAGGCTCTCAGGTCAATGAGAAAGACTGAGTGTTCTCTTTTAGTCAAACAACTTGGCATTAACCAATGCGAGCTTTATGGCTTCTTTGGAGTGAAAGCGGTGTAACTTAAAGAGATGTTCTACCCAGGAGATGTTCTTCCTGGACTATTCTCATAGCTGTCTCCACATAAGATGGATAACAAGTAGGGTGACCAGACGTCCCGAAAAATTTGGGACAGTCCCGAAATCTAAGCTGTTGTCCTGAATCCCGAATCCAGCACTAAATGTCCTGAAAATTACAGTGAAACAGAATACGGAATTTTCTGATAAACATTAAACACTGTTCGTAGAGAGGTTGAGTTGACTGCACGGCTACTGCTGAGAGGCTGCCCGTCACGGAGCACACAGCCCGTGCTACAGTGTACCTATTTAGTTTATTCTTTGACTTTCTATACAATTAGGCGCAAATATGCATTGATGATAAGCCATTGCGATAAACGTTCGACATGGCTGGTGGAAGAAATATTAATAAAAGAATGATAGACTTGATCTTTGAATAAAAACATGTTTGTGACAGGTTTGAAACAGGTTTTATTGTCTATGTAGGCAATAGACCCCCCTGACCCCCCATATATACAGAACATACATTTATTCTCTATGCACTCCCCCCAAAAAAAAAAACGTCCCGAATTTCAGACAGTCCCATCTGGTCACCCTTATAACAAGAACCCTGCCAGCTAGGGGGTAGACAGGAGTAAGGATGCTGACCACAAACAAACATTGTGCCAGTAACTGCGGGCATAACATCAGCAGTGACATTGACCCCTGATGTCCGGGCTGACAACATTCACCCCTGGTGTCCGGGCAATGTAGTCTTATGGGGAAGAGTAATGCTGACAGCTAACCCTTCCTGAGTGATGGAAAGAGTCTCCTGGCCTACTTTCGTTGTAAATGGACAGATACCAAAACCCACCTTATGTCCTTTAGTTGTAGAGAGAGAGCTTAGCGTAAATAAACAGTAAACGTAAAGGTAAGAGTTGTGTCAGGAAGAGCTGATCACACACCACACATGGAGCAGGCTTGAGGTTGAAGGAAGATCCTGACGTAAGCCCTGACTTCAGTTGCATTGAGTTTTACCTTCCTTTAAAACAAAAAATCCACAGAGAAAAATAGTCTTCCGTAAATCTTCCTCCCAATCCCAGCCTAATCTGTAACCACAGCATGGCGGAAACCAGTGATGGGAAACGCACTCTGCTCCCATGACTGTTATCAGGTAAGGAGAGGATCAACCAATTTACAATGGCTCGCGTGTTTCTTACAGGGTGGAGATGTTTTCCAAACTCTCCTTTCTCTCCTCCTTGATGGCCGATTCAGTCTTCTTGGCTCTTCTCAAGCCTGCCTCCTTGCCGTGCATGTTTAGTTTAGACATTTGTCCAGGTTGTTGACAGGCACATATGTCTTTCTTAGTTGTGTCACTCTGTCCCCACACACGGCACACCAAGCACTACTGTCATGGCTGACCCCTGCTCACATCTGTGATAAGTTATGCAGAATCCCAATTTCCCTGACAGGATTCATGAAGTGCAAAACCAAATTTGTTTTTGTTCATGCCAGCATGTTTGTGTGTGTGTGTGTGTGTATGTGTGTGTGAGTCAGGCTGTGGAATATATCTGGGAGTTGAAGAGGGCCAGAGCTGTGCCTTTACTTGGGACACATAAAGGAGAGGAGGATGTCGATTTCTTCCTTGATGATCATCTTGGCCGGATGGAGGTTATCAGTGTTGTAGTGACAGGCAGTCATCTGCCACACGTCAAGAATGTACACTCCAGTCACGTCACGGAACGCTTCATACAGGATTCGATCAAGCTGCAGTGAGAACCAGTCACCGGTATAAATATCCTGCAACAAAGACACACACACACACACACACACACACACACACACACACACACACACACACACACACACACACATTTACCCACATGTGAAATTGAATTCTTGATCACAAATATCTGAATAATGTCTTGCACAAAAGCACACATCCTTTGACTTTTGCTCAAAAATCATATTCAAAGTTCGTGTCTTTCTGAATGTTAATATTCAATGCTTGTTGCTGGTGTGGCCATTGTTTTGGTATGCAAAATAGGCACGAACCGGGACACTAACCTCACCTACAGGAGCCCAGATGACTAATAATACCGTAATGAGCTCGCGATTCACAACTTCACCAGCCGGAATCTGAATTGAAAACAACGTTTACACGCAAACACATTTACAAAAAATAATACCCCTAACAGATTCAAATATTAAGGGTTGCCATTGGAATATCTCAAATTTTTTAAATATTCGAATCATATTCGAATAACGAAGTTCGGAGTCAAAGCCCTACCACCCACATGGGTAAACGCTGCTGTTAGCCCACACTCTTCCCTGCCCTCCAGTGTGTGTGATAAAAAAAGATAGCCCAAAGTGTTTACCTTGTACCCTGTGTTGGCTGTCTTGATGATGACCTTGGTTTCTGGCGCTCGTCTCAACAGTTCCATGACCGAACGGCGCACCAGCGACACCCGGTGGGCATAGTAGGAGAGCGGGAAGGTGATGAAGTGAGCCCACATGGTGAACACAATGACAGTGTGTGGCCCACCAGCCATCTCGTCGATGACGTTGCCAATGTACTGAAACGCGGCTATTGGAACCTTTTGACTGCGCAGGGGGAGACCATGTGAACGCCAGTGCAGGTCGATGTTGTTCAGCACGTCCACGGCCAAATGTGGCCCCACCTGGTACACAGCGTGGGAGTTCAGAAGCTTTAGAGCTGTAAGGGGGAAAAAAAGACAGCGTGATAACCGTGTTTTAGCATGATGGGCTAGCATTAGTTGTACTCTTGAGTTCCACGACAGTGGGACATCCAATGAGGGGATTTCGGCAACTGATGCTGCTGGTAGGTCTGCATTGACTTCACAGGACAAAATGTGACTACTGAACGCTGGCTTACAAAAGGTGCTAAACCCAAAAAGAAAAGGGTAGTGACCTCAACAACAGTGCATTCTGCTGCCACTACACCCATACACTCCGGGCATCAGTCCAGATGCACAGCTAGGGCAGAAAACATTTCTGGTCCTATGCAAAAAATGAGCAGATTATGTGGAAATTGACGCTGATAACAAGCAGAGCAGAGAGTTAAGCAGAGGTCCATGACACCAACCAAGGCTTGTTATCACAAAGGGTCTTAATATGTGTTAATGTCTCTACAACTATTATAGACTTGGCTGTATCTGGGGTGCGTTTCTCGAATGCAAAAGTTGCTAACTTCTTATCCACTACCGTTGTTGTTACTTACGAAGTACTGCACCAAAGGCTATCTTGCGTTTCTCAAAGCCTACTATGGTAGTACTCTGCTTTATTGCTGCAGGGCAGTTTTCTCTTAGTGACGACTGCATGTGCTAGCAGTTGATAGCTAAGGTACAGTATTTGCATTGCCCTGGGCTGTTCATTTTGTATTTTAAAAAGCTGTTAACTTCACACACAGGTCTTATGACAGAGCAAGTGAGGCAACAAAGTTATTTGCCTATCTCAGGGTAAGCACTCAGGCCACTTGGCGCAACTGAGGACGGATTTTGCTGCTGTTTTCACATAGACAGAAAATTGTTGTAAGTTTCCCAGGCAGTTTCTTACCAACATAAATGGAAAACCGCCTATTTCTTCTGATCATTTATCATTTATGCTATAAATGTGTTTGTGTCTCTATAGTTTACCTTTTTTAGAACAATAAGTAGGTTTTATAGACTTGGTATACTCTTCAGTAAAATGTGTTCCCTAAATGCTTTATCATTAAGCCTTTTTGCACTGCTTGCATTTTTGTTACATGTTTGAGGTCATGTTTTTTTTTCTGTTCCTATAGAGTCTGTGTTTTGCTGCCATGTGACAAGCACTGTGCTTTTACTCATATTTCTTAAATTACAAAGCCTGTGTTTCTATACTTGAGAAGAGTTCTGTGAGTAAATATCTTGCTTCAGTGTTAAATACTAAAAATATTTTCATACCTTGTAGACAGTTTTATTCAAAGCCTACAATGGTTGACAGAATTCATTAAAAAAAGAGATTTACAGTTTTGACATGTAAATATGCTGATATATGCCAATATGTACAGTCATTGTTTTAACCAAAAAAGATTTGCCTAATCAATTACACAGTTGGTACTATAGACCATTTATATAATACATTTATATTGCCCGTTTAATTCAATTCAAGATATTAAATATAAAAAAATATATCACAAATGATTTTTGCATCATTTTGCATCAAACAATTGGTAATGATTTTTGTTTGCTTCTTGTTTTCATTTTTGACCATGTTAGCAAACAATGTCAAACAATTAATGCAAATAATGGAGTGCTCAACATTGCTGTGAGTGGCAAGTCTGGGGTAGGAAAGTCCTTCTTAGTGAATGTCATCTTAAAGATACTGATGAAGGAGCTGCACCCATTGAAGTAGGGCTGCACGGTATTGAAAAAATGTGCGATATGTGGTAACATTGCTGAATGTTGTGATGACGATATGTTTTGCGATAAATAAACATTTACATTTTTAAATATAGTTTAAACATTTAAATATTTAAATATAGTTTTAACATCTTTCAGCTTAATCTTCACTGCTAGGCTGTAGCCAGTGCACAGCCTACAGGGGGTGGACATCAAAAGCAGGAGGACTCCATTTGATTTCCCAAATATCTTCATATGTGAAACATATTACAGTAATGTCCCATTTATTGCGGTTAAGCCATGTTTTGCGATATGTATATCACGATATTGATTATTGCGATATCACGATATTTTCGATATATTGTGCAGCCCTACACTGAAGTCCATAACACTGCCCACGATGTACCCTCACCCAGGAAAGCCCAACTTGTCAATCTGGGACATGGCAGGCAGGGAGCCAGAGAATTAACCCTTTAATACGGACCCCCTATTATAACTTTGTTGTTACCAGAATGGCAATGACCAGGTTGTAATATTTTACTAAAGACTCTCTGTAATGTCGTAGTAATGTTGTAATGTTGTAGTTACATTTTTTTCAGTCACAGTAAGTCGTAGCGCCGGCGATACGGTGCTGCGCTAAGAGGCTACCACAGGGGCATATCTGGGAAATTATGATTTGCAGACCTATTACTTAATCATAGTGTGTGCTGTGGCATTTGATGATGAGTTAACTGTGTTGGCCAGAGAAATAATGGACATAAATGATCGTGTATGATTAGTCCAGGCAAAGACTGAGACAGTGTAAGAGAAGGAGAGAAGAGGGGGATTCCAGAGGACCAGACATTTCTGAGAACACAAAACGAGTGTCTTGAAAATATCAGGGAACTGGGTACTTTTCCTGTGTTCCTCATTGTGTCCCATGACCTTAGCAGGTTTAACTTTCAGAATTTTGCTCTGCAAAAATGGCTTACAACAGGCCAAAACCACTGCAGAGTCAAAGTACAACACCAGTAGTAGCTTTTACAATGCACATGAACTTGAGAAAGGTAAAAGGAAGAAGCTGAAAATCTCTTTTAAGCTGATGTGCGCAAATTTCTCTTCTACTACTACACTGGCTAGGGAAACATTCTCCTCGCACAAAAAAAGGCCTGAATTGTAATCGCAGCATGTTTGAATCTTCTTTTTTCATGATGACTTCACGAAAAAACATGAGGTTGTATGAGTACAGTGGTCCCTCGTTATTCGCGGGAGTTACGTTCTAAAAATAACCCGCGATAGGCGAAATCCGCGAAGTAGTCAGCTTTATTTTTTACAATTATTATAGATGTTTTAAGGCTGTAAAACCCCTCACTACACTTATACACTTTTCCCAGACAGGCAAAGTTCACACTTGCAAACATATAGCACTTCAGAGTCACACAGCTAGCGGTGGAAGATTTATGTAACTTTTACAAGTTGAGCACATTCTGTACTTGCAAGATTGCATGCACTAAAAAAAATCCGCGAAACAGCGAGGCCGCGAAAGGTAAACCGCGATATAGCGAGGGACCACTGTACTTGTTGAACATGTGGTACTGTAAGGACAGTGACAATGGTCTTAACTTTGATCACAATTATAATGATGTCAAATTTTCATGTCATTATGGCTCTTCTGTCAGTCCAGCACAGGTCTGTGTCATTCATTGCAGATGGTACTATAGTGTTGTGTGTAAGAGTCTTGTTGTGTGTTCTCTTGTGTGTATCTTACTAGGCACAGCCTGAATGAGGTAATCAAACCACTGTCTGCTGGTGGAGTCCCCCATTATGTAGATGTGTTTGTCCTTCAGACACTGGGTTGTGTCATTCACAGCAAAGTGGCGGGTGGCACACACAAATGATGTCCAGACATTGTTGAGGTAGAATCCTGCTGGTATTGGAGTGGGCACTCCAGGACTGCACTTATTCCTCGCTCCTAAATGGGAGACAGTATGGGCAGGATGCATTAGGTAACAGTATGGGGAGGATGCATGAATAGACAGTATGGGAAGGATGCATTAGGTGATAATATGGGAAGAATGCATTAAGTGACAATATGGGAAGGATGCATTAGGTGACTGTGGGAATAAAATTGATCTCATCTATTCCCTGGGTATAATCGATGCCATTATGATCATGTTAGCGGGTATAATGAACCTAAATTGTATTCTGTGTAACTTGTGTGTCTTACTCTAAGATCATAGAGGTGTGTAACTACTTTCTTCGTATCACTGTCTGGGTCAGTTAGAGGTCTCTTTTGCGGCCTTGCTGATTTAAGTTTCTCTCCTAGAATGTGTGCAAGCACATAGGGGAGGGAGATGATTTGCGGGAACATCTGTGTTGAGTCTTGCTGGTTGCCTGGTGCTGCCCTCTCTTTGAGATAAGGTGTGTCCCTGAAGATTAGGGGAGGCTGGAGAAGTGGCGCCTTACATACAATGCAAAGGGGTCAGGTCGACCTAGGAAGAAGCAACACAGATGTTGGTCGCAAGGGCTGTCTTTTGGGTGTTGACTAACCAAACACGTGAATTGATTAATGTGCCACGTGTAATGTTGCTGTATGGATTTCTGAAGGTATAAGAAGAGATGCTCTTGTGTGTAAGATCAGACTACGCCTGTTTGCTACACGACGCGAATCTCCGGTGCTGAAATAAAGCTCTCTGAAACTTCTTGATCATCAACTGATTCTGCCTGAGTTTGTTGATACCTAAACTTTGAACCACATGACAGTATGGCAAGGATGCATAAAGAGCAGCAGATAGGTATGTCCAGATGTGGGAAACCATGCCTTTGCAGAGCGAAAGTCCTACCAGGTATTTGTTTTAGCCATTCACCTAAACAGGTATTTGTTTTAGTCATTCACTAAACCAGCTGATTCTAATCAGCACAAGTCTTAATTCGCAAGGTAAATGATGTAATTAATGAAATCTCCTCTCCGAGTACACAAGCAGAAACACAACATAGTGGAACGTTCACTTTTGAGCCCCAACTTTCCCTCCTGTCTGCAGATCTGGGTTCTCCCTTAGTCACATATGAAACTACACCATATTCAGTAACAACACACCAAAAGAGGACAGAATAAGGAACAGATGCTGATTGTGTGTATGGGAGGAGTAACGTACCAACAGTTGCATTAGAAGATGTTATGGTAACCAGACGCCGGTCCCCCTTGAGCCAAATGTTCACATGTTTTTTCCTGAAGAACACAAAGCACACAGATTAACAGTGGACCAACAGGTTTCTGGAGCTCATATTTCACCACAACTTGGTCACACCCCCCCCCCCCCTTTTTTTCCTGTAAAATTGCTATTGCTACTTAAAATTGGTACTGCATCCACAGTGCCAGACTATCTTGATTGCCTGTCCGTTAGCTACTGCATCCCCAGTGGCAAACTCTGATTACCTGTCCATAAGCACCTTCTCCAGCGGTGTCAAGCTGTTGACGTATTTGCCTTTAGAGTGGTACATCAGGGCGTCACAGGGCAGGCCTCTTGGCCGGTGGCACTGCCACGTCAGTCCTGTGCGGGCATCCCGGTACTCACAGCAGCAGTTCTTCTGGGCTGTCGTGGACAGCACCACCCCGGCCCACTTCACGCTACACAACACGGTCTCCTCCTCCCGAGCACCACGGGAGTCCTCGCCAACGAAGTAGCCAAGGAAGGAGGCCCGGCCCGAGTCTGTGCTCCGGTGCTGCTTCTGAGCCTGCACGGCTTCGCTGGAGTGAATCAAGCGGACTGCCACCAACGCCTGACCCGCCCATGGCAGGACGAAGCGGGCTGAGTATGTCCCGTTCTGGTGGTCCAGAACCTCTCCAAACACACTGGCCTAGCGTCCAAAGGGAAAAGGAAACAATCTGTAGAGCGTGTCACAATCTCAAGTGACCTAGATAAACACATAGTATTCAATAACTGCCACAGTGATGAGCCCTTTGACCTATCCGTGGGTAGAGACTCACTCCACCAGTTGGCTTCAAGGATCACAGATTGCCAAGTGAACAGCACAGTCCACACCTGTAGTTCTTTCCTTTTGCATGTGGTTTCAATTTTTCAAATTCAGTCATTTAACTTATTGTGAATAAAATTCATGCTCTATGCATTCTATGTTGATAGGCAAGGTTTAAATGTAACATTTTGTATTTATACTTTTTTTTCATTTAAAGCCAATTGAAGAATGACACTGCCCAACTGTGTAGGGTAACAATTGCCATAAAATAATAGTAAAATCAATAATTATACTGGCTTTCTTTCCAGGAAGAGGTAGAATATTTAATAATGCGAGTGCCTTTGTGATTAAAAAATACCAGTGGTGGGTTTTCGAGTTGTTATCACACCATTCATAAAACTAGAAAAATAACTACAAAACAAAGACATAAGCTGAACAACACAGATGTAAAAAGGTCAGTCCACTTTTAACCTTTTTTGGGTCTTCTATCACCAGTTTATGACTTGTTTTCAGGCTCCCATTTTGCGAAATCTGGCAACCCTGGTTACCCCACCTTCAACAGTGACAGTGGTCAAATATGCGATGCAGCTTGTTCATAGTATAGCAGAACTATGGGCCTTCTATGACATAACCCTCTGCAAACTAAGTTACTGTATTCAAGCCATCTTCACCCTCAGTTGTATCCCTCACAATTTTTTTCAGTTGCCCTGCTCTGAAAAAAAAGGTCAGTCCATTTACCTTTAATTTGTCTGAATAAACCTTTGCCTGGAAAAAGTCCCCTCCATAGCGTTTTGGCTGGCCGGTGAAGTCCTTGGCAAAGATGGTGGCATGGAGCTCCTCTCCCACAGAGTAGCTCTGCTTGAGGTCCTGAATAGTGAAGGTGGAGTGGCCAGGACTCGTGCTCCTGCTAGCTGAGGTGACCTGGCGCTCTGGTCCACCCCAGTGGGTGGCCTTCAGCATCCGCTCCCACTCCTCCACACTGAGGCCCAGGGGCACCACGGAGGCTTCTGGTGTGGGCTCAGATGGCCTCTGGGTTCTGTTGTGGTGCTGCATACGAGGCCTGGGAAGGTGCTGATTGGCTCGTCTGTCTCCAGAACTGTTTGACAACAGGACCTGAACAAAGACAGAGCTCAACAAACCGACACTTCCCTTTTCTATCTGTTCTGTTTGGTACCACAAAAAAATATGTTTATCTGTTCTGTAGCAGGACAATCCCTAGGTGGTGAGCTCTCATCTGCTTACTGAAACAGTGTCACCAGGGACCTGGAGAAAAGCATTTTATTTTGGTACTTGTTGCGTTGGGTTGAAATGACAATACATTCCCTGCTCTCTGACCTCTGATTAACACCATCAGCAGAGAGATAAACCAAACTATTTCTGTCCATTATGTGCACTGCATTTTCACACAGAGCTTGGCTGCCTCCCTGCAGGAGGGAAATGCTTAGTTTGGGTCAGTTTAAGATCCATATATGGACACTTTCCCACGTGCCCCTACCAGATGTAGACAAACTGGTTTAAGAGAGGGAAAGTCATGCTAGGTATTCCTTCTGCCTATGCTCTTAACACAACTGATGTCTCATATACCTGGCTGAATAGTTAACATAATTGGGATCAACTGGTTCAGTGACTTGGCTGGAACAAATATGTGGCAGGATCAGGGCAGGAATTTCAACTGGTTCAGTGACTTGGCTGGAACAAATATGTGGCAGGACCAGGGCAGGAATTTCATGAGGGCCATGAGGGCCATGGCCCTCGAGCCCTCTCAATTTGGCCTTTTGCCCTTGAAAAATATCTGCCAGAAGGCCACAGTGGCCCTGATGCCCTTCACAAAATTGACAACACAAAGCCCAAGTGGCCTTGCCCCTAAAATGACGAAATTCCAGCCCTGCCGCAGGACTGTGTCTGTGATGTCCACCTACAGCCCCTACATAAGGTCATCTGAAGGTACTCGCTAGCATCTTACCTTCAGAACCTACAGAAGTTGTTGGGTGTGTGTGCATGGTGTAGCCTGAGTTTAAATAGGGTGATAGCTTGCAGTAAAGGATTGTGCACTTCGATGACGTACGTAGCACTAATTCTGCTAATAAATAGCCTATTTGTTCTTTACCCAACGTCCACAGTTCAGTTTGGCCTTGGTGCACTTGCACTCAGTAAATGAATCTCACACAGGACATGAGCTGGTTTTGGTTTGGAAACGTATTTGATTTCATTGTATTTTATTTACTTTGAGCTAGTGTGGAATTAATTATATTTAGTTAAGACAGTGGCTCGCTATTATTTCTTGCTATCATACTTCCTACATTTTAATTGTTCTGAAATGTCTTTTAGTAACTTTATAAAGGACTACACTGACTGAACGTCATGTAAACTGGTTTCTGATTATTCTTTCCTCCTTCACAGAACCTAATGAATGAGCAGCCATGAATTAATGGTTGTGATTTACCAAAATTTGCTTTTAAAATTACAGAGACATGGCAAGTTAACCAGTTGACAATCATCACAGGTTAATGTGTAAATGTAAGCAGTAAACTCATCCATATCCAGGTTGACTTACTCAAAAAGCTCAGTGTTTCAACGATAATATAGAGTGTAACAGGGGTGGTTTCTGAGATGGGCGACAAGTTTTTTATGGGAATGCCCATGCCGCCTCAACAACATGCCGGGGCATTTTGTGATAACATGTGCACCGATCGTTTTTTTAATGCCCATTTGGGGCAGCGGCAATTAATAGCAAACAAGACCTACAATTACAATTAGACCTATACAGTATAGCTAAAGTCACACATCACTTTAAAATTCCAACTCTTACCATTCTATATCTGCAAATATTATTGTTTTTATCTTAAATTCCTGAAATGATGGAGTAAAGTTTGTAAAAATGGTGGCCCATTTTATCTTAACAGATTCAGGTAAGATGGGGCGGCAACTAAAAGGTGTTTTTTTAAGTCAGAAGAACTTTTTTGTGTGTAATAACCATATTTCACTGATAAAGGGCATGAACACAATATCAATGATATCTTAATTTCTTCTTCTTCTACTTCTTTCGTGTCTTAACATTATAACAACCTTATTATTAAAAAAAGGTCAGATTTTGCCTGTCTAAGCACTCACACTTAAAATGTTCCCACCAGTGTCACTATAGGAAATAGCCCCACCCACCTTAGCAACAGATCAAGCAAATCATTCAAAATACCAAGCACCATTGTAGCAACAATTTCAAATTATTAACAGCCATTGGTTATTCAAATTTAAAGAGCGATGACACGTCAACCTTATTTGGCCCATGTTTTAGCTGATGCCCAATTTAGCTGAGTTCATCCTACAAAAAAACGTTCACTTACCATGACATACAGCAGGACCAGTGATAAAATCACAAGAAAGTGCTGAAGGACATGACCACCCCCGAGCGCTAAAACAGTAAGTCGGTTTGACCCTGTGAAAATTAAAAACACTTTGTTTTTAGGTGAAATTAAAAAAATATATATATTAACAGGATGATTATGGTTCATGTTAAAAAAAAATCACACATTTCTCATAAGCCAACAGTAAGAAGCCTGCTGAATGATGTCGTTTTGCTTAACTGTTAACATATAGCCATTTGGCCTAAATTATTAGTTATTAGATAGTTACTCACGCCTGAAACGTTTGATCCATTGGCAGATGGTTGAATCTACTGGGTCGCTTTTCATTTTTTTTTTCAACTGTAGTGTCAATTTGCAACCACGGAGAAACAAATGAATGCAAGTTTTCACATGTCATAAAGATTCCATAAAGGTACGGATGTGGATTATTATAATCAGGTGAGTTTCATGTACACAATCGTTGGGTTTCACTTACTTCTCTCGCCGACTGCTACCTGTTATCCTGGTTTCACACCAGGGACGTCACTAGGTTTGAGAAACAGGGGTGGCTGGTGTTGCCCGGGCGCTATGCGCGCGCCGAAAACATTTTCAGAGCACCAATAAGGATTTGGACAGGCGCCAGATTGTACGGTGACGTCATACATTTAATGCAATGAGAAACTGCCTTTTTCATCTGCACAAATGGCATGATGTGAATTGAACAAGAACTTTTGAGAATTTCAATTCTGATGTGAGAAATGTACCAAACAAATTGAGAAAAACTGTAATAAAGCGAAACAAAACTGTAATTTGTCAACTGATTGTCATATGTTGGAGGTAGGCTGTTTGTCAGAAGTGTTGTAGATTAGCAATACAAGTTAGTCCTACTGAAAACTGCTAAAAGCGAAGTGACTAATATTGGCATTTGTTATTTGGGATGAAAACTGTTTCTGCTCCGAATGGTTAATAGGCCCTGTACGCCACGCAGACAATAATTCCCCATTTTTTTAGAATGTGTTTCTAGGCTGTCTGCTGAGTAGATTAGACCCCCATATTGAGGGGGCACAGTTTTTCCAGCCTAACAATTTTTGTATGGCCATGCATTTCAATGGGATTCCATAGAATATTATACTAGGTTGGCATAGTGCTGAAAAGATTTGATCCCTTTTCAAAATAGTCTGTAAAAATTAGTATGACAATCTGATAAATCTTTTTTGTCCTTTTAATTATATTAGAAATAAAGTCATCATTACAATTGAGCATTGAGTTGATAATATTGCCTGTTTAGATACCAGTTTCAAAGCATTAGGCTACTGATGGATCTATGTCAGCATTTCTGATTATGGCTAATGTACTGTATTTATGAGCAGCTTGTGTGTGTGTGTGTGTGTGTGTGTGTGTGTGTGTGTGTGTGTGTGTGTGTGTGTGTGTGTGTGTGTGTGTGTGTGTGTATTTTAGCAGACAAGATGTGTCTATACACTGTATAAAGAAATCAGGGCTGTAGCGTTGAAAGGGAGAAGAAACAGATTTCATCCCAAATAATGAAATATTAGTCCGCACAAGTCGATTGACGAACACGAACCAGCAGGAAGAATAGGAGGAGAGGTAGTACAATCGACTTGTTTGGACTTTCATCATGGCGGAGACGAGAAACAACTGCAAACTACTGCATGTAAGAACAGTTTTTTAAATAAACGTTGTGTACATTTACAATATTCTGAGTGCTTTGTTTTGAATGCCAGAGCCTTTGTTGTACTACCGATGGAGTGTGGAATTTCTTCAAGCTGTTTCATGGTTTCAAAATAGCGTAGTCGTCATGCTTTGTCTAAGGGCACCTATCACTTCCATTGTTAGCCTTCTGGGACAAACGCAAAAAAATAGTTAAACTCTGAATGCAACAGGCTCAATCAATTTTGCTCCTCAGTACACATAACAACTCGGTATGATGTTTTAACATGCCAATTTTCATTTTACACCGAAGTTCTCCTTTAAACACTTTTAGTGCTGCCTGGAGCAACACTATAGACATATCATTGTTGATTTGGCAAGGCAGAGTTTTTCTTGTAAATATCTTACGCTCATATTCTTGGAGGCTAACTAATGTTCTATTGCACTTTGTGTGTGTTCCTCACAATCATTAATGCTACTGGTACTGACAGGTTTGGTGTTGTTGGATTACACAAATTTATGTTGTAATAAAGCACTCTATTATTAGTTAATTTGGATTGTATTATACCAGCTGTGGCATCCCAACATGCTGCACATGTTCGTGTAAGCTCATGCCACAAGCGCACCCCTGCCTCACTGAAACAAATGACTTTAAGTAAGAGGAACTGAATGAAACCCTTAATTGTTTTACATTCATCTCCTTCTTCTAATTTTGTTTTAAGTTTTCGCAATGCTGTCACCTCATTCACATCTATAGTTTGCTAGACATGTACTCCACTTGAATTTTACGCAGTACATCACTGGATGTTCCCACATCTGTTATAAGTGGACAGTGAAGCCTGTCAGCATAAGACAACATTTGCATATAATTTGTAAGGTTTAACTGACTGAACACTTTGTGCTAATTTAGAACATTCTATGCCTCTGAATGACCGTGCCTTTAACAACACAGAAACATGATTAACATGTCCTAATGCACAGAACATTTCAGGTTAGAGCCCTTTAAATTCCTCACAAAATATTAACTCAGTTCTGGGTTGAGAATCGATTGCATTCTGTATTACTTGTAAAAACTTTTCCACACTCCTGCTGTTCTAAAGTAAATACGGTAGTGTTTTCCAAGGCGTGTTTAAATGGGCCTAAACAAGCACAACTTATTCGGTTCTAAACTCAACACTGTCCCTCCGTTATAAGCCCACCACCATAGACTGTACCACCAGCGAAAATCCAAAACTCTTAATGTGACACACAAATGTGAGAATTCTTTGGGCTGAGCAGATTCCGCGGAAGTAAACAGGAAACGTTATTTAGGCTTATTTGGGCTAGTGTAACGCAGCTGGCTGCATCATCCATTCGACCGGATATGGTTACATTGTAGCAGGAAACATTTTGCCCACGGTGACTAGCAAGTGAGAGGGGAGTGGAGGAAAGAGTGTGGAAGCGGGGAGGCCGTAAAAAGCTGCCGTATCCTAAAGCATAGCTAATGTTTTCACGGATGGGGTATGCCATGCTCGACTTAACGAATTCACCTGTCGCACCACTTGACATATCGCAGGATTTATCTTGAAGATGCGGCCTGAATCACTGTCGCACCCAGACAGCTAGCTTGATCAGACGTCCACCATAACGTAACCATTAAATTATTTCATGTTATGTGCTATGCTATGCTTTGCTAACCTGTGCAGAATCAAGCTGGCCAAATGTATTGTCCATTATTGGTAAACCCAGTACAGCCCAAACATATTTTTTCAAGGCTCGCTCAGTACTGTCAAGAAAAGATGGAAGTTGTAAGCTTTCTGTATTTCGAGACTGATTCCTGTGTTATGCTAGCTTGTTAGCGGGTTGAGTATAACGTAACTGTAACATGTTATCTAAGCAAGAATACTTTATTATTGTGTAATCGCGTTGCATCAGCGATATATGACATGTGTGTCATATGACGGCTAGAAAATATAAATGAGCTGTCATTTATTTTTCTTGGAGTTGATGGATAGCTAGCGGGCAGTTTGTAATAGCGAGCTGATCCATGTTAGCTAGGTTAGTAGTGATGCACCTGCTCTCATTCCTGAATACCTCTTTAATTTATTTGTTTTTAACAGTTGGTAATACCGCGGTGAGCCGCAGCATAGCAGTGCTTATTTTCAGATTATTTATGTCCATGCTCTTAGTTATCTCCTCAGCAGTAGTGGTCAATTATGATTGGGATAAAAATTTAGGTTTTTAGCTTGCTGAATATGGGTACCATCCGGTCAGAAAGTGAAATTACAAGTCATTATGCTCTCTATCCGAGTATAAGGCGTCATGTCGTAACGTGATGATCTAATGAGCACTGGAAAACATAAATAAGCGTATACATTTCCTTGCGTTCTAGGTTTTCAATGACTGGTGGAAAGCCATTGGCTGGTGTTGGTTGTAACACAATGTTCCCCTTGATTTCCTGTTTGTGTGTGTGTGCATGTTATTAAAAGAGATGTATAGTAAGATGTTGCTCAGGTGTGTTTTGTCATACATGCCTGCTGCTCCTAACCTGGTAAACCAGCCCATAGTACTTCATTTCATTTTGTACAGAAAGAAAATGAAGTAAGAGGAACTGGTTTACCAGGCCATAGGGCTCCCTGAGTGAATTATTTGTGGTGTGTTTGTGTGTGTGTGCGTGTGTGTGTGCTGTCCTGTAGAGACCTGGATGCGTGAGGCACCATGAGTGTGAAGGCCTTTGAGCTGGTGCCAGTGGTGGAGCGGGAGCTCCTGATGGGCGAGAAGGCGCGCATCAACATCGAGTGCCTGGAGTGCTGCGGCAAGTACCTTTACGTGGGTACAAACGACTGCTTCATCCACCACTTCCTGCTGGAGGAGCAGACCAACGCCAAGGGCCGCGTCGTCTACCTGTCTCAGAAGCTGCAGCAGAAACACCTGGGTCTGAAGAAGGGAGTAGTGGAGCTGAAGGCCGCCTCCGCCCTGGAGCGCCTCATCGTGCTCTGTGACGCCACCATCTACGTCCACGACATGCTCTCGCTGGAGGCCCTGCCGTCGGGCAGCGCCAAGATCAAGGGCGTGCTGTCGTTCTGCGTCAACGAGAACCCGGTGAGCGCCGACCCCTTCTGTGTGGAGCTGGGCGTGATCTCGTCGCGGCGGCGGGCGGTGCAGATTTACACGGTGCACGAGGACCGCGTACAGCTGGTCAAGGAGCTGGGCACGCCACAGCAGCCCTGCGCGCTCAGTCTGGACGGCTACTTCCTGTGCCTGGCTCTCGCCTCGCAGTACATGATCCTGAACTACAGCACGGGCGCCTCGCAGGACCTGTTCCCCTTCGACAGCGAGGAACGCAAGCCCATCGTCAAGAGAATAGGCCGCGAGGAGTTTCTCCTAGCTGCTCCTGGAGGACTAGGTGAGATGCAGGATGATAATTCCTTGCAACAAATCAGCTAAACTACTTGGCATTCTCTGGACACAGTGTTACAAAGATATCATAGACACATGCATGCAGACTGGGGCTGCACACTACATCAAAAACATCACAGTAACAACGCACTCACAACATACACTTGTGATCAATATCACAGTCACAACAGTGTTGTGATTATACATATCCCAAAATCTAGCTTGGCAGCAATGAATGGTAAAAGTTCTAAAAGCGTTGCCTTTGCACTCCACATATCGAGATATTTTGCCAATCAGTTGGACAGCTACTGCCTTGATGCCTCCCTCACAGCATGGCAGGCTGCCTGCTGTCACAGGCCTAGGGGTGAAGACAAAGCTGAAAGATGTTAAAACTGTACATTTATGTGTTTGTTTATTTATTGCAAGAGATCTTATCATTGCAACATTCAGCAATGTTATTGCATATTGCAAATTTTCCTATCTTGCAACCCAAATGCAGATGTGCATTACTCAGTGCATAATTTTGTTTGCTAATCTATCATGAAATGTTCTTTTTTTTGTTACCTTCAGGTATGTTTGCCAATGCAGAGGGGATATCCCAGCGTGCACCTGTGAACTGGTCTGAGAATGTGATTGGTGCAGCGGTGTGTTTCCCTTACGTGGTGGCCCTGGACGAGGGCTTTGTGACTGTACACAGCATGCTGGACCAGCAGCTCAAGCAAACCCTGTCCTTCAGAGATGGACACATACTACAGGACTTTGAAGGTACTGCACAGAAGTGTAGTCTTGCTATTGGCTACTAGATAAGAGTCAACTAAGCCATTTGGCATTTGTTGTAAACACACCTGAAATTACAGGGATGCATGTATGCAGACTAGAGCTGAACATACAGTGCAGGTACTGCAGGACTTTGAAGGTACTGTAAGAGAGTCTAGTCCTTGTCTTGCCATTGCCCACTAGATATGAGTCAACTCTTGTATCCTATGTGGGCTCAGGTTTAATCTAGCACTGGTCGTAATTAGATACAGCTTATATCTGATTGGCTAGTTCAGGTTTGTGTGGTTTGTCTAGATTTCCAGACTGATCTTTTCAAGGTCAGGTTTGAACCTGGTTAGGTACCACATTTGGACCATATGTACAAAGACACATCTATTAGTAATGCCACAGTTATTCTGAAACTTGTCATAATGACAACATAACACATGGGAAGTTGCAGAAGATCTCCAACAAGGAGTGTAGTCAAGTGTCAGCATACCCTCTGGACCTAAAAAGTGAGCAATAAGATCCTCACTGACCTTTTATATCCTGCTCATCACCCGTTTCACCTTCTTCCATCAGAAAAGCATTTGCTGTTAGGACTCTGAACCTCTAGTTTTCCATACTAATATGGCGCATTCTCCATGTAACCTGATGTGCTGTATATAGGATTTGTCCTGGTAATAATAATAATATGTATTAGATGCTATTCGTCTTTCCATTGGGCCACAGAGCTGTATCACAATCAAACTCATCATGAGTTACTGGTGAAGATAAAGCTAGAAATAAGCAGAATATGGGAAAATATAGGTGCGTCGTCAATGGCTGCCCCCTGCTCATGTGCATGTGATTGGTCAAATGCAGAAGATGCAATGTTCCTGTAAGCACTGTGTGCTGTGTAATCACGAGGACAAATGGGAATCACTTTGACTAACCGCCTAGCTTTTAGCTCACTTGGCAGAAGGTAGGGCTAGGCGAGTAATCGATTGTGATGGGTGATAGTGATACAATTCAAGTGAATCACGATATTCAACCTCGGGCAGACTTAATCGATCACGTGGCCGAAATGGCACACGACTGGCAGAGTGTACTTTACCTGCGCCACTGCCATTTGTGAGTTGCCTGGGTAGGTCATTCTAGGAAAGAGTCAAATGATCGGGAGTGAAGCAGAGGGCAGCGAAGGTTATGTTGCACATGACTATTCCCTGAAACTGATGGTGAACATTGTTAATAAAATAAAGCTAGTAGCTGGTAAGTAAGATGTGTCAGTGCCTTTACAGACAGGTTTCAATCCAGCTGATCTCAAACTGGCAGGGAAATAAAATCATGATAAAAATTGATATTGGACAAAGTGGGAAATTATATTCTGATCATTTTTTTTTGCAATATGGCTCAGCCAAAGATCATAGATAGGTGGCGCAAGATGCTTCATGGTAGTTCATGTCTAACGGAGCAAAGTGGGGATCAGGGGTGTGCCGTTAACATATGACTGAGGTTTCTATGCCTTGTGGCCTCATAGTTGGTCAATATTGATATTGAACAGTGTGGGAAATGATGTTGTGATCATTTTCTGCAATATGGCCCAGCCAAAGATCATAGATAGGTAGAGCAAGATGCTTAATGGTAGTTTATGTCTAACGGAGCAGGGGCGTGCCGTTAACGTGTGACTGAGGTTTCTTTGTCTCGTGGTCTCATGGTTGGTCCTCGCAAGGGGGGGGGGGGGGGGCATTAATTCCCCTGCATTCCACTGCATAAAGGGGGATTTGTGCCCCCCCAGTACGATCATGGTTCCAGGAAGTGCCTCGTCATGACGAATCTTTGGATATCTACCATCTTTGGCTCAATCGTAACAGAGGGTCCTCAATCCATGGTGCTGCAGTGTTGAGTCTGTGCTGCTGCAGAGGCCCTGTGTCCATAGGCCCTGTGCGAGTGCGAGTGTTGCTGCTCTGTTCAGATAACCACACTGATCAACAGAGTTCATCATTTGTGTCAACGTGTGAATGAGTGAGTCAGTGAATGAATCGATAAACGCAGGCCGACAAATCTAATTCCGGACTACCTGCCAAGTCTCCTTTTCACTGGTGGTTGGCATGTTTTGGCGGTGCTGATTTCCCTCCCGCTGGGAGTGTGCTCTGTGGGACTGAGTATCGGCTGAGTCATGCTGTGTTTGTGCACCAATGAGTCTGTCTGTCTGTCTTCTGGGCCTGTTTTAGTGAAGGCCCATGACTCATTTTACCAGCTCAAGAACCACTTGACATAATGTTTGTTGACACTGAGTTCTGAGCTGAAGATGTGTTAATGTTTGTAAACCTAGATGAGATGAGTATCTGTGTATACTGCCTATACCTAATTGTATAGG
The DNA here is from genome assembly GCA_027475355.1 of Coilia nasus. Lineage (NCBI taxonomy): Eukaryota > Metazoa > Chordata > Actinopteri > Clupeiformes > Engraulidae > Coilia > Coilia nasus. The sequence continues at coordinate 10,033,393 of CM050220.1, read as the reverse complement.
AACAGAGTTCCTCTGCTGAGAGGCCAAATGTCTTAAGTTAATATGAGTTTATGTGTAAATACACTATATTTTCACAATATTTTGCGATGCAAATCACTAATTTGTGCTTTTTACCTCCGCCAGCAGAGGTTATGTTATCATGGGTGTTTGTTTGTTAGTTTGTTAGTAACGAAAAGTTACGGATAGATTTTGATAAAATTTTCAGGGTAGGTCAAAAATGATTAAAAGTTAAAAGTGATTAGATTTTGGTGGTGATCTGAGCTGCCCTGGCAGGGGTCTGCACTCTCTGAGTGCTCTCTTTTCTAGTTTCAAATGTTTTGAATTGTGCCAGAGGGAAATCTGTCTTGGACTCAGTGTTGTCCTTCACTTCACTTTACTTGTTCAGCACTTATTTGTACTTTCTGTCTTCCTTTGAAGGCAAGCTAGTGCTGTCGTCCACGAAAGCTGTGTACATGTTGGTTCCATTACCCCTGGAGAGGCAGATCCAGGACCTGCTGGCTGGAAATCGGGTGGAGGAGGCCCTCACTCTGACGGAGGGAGCGCGGAGAAACATACCCAAAGACAGATTCCAGGTGCAGTAGCACTCCATTTTCAGCTATTGGTAGTTGGGTTTCCATTGAACCTCTATGCATCAGTTATGCACATTCATAGTTATTAGGCTAATGAGATGTGTATTAGGGGCTGTTTTTGTCACCTGTTAATCTACTGGGGGAAATGGCCGCTCTCCTCACCACAGTCAGAATTCACATTATATTTACACATTTTTCAGTGTTTATTTTCTCCTCTAACTCTTTAAATACAGTTACAGTTTGTGCTTTGTGTCAAAAATGTCTACTTTTTAAGTTTAAAAAAGGTCTCTATTTATTTTTTAAGAGCCAGGATTTCCCACGGTCACCTGGGAAATGGCAATAACTTTTTGTCCACAATTCAATTTGAAAAGACAGAGAATGCGCGCACATCCATAGTGCAGGTGCTGGACCAAACAGACGAAGATTAACGTGATAAGAACGGTCTGCAAAACTGATGTTTGATGAAGACGTTTTATTAGCACAATGTTTCGGACGCTCAGTCCTTCATCACAGTGTAACTAACACAGTGTGATGCTAATAAAACTTCTTGGGAGCCTTGATCAGAGTTGCGGACCCTTCTCATCACCACAATTCAGTTTGGCCACAAGGCTAAACTTGGACTAATGGCACAGAACAAACTTATAAGCGAAAACCACTACTTTTGTACCATTTTGACACATAAAAAACTACTGGTATGTATATCTTTCTAACATGTTTCTAACCTGTTTTTATTTTTCTTCCTCAGATTTTGCACAAAAGAATTCTACAGCAAGCAGGATTCATCCAGTTTGGACAGCTTCAATTTTTAGAAGCAAAAGAACATTTTAGGTAGTGTGACCATAAACCACCTCAGCTCTGCTTTCCGCATACATTTAATTGATGGCCACAGGATAACTTTTGTTGACTATTGTTTTTTTTTTTTAATTGACATATCCATCTAAGAGTTATTTTAGTATTTAGCTGATTTTAGTGATTAGCTGTTATTTTGTAACATTGCAACAGTTTAGTAGAAGGAAGCCATTTCACAGGCATTGTGGATGTAAAAAAAATACTCTGACTCATCTTACACAGCAAAAGTGCACACACTGAGACAAACAACTGCTGCCAACAAACAGAATTGCTTCACTATGACTAAACTATAAACTTTGTGTGTGTGTGCTTGCTTGTGTGTGTGTGTGTGTGCATGTGCTTGTGTTTGTGTGTGGGTGTGCTTGCGTGTGTGTGTGTCCGCTTGTGTGTGTGTGTGTGTGCTTTTGTGTGTGTGTGTATCTGTATGCAGAAAGGGTCAGCTGGACGTACGGGAGCTGATCTCCCTATACCCGCTGCTGCTGCCCGCCTCCTCGTCCTTCACGCGGTGCCACCCGCCGCTGCACCCCTTCGCCGACCTGAACCAGCTGACGCAGGGCGACCAGGAGAAGGCCCAGCGCTGCAAGCGCTTCCTCATCAGCTACCTGCACGAGGTGCGCAGCTGCGAGGGCACCAACGGCTTCCGCGAGGAGGTGGACACGGCCCTGCTCAAGCTGTACGCCGAGGCCGACCACGAGAGCCTGCTGGACCTGCTGGCCTCCGACAACGCCTGCCTGCTCGCGGACAGCGCCCCCTGGCTGGAGAAACACCACAAGTGAGTACTGCGACCACCACTCTGGGGAACTACAGCCAGAATCAATTGAACTGATGATCCACATATGAGGATGATCCTTTTATGTCTCAATGTCTTACTTCCTCTCCAGATATTTTGCACTTGGACTTCTATACCACTATAATGGCCAGGACGCTTCTGCTGTACAGGTGAAAAAAAATCCACCTTTTGATTAGTTATTAATTAGTTATTAATTGTTAATTAATTCTAATAACAACAATATTAGTTATTACATAAATTAATAAATGAGGAGTCTATGGGAAAGACAGAAACGTCACAAAATGCCAAAACTGAGAAAATGTCATTCTAAAGTTAGATTTTTTTTATTTTAAAAGCTATTTTAAAATGCTTCTAGCTCAAGACTACGCTCGTTTATCCACTGGATTACTTTTGAAAAAGCTGGGGTTTCACTGCAATTACCAGTAGGGGGCGATAGGGGGGAGTAACTTGAAAAATGGGATGTTGTAGTCACAAAATCTGCCTGTTTTTCCCATGGACACCTCAAATATTGTTACTGTTACTAGATGAAGTGTCTTTGTGATGTAACGATGTAGTCCCTGATGATAACCCCCTGTGTTTGTTGGTCATGTGACTGCAGATGTGGGTGAGGGTGGTGGACGGTGTCTTGCAGGACTCCACGCGGTCGGACCTGTTTGAGTACGTGGTGGACTTCCTCAGCTTCTGCCCCAGCCTGGACCTGGTCTGGAAGCATGCGGACTGGGCCCTGCAGAGAGACCAGGTGGTGAGTATGATGGTCCCAATACCACCTCATCAAATTACAGTGGAGCCAAACAATTAATTTTTCACATTTGACAAATTTGTCTAAAGTTGAAATGAAATTGTGGATACTAAAGGTTTTATATGTTAAGAAATGGATAATGTGGCAAGTAATTATAAAATGGTCCTAAAATGCCACAACAGATTAGGGAAAGATTTTAAATTGAAATACTGATTGCACTGACAACATTAATACAGACAGAATATTTGCACTGACTTATGGCCATGCGATGAGTATGACGGTCAAATGCTCAAATTTCATGCAGTCATTCTTATAAAAATACCATGCCATTTTATTGACATTATGGATGTGACAAAAAGTCCAGTTGCCCTGGCTTGTACACATTTGACAAAGCTTTAAGCCATAACAATAGCATGTGCTTGTGTGTCACTATGTGCGGTTTCCACCATGATAATGTGACCCGAAGCACCTTGCAAATTGTGTACAAGCCGTCCTCACCAAGGAAAATATTTGTCAGTGTGCTTACGTCAGTGTGTTGTGCACCATGGAAATAAATGAAACTTTTTTTTAGCAATCAATCCATCACTAAGAATGGCCGATCTTCAGTGAGTCAGCTCATTCTGTTGAGCACAGGCAGAGGGAGTACATGTCAGGACGTTTACTTTCTGAAGCTTGTTTGTAGACCTCTGCTGTGGATGATCTTGTGTTAAAATAACACTAGTTTTTTCAACCTTAAAATAATGTTTCCAAAAATCGTTTTAGTGGTTCACAGGATGAATGGCACTTGTGAATTCGCTTTGCAGCCCTTTATGGGCTATAACCACATTATGCAAGTTTGCTACAGCGGGTTGCCGACCTGTAGTTTGAATGAGACATAAGAAAGACAATTCCGCTTCCAACCTGTAGGGCGACTGAAGAGGAAAAGTGTTGCTTTAAACTGGAAGCATGTGATGTGTTTGTTTTTGCAGGTAGGAGTCCAGATCTTTACTAAGCGGCCGGTGGGTGGGGACCAGGGCAGCAGGTTGAACCCAGAGGATGTGGTCACGTACCTGCAGAAGCACAGCCACGCTCTGCTCCTCTACCTGGAGCACCTGGTCCTGGACCAGCAAGTACAGGTGGGAGCCCATCGGCCAATTGGTGAACAGGCCAAATAGGCCCAGGGTCAGGGGGGCAAGGGCAAGGCAAGGCAAGGCAAGGCAAGTTTATTTGTATAGCGCATTTCATACACAACGGCAATCCAATGTGCTTCACAAAAATAAAAGCAAAGGACAATATATAAAGGCATAACAGATAAAGTAGTTGTAGAAGCATAAAAGGTAAAACAAGTGTAAAAGCATACCAGTAAAATCAATATGTGGTAGAAGCATAAAAGGTAAAACAAGTGTAAAAGCATACAAGTAAATATGTAGTAGGAGGAGGGCGGGGTTAGGGTGAGGGCCCCAGAAGTAATATTACATTACATTACATTACATTACACTTAGCAGACGCTTTTATCCAAAGCGACTTACAAAAGGAGGACATAATGGCAAACAGTTGTGTAGCGAACATCGAAGGTACCTATGTAGAGAGATGGTTAGTAGAATTTGGTTTTGTTAAGCAGTCTCGGAAAAGAAGGGTCTTCACAAGCTTTTTCAAGGTCGAGAGGGTTATTGCTGTAGGGACTGGTAGGTGGTTCCACAACTGAGGGACAACAACCGAGAAAAGTTTGGAGTGACCTCGCTTTGTCTTGGGAGAGGGTACGGCCAGGCGGTTCAGATTAGAGGATCGCAGCGTTCTGGACGGGATGTAAGCATTTAGTATGACGTTGAGATAGGTGGGGGCAGATCTGGAAGTGACTTTGTAGGCTAGAGTCAAAGCTTTGTGTTGAATTCTGGCAGCCACTGGGAGCCAGTGCAGGTTAATGAAGGTAATGAAGTAATAATAATCTGTATTTGCACATTTCAAACAAAGGATGTATCTCAGAGTGCTTAACAGTTTGGCAAAGAAACACAGGACTGAGATACACATGGCAAGCTCTGTTACAGTCCAGTAGTACCAGAGATCTCCACCAGGGGGCTGCGTAAAACCATGTAAGCCCTTACTGACTTCTTCAGGGCTGACACTTGACCGACAAGACAGACATGCAGGTTGGTTGGAGTTGTAAGGCGAAAAAGCTTAGTGGATCAAAATGCTCCAGTGAGCGCACTGTTTATACAAACATGTAATGTCATTTTATGCCCAGGGCACTTCATCTGTAATAAGACCCTGGGGCCTAAACACTTGCACAGAAGGAAGAACAGTCCAAAAAAAAAGAAAAGATGCCTGATGTTAGGAAAATAACATTCCTGAATCACTTCCAATACACAGACACATGCTTAAATACCGTATACAGTTTTAACGACTTTCAGCCTTATCTTTAACACTTGACACCATCTGATCTGCCAAATATTTGGATATGTGTGAAAGCGTAGTTTATACAAATGTACAATTTATTGCTGCTAAACTATGTTTTGCAATAAAATATATAAATAAGTTTATCATAAATTACACCCTTCAGTATGCTTTGGTAATACAAATGGGATGTCTCCGAGGCACACGCGTATTTAGTTATTGGCCGCATACACAGCTCTGGAAAACATTAAGAGACCACTGTAAAATTATCAGTTTCTCTGTTTATAGGTATATGTGTGAGTAAAGTGAACATTTTAGTTTTATTCTGTAAACTACGGACAACATTTCTCGCAAATGCCAAATTGAAGTGACCAGGGCAGGAATTTCACGAGGGCCATGAGGGCCATGGCCCTCGTGCCCTCTCAATTTGGCCTTTTGCCCTTGAAAAATATCTGCCAGAAGGCCACAGTGGCCCTGATGCCCTTCACAAAATTGACAACACAAAGGCCCAAGTGGCCTTGCCCCTAAAATGACGAAATTCCAGCCCTGGAAGTAACGCTGGAAAAGAATGGCTATCATACATGTAGAGATGCTGATTTTAGAAAAGGTTAGCAGTGCTCCCTTCATTTTTTCCAGAGCTGTAGTTCACGCATGTATTCAATGCTGATGATGACCCTCCTCTGATGCCATCCCCTGTGCCATCTATCCCTGTGCCATGTTTTGCAATAAAAAAATAATACATGAGTTTACCGTAAGTGATTATACCCTTCAGTATGCTTGGGTAATACAAACAGGATCCCTCCGAGGCACAAGCGTACTTAGTTACTGGCTGAATATACCCCATGCATGTATGATGTATGATGACGTTCGCCCTCCCCCGATCCTTGATCCCTGAGCCATCTGTCCCCTGTGTTGTCCCTGCAGAAGGAGCGCTTCCACACTCACCTGGGTGTGCTGTACGTGGAGCGGGTGCTGGGCCTGCTCTCCCAGACTTCCTGCCCGGAGGAGGAGGAGGAGGAGGAGGAGGAGGAGGCCCTGAGCCAGGCCCGCTCCAGGCTCCAGCGCCTGCTCAAGGAGTCCAGCCTCTACCGCGTGCAGCTCCTCATGGGTGAGTCTCGCAGGGATGAAACGTGACAGGGGGGTTGGAAGTGCAGCAGCGTTTTGTGTGTGTGTGTGTGTGTGTCAGTCAGTGCGTGTGTGTGTGAATGCTGTGAGAGATGGATGGATGGATGGATAGATAGATGGATAGATAGATGGATAGATAGGTGGATAGATAGATGGATAGATAGGTAGATAGATGGATGGATGGATAGAGAGGTAGATAGATATCAGGCGTGGGGCAGTAGGCTACATTTAACATTTGCTAGTAGGATAGTCATAAAAACTTTAAAATGTTTGGTAATTTCAGGCGTAGAATTATTTCTTGCTTTCTGCCCTAGCCATGTCTGACGCTGAATCTCTTTGTATCTGAATGTGAAGGTGACAAAAGAGCTGATTAATGAACCACACCTAAGAGCTGGGTGGCATAGACGGTATAAACAGTATGCAATATAAATTTGGCCAGTGGTAGAGATTTTCATTACAGTATGTAGGCCTATTGTGGTAGGTTATGGTGTCATAAAGTTGTGTGAATCGTGCAAAAACATTGCTACAGGGTTTCTTTATTACTACAACTGTAGTGATACATTTTCTGAAAATGTGTTAACAAAAGTTAACAAAAAACTACTTTCTGCTGTAATGACTTTGTTATGGCCATATGTTGCCTAGTTTGAAACTGTTATATTGAAAGTTACACTCCAAAGTGTATATCAAAGTATATACAGTCTACAATGTATGGTTCAAATTATACTGCAATATGGACCATGGAGGGGTATGGAATATGGAGGGGTCAAAGCCGCTGTTTATGGAGCATGTGATGGAGTGCCCATCACTAGGGTTGTGGGTGTGCTCTGACTGCCATCCCAACGATCCTGGCTCTTTGGCGTTGCGGTCAGAGCCCACGTTTGATACCCCGGAGCCCTGGGTTCGAAGCCGGGTGGGGTGACTTCTCCTCCCCTTCGCTACAAATGGTGTCGGAAGTGGGATGGCTTGCCGTGAGGTCATCGGAGGTCCACCCACTGTGAGCCATAAGGACCCCCAGGTTAGGTTGACCCTGGTGTGAGGGACCCCAGTGATAGGTGAAGCATCAGTATGTGTGGGGCACCCTGGATGGGAGAAGTATGGTGGGAGATGAGTGAGGGACACCTGAGTGTGTGAAGCGCACTTGTGCGCCTCCCAAAGGGGAAAGCAGTGTGATGGAGTGCCTATCACTAGGGTTGTGGGTGTGCTCTGACTGCCATACCTGACTGCCATACCAACGATCCTGGCTCTTTGGCCCTGCAGTCAGAGCCCATGTTTGGTACCCCGGATGGTGTCTGCGGTCAGGTAAGGTGGAGGTTGAGAATAGTGATGATGGTGGTGGTGGTGGTGATGAAAGTGAGGATGTCTCTGTGCAGGTAAGGTGGAGAGTGAGAGTGGTGATGATGGTGTCTGTGTGTAGGTAAGGTGGAGAGTGAGAGTGGTGATGATGGTGTCTGTGTGCAGGTAAGGTGGAGAGTGAGAGTAGTGGTGGTGATGATGATGATGGTGTCTGTGTGCAGGTAAGGTGGAGAGTGAGAGTGGTGATGATGGTGTCTGTGTGCAGGTAAGGTGGAGAGTGAGAGTAGTGGTGGTGATGATGATGATGGTGTCTGTGTGCAGGTAAGGTGGAGAGTGAGAGTGGTGATGATGGTGTTTGTGTGCAGGTAAGGTGGAGGGAGAGAGTAGTGATGGTGATGGTGATGATGGTGTCTGTGTGCAGGTAAGGTGGAGAGTGAGAGTGGTGATGGTGATGATGATGATGGTGTCTGCATGCAGTTAAGGTGGAGGGTGAGGGTAGTGGTGCTGATGATGGTTGCGATGTGCAGGCAAGGTGGAGGGAGAAAGTAGTGATGATAATGATGATAGTGTTTGTGTGCAGGTAAGGTGGAGTAGTGGTGATGATGGTGGTGGTGTCTGTGTGCAGGTAAAGTGGAGGGAGGGTAGTAGTGATGATGGTGGTGATGATGATGATGATAGTGTTTGTGTGCAGGTAAGGTGGAGTAGTGATGAGGATGGTGCCTGTGTGCAGGTAAAGTGGAGGGCGAGGGTAGTGACAGTGGTGATGATAGTGATGGTGATGATGGTGTCTGTGTGCAGGTAAGGTGTAGGTGAGGCTAGTGATGGTGGTGATGATAGTGATATTGTGTGTGTGCAGTTAAGGTGGAGGTGAGGCTAGTGACGGTGGTGATGATAGTGATGATGATGATGATGGTGTCTGTTTGCAGGTAAGGTGGAGTGAGAGGGTAGTAGTGATGATGGTAATGGTGATGATGGTGTCTGTGTGCAGGTAAGGTGGAGTAGTGGTGATTATGATGATCGTGGTGTCTGTGTGCAGGTAAGGTGGAGTGAGAGGGTGGTGGTGATGATGGTGATGATGACGATGGTGTCTGTGTGCAGGTAAGGTGGAGGGGTCAGAGTCGCTGCTGCTGGAGCGCGCAATCCTGCATGGGCGTCTGGGGGAGCATGAGCGAGCGCTCCACCTCCTGGTGCACCAGCTCCGGGACCGCCGGGCCGCCGAGGACTACTGCAGCTGGGCCGCCACCGCCTGCGTCCCCCAGGAGCCCCCGAACGCCACGCAGCAGCAGCAGGGCACACGGCTCTTCCACCTGCTGCTCGCCACCTACCTGGACCCCGACGTGCCGGGCGGCGTGGACAGCACGGCGGCCGTGGACCTGCTGAATCGGCACGGCCACGCGTTCGACGCCGCGGACGTCCTGGGCATCCTGCCCGAGGGCTGGTCGCTGCAGCTGCTCCGCCCCTTCCTGTCCACTGCCGTCCGCAAGAGCGCCCACGCACAGCGCACCGCCCAGGTGGCCCTCGGCCTCGCGCGCTCCGAGAACCTCCAGCTCCTGCACGATAGAGTGAGTAGTCAACCACGTGGTGGTGTGTGTCTGTGTCTGTCTGTGTGTGTGTGTGTGTGAGTGTGTGAGTGTGTGTGTGTGTGTGCGTGTGTGCGTGTGCGCGCGTGTGCGCGTGTGTCAGGGGTGGAAATTTGCACTACCCTCCCAGCCAAATGCTGGTAAAATATGAAAGTGGATGGTAGATTTCAGACACAAAAACTAATGATTTATTGTGGCTGGTGAATTGTGCCATTTATTTGTCATTAGCTAGGAAAGGCTCACATTTTGCATTAATGGAGGGAGGATAGTAATTAATAAAAATAAAGTTAATTTTCACCCCTGGCATGTGTGTGAGAGAGAGAGACAGAGATGGAGAGAGAGAGTGAACGAGCGAGAGATAGAGAATTGTGTTGAAGCAATGAAATTATTTATTTGTTTGTCTCTAAAAATCACTGCAGTTCTGAAAATGCTTTTTTTATATAATATAGAGAAGTTAGGGCTTTTCTGGTTGGTCAGTTCGATATATCTGAACAACACTATTAAATCCATTTTGTTTTATATGTTTCCATCATTGCACATATGTGTGTAAAGCTGACATCACAACCTTGAGAGACATCTTGTACCAACCCTAATATCTAAGTCAACAAAGGCGAGGTTGATAAAGTCAGGGTGTGACGACCTTCCTGAAGCCTATTTTTAAACACTGCTATTATTAATAGGCAGTACCTTAACCTTTGTCTTCAGATGCTTCCCGGCAAGATTATAAGTTAAGTAGTGTCCCAAAGGTCACTAAGGCCTCTAATAAAGTCCTAAGAAAAGTATAAATTCTAAAGCCTATACATATTTTTATCCTCAACAAATGACCCATTGCAGTTTTACTTCCCATCACATCCCATCACCTTGACAACTGTGATGCCTCCACAGGCCTCTGTCATGTTTTGCAGCATCTGTTCCTCGACCTTGCTGCGGGCCGCGCAGATTGTTAAAGGGCACCCCGTTTCATTTTCTGCAAGTCATACTGTAGGGAGTGGTTGGGAGCATCCTTAAGCTTCACCTTAACACAGATTTTACATACTGTAAACATGATGCACAGCCTAAAAAAGTTACGTTAGCGAGAGATAGCAAGAGATAGCGAGAACGTTATCGGGAACTGGCTTCTTGTCTTTATATACCGAATTGCTGAAATTGGATGACTTTGCCACATTTTATCATTACGTGATGCCCTCTGACTAAGACGCTCCAGATTCGTGGCTGGTCAAAAGGCAACACAGGCAACTGCTTGGGGATGCCAGACCACTACAGGGTCGCCGAGGGCTGACAAACCTTAAAGTACAGTAGGGGCAACAGTTTTTAAAGGTGTCGAAAGATGTTACGGTGCTGTTAATTTTGCGGTGGTCTGTAGTGTTAATAAATGCCCTGTAAGCCGGTTTTAGTGGAAAAAATGCTTTAGTGCTCCTGTTACAGGCTGTTCTAGTTTGGTGAAAGAGATGGAGCTGGGAGAATGACAGGTTCTCTGCTATGCTAGTCACAGACTACAATCATTCAAAGCCCATTTGGTCATAGCACACCAAATAAAATATTTAAACTTTCTAAACAAACAGACATACTGTACTTACCTATTTTTCACTAAGTGAATGTGTGCTGCAACGTGACTCCTCCGGTAATCACAACTGCGGCATGGCCTTTTCTATTTAACAAACTTACGTCACTTTGTTGGCCTTTTTCTTTATTCGCTCGTTTTTCCGCCTACTTTCTTTCATTGACTATTGGGGAAATCGGGGTGGAAGAACATTTTCACATTTGCAGCATGCCTATGCAACTCGGAGTGACCTGTTGTATTTCAAAAAGAGCAAGTACTAGACGGTTTCTCGTGGAATGAGACCTTTTAAAGTACAGTAGTGGCAAAAAGTAAATAATGATTGTTTTGCTTAGGGCTCATTTCCAACAAACACTCTGCGTATACAGCGCGTAGACAGCAAGTGCCCGTTTTCTGTCCGTATTCGTTTTGAATGCATGTTAACAGATTAGATCATTTCCACCACAAGCGTGATCTGAGTGTATTCTGTCCGTAAAATACACTCAGAATACGGGCTGCAGCTAGAAAATAGAAAACGAGTCTATTTTCCTATTTTCCCAGTCAAAATCCCATTAAAAACCATGGCACGACAGTACAATCCATGTCAACTGTGCTATCAATGCATGTATTGACAGAGGGGATACCTAAAAAACCTCGTGACTGTCTGCAAAATATTACCACTCACCAAATGGCAAATATTCTGTTGGCCTTATCAAAGTGCAAAGTTGTACTTTATGTTTAAAATAAAGAAATAAAACCAGAGAAACATATTGTGTTTATTAAAGCGAGAGATCAACGAGAAACATGGCTATGTGCACTTAAAGACACTGGCCAAGTGCATTTAAAGACGGGGCTGGCAGCTGTTTTGCCACGCGCTGTACATGCGGACATGTCCGGTGGAAATGCAAATACGCTCACAATACGCTCACAGGCTATACACGGTTACGTGCTGTACACGGTCAAGTGGGTGGACATGAGCCCTTACTCTGGAAATGCCTTTGGACGCTCCCACCGCATTGCTAACTGTGTTGTGTGTGTGTGGTCTTGTGACGCAGCTGAAGTTCCGAGGCGGGCCGGTGGTGGTGTCCGAGAAGAAGGGGTGCCCGCTGTGCCACAACACCTTCAGCGAGCCCGACTGCGTGTGCCTGCCCGGCGGCGTGCCCGTCCACACACACTGTGCCGCCCGGCGACTGCGGGACTCGCCCACCAAGAGGCGTCTGGAGAACGGCAGCAACCCCACATGAGCGAAGTGACGTGGCTCCCGGGCGTGTGTGAATGTGAAAGAACCTGGGGTGGGGGGTGGGGTGGGGTTGGGGTGGGGGTGGTTGGGGGGTAGGGGGAAGCAAGCGGAACAGGATGGATACGATGGGTCAAGCCCCGACACGAGTGAGGACCCCCGAGTTACCTCCCTGAGTCAGGGGGGGCCCCCCAGCTGCGTGCTCGCTCCCTCAGCCCATTGCCTTGACAACTGTGCCCTCCTGAAGCAAACCCACTCTTTTCTTTTCTGTGTTTGTGTCTGCGAGTGCATGAAGAGGAACTTGCAAAAGACAGAGAGTGAGTTTTGATTGGGTCATGTGAGTTTAAAGATGTGTGTGTGTGTGTGTGTGTGTTTCGTACAGTATGTGTTATTTATTTCCATGGTAGTTAGCCGTGCACAGTAACACTTCGCACCACAAAAAGCAACAGCTTTTTTTTTTTTCTTTTTTTTTTTTTAACCAATGAAAATGATAAAAAGCAGAGTACACATAACTAAATGGAGCCAGGCCCTCCCCTATTAAAACTATTGGCATGAATAGCAGTTGTGAATTCCCCAAGGGCTGTAGCTATCTAGTTCAGTCGAAGAGTATGCTCTAATAGTGTCTTTCTCTCTTTCTCTCTCTCTCTTCCTTACAAGGGCAATTCCATACTAGAAAGACTAGCAAATGCCAGACTTTTAGCTGGCCCATCTGCACTAATCTTCCTCCAGGTTCCATTACTTCCTGAGACAGTCTCGAGGATTTGCTACCAAGGACTGCACAAAGATGATTGCATCATTGTACAATGTTCCACTACTCTCTGAGACTCAATTTTCAGTGTTCTTGTCATACGTACCCTCTTGATCTGGATTTCAGTTTGAAAAAGGGAAAGGGCAAATCCAGATCTTGTTGGTTTGCTAGTGCTGTCTGCTTTATGTGCTACTGTGTGCTACAGTAATGTGGTGTTGTTCATTGGGTAATGACGGCTACACAGCTTCAGAGATTCTTCTGTACTGTCACAAAAAAATGGACAATATGATCATCCTTTATTATGCTGCGGTGTGTTTTATGCAAGATTAACTCAAGTTCCCTTTCGAGGAGGAGCTGTACTGAGCACAAGCCAAGGACACTACAACTAGAAACCCCTTCAGATCTGACCTTGCTTCTCTGTTTACTCTCTCTCTCTCTCTCTTTCTCTCTTTCTCTCTCTCTCTCTCTCTCTCTCTCTCTCTCTCTCTTTCTCCATCTCCCCCTCTCTCTCTCTCTCTCTCTCTCATTCTCTATCTCCCTCTCTCTCTCTCTCTCTCTCTATCTCCCTCTCTCTCTCTTTCTCTATCTCTCTCTCTCTCTATCTCCCTCTCTCTCTCTCTCTCTCTCTCTCTCCCTCTCTCTCTTTCCCTCCCTCTTTCTTAGTCTGTCTTTCCCTCACACTCTTTTTCTTTGTCTCTGTTTTTGTGTCTCACTCTCTCTCTCTCCCCCCCTCTCTCCTTCTTTCCTAGTCTCTTTCCCTTACACTCTTTTTCTTTGTGTCTGTTTCTCTCTCTCTCTCTCTCTCTGTCTCTCATTCTTTCTCTCACTTTTTTTCTTTCTTTGTTTTTCTCTCTCTCTCTCTCATACCACATATCACCAGTGTCTTCTCTCAGACTGCATATGTAACGATCCTGTGAGATGTTTTTAAATGAAGTTGGTGGTCCCATACTGTACTTTTCTGTGAAGGAAACATGGTCAAACATTTTCTCTCTCTCTCTCTTGTATTGCAGCCTTTATCAAAGCCTTATAATATACTCAAGATCAAGTTAAAAAAAAAACCTGTGAACACAATGACAACTAGGCAGTTACACAGGCCATGTAGTGTCACTCTTAATTTCGTTTAGTTGTCTACCTGTGTGTGTCTGTCTGTCTGCCTGTGTGTCTTAAAAATCTGCATTTTTGTGGTGACGTTTGCAGTGCTGTGAGGTGGTCTAGTAGGAACCACATGTAGAAACCACCTCATCATGGTCTCTGCACTACATGGTGTCCTTCTGTGTCAGGCGGGAGAGGTACTGCATCACAATTTCTTCAAGATCTAACCCCAAAGAAGAGATTGTCGTATGTATGTATGTATGTTTGTTTACAGAAACTCTACAAAGTAACTGGAACATGTGGAAAGCACACTCAATACACTGCCCATAGACTCAGCCCATTTCCCACTGCAGGAACTTAAATGGCTTCTGTAGCCATCACCTAGTCATCAGATATTCCTTTCTGAGCCTGTAAGGCACCTCTGTCTAAAGCAAGCGATGTTAACATGACCTCCATAACCAAAATGAATCATCCCTAGTCTTACAGTTCAGCAATTGTTTAATCTGGCCTTTATTTACTGACCTTTTTTGCATGACCTAATACACTTGTCGGATATCTGCGGAGCATTACACTGACAGTTGGTGTGAGCTGCTCTTTCATAGCATCTCTCTTGCTTTAAGTTAAATTAGAAGATGTCAATGCCTTGCACCTTTTGGAGTTCTGTTCGGTTCCCTTCGTTGCCTGTGATCGTACAGCTGGATGTGACTCGTACTCTTGAGTACCTGTGAAGTCCTGTGAAGATCTTACCCCGGTACTCACATATGAAATGGTTTTCAAATCTTTAATCAGTTACTAAAGCAAGAAACAACTATGGCCCCTTTAAACCCAGCCCTACATAAACATTGCTATATCTTTATATCTTCAGAAGTATTTTATAAAAATAAATACTGGTATGTAAATATTGTATTTATAACTGTCGCTTTGTAAATCATTGCCAATGTGGGTGGAATGTACAAAATGTAAAAATGTTCATTTTAATAAATATGACAATGCTTAATCTGACTTTTGCACTGGTAGCCACCCGGTGAAAACTCAAACAATAAACCAGTCTGTTCACTCATGTCATTTCTGCAAGCCTATTTTCACCCTTTGGAGTTTACAAAGAACACAAAGTACTTGTGCATGTAGGAAGAGCACCTTAGGGAGAAACTATAGCTATTACACCTACCCCTACACTATCTATAATCAAGTAAATAGTTCAGGCTGTTAGTCCTTACTCCCAGGTGTAACACGCACAACTGGCCGCTGACTACAGCTATTCACGCAACCTCATGTGAGCTGTACAGGACAGAGCAGCTGAGGGGGTGGCCAACTGGAGCCGTACAGACAGATGCTCAACAAGGGTTAACCTGAACCAGCCGGCTACCGTTACAGTGACTGGGGCTGCTGGGGCCGTTTACATGATCCACTCAGCAGCACCTACCTATCGCTTTCCCCCATGGCTTTCACCATGCCAACAACATGCATCTCATCCAGGACCACTGGCTGGATCAGGCTGTAGCCTTAGACTACACTACATCATGTACCTGTAGGCATATTTTTGTGTCTTTTTTTTTTAACAACTGCCAAATATCTGCTTTCTGGTAGGGACGTCTTCCTGCTCATTGTAAAACTATGTCTTGCTTTTTATCTCAATTTCTCGTAATGTTTTGGGGAGAAAACAAAACTGATTAAACTGATCAGTTGAACACTAATCGGCTTAGACATGCCATGCTAAGCTTTCAAAGACCAATTATTAAGAATAAAAAAAATACTTTATAATATTCTTTAATATCTGTGCTTAAAGATTTCACCAAGAGCCCTGTAATTAAACCCAAATTGAAACTCGTGCTTTAAAAATACTCTCAGCAAATACAGTCAAGAGGCAATCTTGTGTAAAAACTGAAGATTTATTAATGCCATCTGGAAGCCACACAGGCTCCTAGCAACAAAGCTGATGGCATGCAGAATGCGTTCAGTTTATAGGCTACACATACCCCATTTTCAGTTATGCTAAACAGATTAATAACCAGTTCATGTAATACATTCTGGTTGTTTGCTGATAATGATAATACATTCTTGGCTAACAATGATGTGAGGGAAAGACGTACACAAAGAGAAAGAAATCATCCTGCCTGCTGTCTTGTCATGGTAGGGGTTCTGTTGACATTTGGTGTAATGTGAATGAAGGGCTCCTGCCCACTTGCACAGCCATGTTTTATATTCATGAATCTAGGACGACCCCTGTATCTTTTTGGTGGGGATTGGCCATTTTTGGCTGCTCATTTTTTTCAAAGGCACCTCCTGGCTGCACCCTTCAGTCATTTTCGGCTGTGGACTTGCACTCTATCACTCAATCACTATCAAAACCCTCATACATGCCCTACACCACTGACTTTACTGACTTTACTGACTTTCCCACTACAGGCATTTTTGGGTTTGCCTTGATGTAATAAATCACTTTTTCTTTGTTAAAGCCCCTGAAGTGGTGCGTGTCCTCATATTTGTCACGGCCCATTGAGCTAGGTCATGATAAAACTGTTACGCTAAAACTGTTACGCTTTTTAGTTTATGTACGGGGAACCTTAGTCTGGTTCCTCTCATTCTGTGCTCCTCGTTCCCATGGCAGCTACATTCTGTTCAGAGTCAGACAACCCATGAGAGTTAGCGGTTGCACAACCCCAACCTGCGTTACCCAACACAGATGTTGGTGAAAGAGTTTTGTTTGTAATTTGGTATGGTGGGATATTGTGTGAATGCTAGTAATGTCAACAGCAGTTGAAACGTCTTACTGTAAGTTGTTGTTATGGTGGCACTTCTGACAGAAGTTTAAAGGAAAGGCATTTCTCCCACCGAAAATGAAAATCATTCTGATTACAGTTTAAAATAGAAATCACAAGATTATGAAAACAGACGCATGGCCAACATACAGTGGCAACAGCACATGCACTGTGATATAACTACTTGGATAAACACAATATACCCGTTCATTCAGTATGCAACTGGAAAGAATAGTATTTTCCACAAAACATTATCTACTGCTGATCTGGGAACACGTTTTGCAAAACTGCTGCTGCCTTCTTTGCCAGTGTTCACTTGAAAAAGATCTAGTAGCACTTTATAATAACTACTCCACATAAAGCATTTATTTTGCTAACTTTTGTTACTCTCAGTGAACACTCAAAGCATTTATCATTTGTTAACCATTCTTCTCATATGATTTCCCATAAGTAAATCATTTACAAACATATCTATGTTCATGTGTCTGTGTGTCTATTGGCTGTCTGTATGTCCCTCTATTGGTCTTCACGCTATCTGCTGTTCATCTCAGCCTGCTGTGTGTCTGTCTGTCTGTCTTTTCATCCTCTCTGTCTGCTTAACGTTGTAGTGATGTTTAGAAATGATTTTCAGATGATGAATTATGTTCACAGTTAACAGTTATGGTTAACAACGTGTTCACTGTGAGTTAATAAATGCAAAATAAATGCTTTATAGGGAGTAGTTATTATAAAGTGCTGCCAAAGATTTTGATCTTAATGTGATTTCTCCCCTCATAAGATAAAGGTTTTATTACATTGGTTAAAAAAAGAATACAAAAGAACATGTTAAAAGAATTTTATGATGTGTGATTGGCTAACCCTTAACCATATAAAATGATTGAGAGAGATCACTGCATGGCTGTTCACCCTGGGATCAGGGCCATCTCCCGTCCGGTCAGTCACCTCTTACTCAGGGCACACACTCAAAATCGTGCGGATGCTGGAACACAACAGGCCGGAATGTTATTGAGAATCATCACCAGAGATTCTGCTCCCAATCAAAGAATTCTACACTTTGAAAAATTGCTGCTTTCAACCAACTCCACAAAAATACTTAAAAACAGTAAGGCAAAGTGCTGCATGGATATTTTTTGTTGGTTTAACTTGCACTATTTTACTGACATACATACATTAATGATATTTGAAAACAAATAGTGTAGGAAATATTTGGCACAAACGCACTAAAACAAACAACACAAAGTCACACAAACGTAAAAGGATCCATGCCTTTAAAAAAGTTGATTGTAAGCAACACTGGCTACATACAAGAAAGTTGGATAGTTACCATGCTCCCGTTTTCATGAGTTCAATGGCATCGTTTACTTTAGCCAAGGTCATGTTGTGGGTCACAAACTCGTCCAAATTAATTTTCCCAGCCTTGTAGTCGAGAACAAGCTTTGGAACGGAGTCTTTACTTTTATACCCTAAACACACCCAAAACCACATACACACACACACACATACACACACACACATACACACACACAGAAATTATTTGGATATGGATACTCCCCAAAGGATCTTTGTCTTGTAAGAAAGGGTCTTTTGTTTAGACTCTTTTCTCCTAAAATGCCCTTAGAAGAAAACACTTCACACCAAACTTCAGTTTGCTGGTGGGAGCAATTGCTCATTAATCAGCTTATACTTATGGATAGAAAAATCAACTTTTGTTAATAAGCAACCTAAATTACACAATGTGGCTTTTGATACCCCTTATTAAACATTAGTATAGTACCATTTTAAAAATCTTAAGTTGAATTTTGTACCAGGCTTCACTGGACATGGTTTCTTAGGAGTTTAATTCAGAACTATGAGGTCAGATTATACCAAATTCAGAAATTTCTCCTACAGGCCTCTTAGGAGAAATATGACACAAAAAAAATCTTAATATAGTTTAAGCTTAATATAAGATCAAAGACAAAGGCAAGGCAATTCTAAGCAGCAATACTATCCTCTGGGTTTGCAGTGATGTTGAGAAACAATATCTTGCAGTCAGACCTCTCACCTCCAAACAGAGAGCCCTTCCAGGTTTTCCCAGCGATGAGCTGGATTGGCCGAGCGGAGAAGTCAGCCACGTCGGTCCACCCCACCACGACGCTGACGCCCCACCCCCTCGCACACGACTCCAGAGCGCTGCGCTACAGGACACAAAACACAACACGAAACGCATTTGATGACCCTTGATGGTATTTGAGTAATAATAATAATCTTGTAAATAGCATTTTAATGTTGAAACATTTTATTATTATTTCAAATCCCTTGGTTGGTTTTGGAACTCTTGTATTAGGATCAAAAGCTTTGTATGTGTATCTGGCTGAGCAACTGGCTTCCTTAACCATTTGGTGGGCCTTTGAGGAACTGTCCCTGTGTATTTAGCATACAGACAAGGCTGGCACCTTTTCTTATCTGATTAGGAAGACACTGTATACTAGAGTACTTAAGAAAAGACCATTGCATATTCATTTTGGGGTGGTAACCTTCTGAAACACCCATTGGGTGTCTACAACATTTAAGGTCAGAAAAAACCACTGTTAGTTAGTCCTTGTCATCGTCCTGTGTGTGTGTGTGTGTGTGTGTGTGTGTGTGTGTGTGTGTGTGTGTGTGTGTGTGTGTGTGTGTGTGTGTGTGTCTGTCTGTCTGTCTGTCTGTCTGTCTGTCTGTCTGTCTGTCTGTCTGTGATGTCCTTAATGTTAAGAATAAACCTTGTTCTTGATTTTCAACCACTAGGCTGACTGAGTCTCCAAATTCAACTTAAAAGTAATTTTATTACTTTTACCCTCTTCCATTATGCCATTAGGTCCCACTATCTAACATACCGTAGCTGCCAGGCTTTTTACTTTGCTATAAATCAATGTGGTGCTCCTGCACTGCTACAGGACACAGAACACATGCCCACATTTTGGTCAAGGGAGCTAAGTTGTAAGCAACTGGATTTCTTTTTGGAGCTTGAAAGAGACACAGACATCATGCCCACATTGCACATTTCATGGCCCTCTGTCATTAGCTGGGCGTTTTATTTTGCTATAAGTCAGTGCACTGCTGGAGGAAGTTAAACTCCACCTACCATGTAGTACACCTACTTGTGCACTTAACAAGTGATTTTACTGATTAGCTTATCTACCTGGCTGGAGCTGAACTACAGTAATCACTACTGGTTCAGTGAATTGGCTGCAACAAGTACTGTATATGGCAGGACTGTAACTTCCTGTATTAATTACTGTAAGTGCATACTGTAGGTATCTGTGTGGACTCTCCTTCATCCAGGTCATGGCAGTCAAAGGAGCTAAGTTGTAAGCAACTGGACTTCTTTTTGGAACTTGAAGACGTTTCACCTTTCATCCAGAACTGAAAAAGGCTTTTGGATAAAAGGTGAAACGTCTTCAAGCTCCAAAGACAAGTCCAGTTGCCCACTACTTAGCGCATTTGACTAAGTGTATAGGTAAAACCAGGTGATTTGAAATATGTGGTAGTAGATTGTAGCTTCTCAATCCAGGTTGCTCATCTGACTATAGCTGAATCGTAAATGTTCACTCGTTCACTGTTTTATGCACTACATAGGGTGTGAGATACATTGTTTTGTTCCCTACTGTACATAGCGCATTATATGGTATAGGCATAGCCACGGGTGGGCTGGGTTGGGCCTGTGCCCACCCACTTGTCAATCAGGCCCACCCAATCAGAAGGCTCCATAAGTTTGATTGACTGTTTTATTAATAATGATAGCCTATGTGTTTTGGGCTAGGCCCACCTGACTTTCCCTGGGCCCACCCACTTTATGATTTCTTGTTACTCCCCTGCCATATGGTAAATGGCAACACTGAGCTTATTATACTTACCATAACTGCGACACTGCCCACACACTCCAGGGAGAAGTCGACCCCTCCCTTGGTCATCTCAGCCAGGACCTCACTGATGGGTTTTGAGTGCTTCTTTGGGTTCACAAACTCAGTGGCCCCGAGAGCTCGGGCCTTTGCAAACTTCTCCTCGTTGATGTCTACGGCGATGATTCTAGAGGCCCCCGCATTACGACAGCCCATCACCGCAGCAAGGCCCACAGCTCCCAAACCAAACACCGCACACACAGAACCGGGGGTAACCTGCACACACACAACACACACACACACACACACACACACACACACACACACACACACACACACACACACACACACACACACACACACACACAGTTTCTAGGTTCAACTTCACTAATTAACCTATTAATTTGCTACAATTCTATACAGTAAACACCGCCTACCAGCTGTATCTATGTTTTTAAGGAGAATGCACAGATGCTCACACAGACACACACACAGAAACACACAGACAATCACACACACAGACGCACACACAGACGCACACACAGACACACACACCTACCGCAGCTGTGTTTATGGCTGCCCCGTAGCCTGTTGCGATGCCGCAGCCGAGGAGACACACTCGGTCCAGCCTGGCGTCATCGGCGATCTTGGCCACGGCTATCTGGTTCAGCACCGTGTACTCGGAGAAGGTGCTGGTGCCCATGAACTGCAGGATCTTCTGCCCTCTGCAGGTGAAGCGAGACTCCTCTGCCGACATTACGCCGTAACGCACACTCGCCCTACCAGGAGCAAACGCAAGAGCAATGACTCAGTGCTACGTGTGCATTTGTGTGCATTTGTGTGCAGTGGTATAGAGAGAGGTAGGTCAACAATACTGCCCTACAAAGGCAAAGCACAGTAGTTTACAAACATTTAAAATGAAAAATGCCTTTAAAGTTCTCATACTGCCCAGTCCAACATGTAGGTGTAATAGTGGTGATGCTTTCATTTACTTTCTTATTAGGAAGAAGCAAGACATTTAGTCACAAGGCAAAGGAGGTGTTATAAAGTCAATTTCCAGTCTTGACAAAATTAGTTACTGCCTTTTGGCTTTGTAGGGCAGAATACATACAATTTGTTAGAAAAGGTTGGTAAACGTTTAAATGAAAGTGGAGGCCTGCACACCTTGAAGGGGGAAACTGCATGTGTTGATTTATCACTGATTACAACTTGGATTAAATCAAACGAGACGCACAACACTTAATGGACAAACCACTTCCAATAGGAAAACCACAGAAAAACTGACATTTCAGTCAGAGTTCAGACATCAGTGTTTTTCTGTGGTTTTTCAGGTAAAAACGGTTTTGTTCATCAAGTAAGCAGTGTTCGCTTTTGCTGTGTGTTTATCCAGGGTAAACATTAGCGATCATAAAAAGGCAAATAAATGCTGTTCCGTAATATTAAAAGGTGCGTAAATGCAGTTTAGCCTTTTTTCTACACCACTGTTTGTGTGAGTGTGTGATGTGATGATGCGTGCTAAATCACCAGCTCTCTTCACACAAGTTGGTTTTGGGACACTTGCAAAATACGCAATCCCCACACTGAGAGATGAAGAGTGGGATGACTTTGTCACCTAGGGAACAAAGCAAACATACATAAATGTTTAAGTGTAAGTATTTTTGAGTATTCCGTATACCCTCTTGATATTATGAGTATTTTTTTTATTGCTAGCTTTATTTTACAGCTTTTTTTTTTTTTTTTTTACAGGTGTGAAACACGAAACACAAAATTCACCTTTAATATAGTACATAATATTTTGAGGTCTATATAGAGAAAAATATGATTTCTTACACCAGTGTTATCTTTGTCTCGTAGATATCATATACAATAAGAAGTTATTGACTTCCAATCTGTTTCTCCTAAAACTCCCTTACAAATAATGGTAAGACTATTTCAAATTGAACTCATAGGTTGGATTTACTGTGTTTGTTTTCTTAGCAGTTTTATTGAAGAAGTATGAAATTCTGAATTGTTTTTTCCTAAAACCCACTTAGCCTAAAGACAAAGTCAAGACAATTCTACAGTAAAAAAGTAATATTTTTCTGCAGTTAACCAACAAAGTTTTAGTAAAAATGGAAATGCAGTTTCAGATGAAGGTTTTTTTAAACCTATTAATGAGATAGGAAAGTGTGGAGAGACAGAAAGTGAGTGGGAGAGAGCCGTCAACTGTGTCATGGTGCAGCCCAGGAGAGTTGTGTAGTGTCTGACCTGGCTTGATTTCAGTGACACCTTGGCCTACGCTCTCCACAATGCCGGCCCCTTCGTGGCCCAGCACAGCGGGGAAACCCTCCTCGTGCTTCCCCTCGAACAGGTGGTACAGGTCTGTGTGGCACACACCTGTAGCTATCACCTGACAACAACAAGGAGATGCCAAAGAGTTTTATCCACGTGTTTCAGACTAGGTGAGTTATTCATCCCTTTCAGGAATACCTCACATCTCAAGTGCTTTTAGATCAGAGGAGTGGTCAATTTGTAGAGTAGAGTAGAGTTACTTTATTGATCCCGAAGGAAATTAAGGTAAATGTATTGTAATGTATTGGCAAAAAGATTTCTGTAATGTAGTAGTTATTTTGTATTTTATTTTTTGTATTCACTGTGCTAGCTTATTAGATTAAAGGTGTTCCCTTCTAGGAATGGTGTTGACTTGATGCAGTACTTACCTTGATACGTATCTCATGTTTCTGGGGAGGGGCAACTTCAATCTCCTCCATCACCAGAGGAGCATTAGGCTTCCAAGCCACAGCTGCACGGCACTTAATCACCTAAGGACACATTATTTCAGCTCTAAACAAGCGCAATCAGAGATAACAACCTGGTCCCCCATATGGGCAGACAGACACACAGATGGACAGGGTCATTGCAATACCTGATCAATCCCTCTGGGGACCAGGTAACAAAACTATGCATCTCTTCGTCTGCCGTGTTTAAGTGCAAGAAAACTAAATCTATTAGAATAAAGCATTTCTACAGCAAATATCGCCATCTCAATGACGTGCATTTACAGTAAACTTCAGTTAAATCTGTATGCACATGAGACAGTGACCAGTGAGAAGATCCTAAGATTCTGGACCAGTGTTCTAAAACTAGTAGTACACTAGGACCAGTTCTCCATTGATTAACGGTTGGACATCTGGTGGTCTTGCACAGCTAGGCCTCTGTGAGAGTTCTTGGCGCTCGAGGAAGCAGAGAGAAGGGAGTAGACAAGCCTGGAATAATATTTAATGCTCTGACTGAAGCCAAAACCTTTTTTTTTTTGCACAAAAAAAAGCAAGCGACCTCTGGCATGCAGTTGCATGAGATTCTACAATCTGCTGTAGCTGTGATAAGCCAAGCACTAATGATCGGAAAATCTAACAGTCATGGGCTGCACTGCATGAGTATTTTATACAATATTTGCAAATTAAAAAGTATATAATATATCACAAATATATGTAACAGATAGCACAGCATATAAACACAAACATGTCACGGGGAGTTTGTGCATGTTGTGCAAACTGTTGATTGTGAGTCTAGACTGTGCATGGGGAGTGGGGAGTAAAGTGCGTAGAGTAATATAATATAATATAATATAATATAATATAATATAATATAATATAATATAATATAATATAATATAATATAATATAATATAATATAATATAATATAATATAATATAATATAATATAATATAATATAATATAATATAAACCAATGTTCATTTTGTGTTGCTAATGTGTATGTAGATCCTAGAAACGTTATAGATGCAGATAGGCTTTTCCACACAGCAAAAAGTGCTGCTTGCAGCCAACTTAAAAAAAAACTATAAATCAGCATGCTGCATGGATCTTTCTACATTGTTTCAACACTCTCACAAATAGGGTGGCAGTAGGGGCACAAATCTGTATCTTGAGGTACAATCAGCAGTAATGTACCCACAAAGGCTAATATTTGGACCCTAAGGTACTGATGTGTACCTATTCAGCTTTAGAGAAGGTACAAATTAGCTGTAAAACAGTGGTTAAAAGGTGCAATCATGTGCCTTTGAGCACCTTCTTTTCTGAGCGTGAAGTTGCACCATTCATTTGCACATTTTTGTTTCATGCATAATGAACATACTGTATGTTAAAGTTAAACAAACATAAAAAGATCCATGCAGCACACTGACTTTTTACCACCTTTTTATGATGGTTGTAAGCAGCACTTACTTTTTACAGTGCACTTGTTTCATGTTCAAAAACAAAAGACAGAAAGACTTACCTTTCCAGCGGTTGCCATGATATCTGAGGTGAAGGGTGGGCAGAGAAGTTTGCAGTTGAAGGTCTGTGAGAGAAGAGAGATGGAGGGAAAAGCTTCTCTGCCTTAAGTACTGTAGCAGTGTGTTGGGAGGGGTCAGAAACAGACAGTGGTATATCAACCTTCCTTTATCTCCCTACCTCAGAGTTCCACACACTTTTCAAAAGTTAAAATAAGACACAAGTTATTACTATCCAAAACTGAGAATATACAGCTCTGGAAAAAAATAAGAGACCACTCTGATTTTACTATTTATATGTATAATGTGTGAATAAAGTGAACATTTGTATTCTTTATTCCTTAAAACTACTGACAACACTTCTCCCAAATTCCAAATTCAACTGACACTGGAAAGGAATGGCTGTCATACATGCTGAGATGGTGATTTTAGGAAAAGTTGCAGTAGTCTCTTAATTTTGTCCAGAGCTGTATAACACAAAGCAAGGTCTGAGGCACACGGATACATCTTGCAGTCTTTTATTTATGTGTTATTATGTCTTTAGTCTTACAAAGAATCACCCTATAGTGCAGATCACAATAAGTGCTCAGTTTGTACAAGGCTGAGAATATTTTGACCACAAAGTGATCAAGTCTTGGCAAGCACTGTCCTCTGGTAAAATATTTCTAAAGCCAGCATCAGCCTATACTATGTGAATGTACTTGCTGGTGATACCTCCTGGGATTCCCAGGAAAGGTGTATTTTGGGAGTGCATGCAGTGAATTCATGAATAATAAATTAGGATGTGTTCATTTTTTAGTTAGGAATACAGATATTGGGTCAACCCTTTATGGTTCCCAACAGCCTCACAGAAAATACCAAACTGTCCGCAGATACAGTCCACATACATACAGAATCAATGACTGTGTAACAGTTGCTCAGAAGCAGTAAGTCTCCACTGCCATCTAGTGCTTGAAGGTATTACTGCTTCTGTCACCAGTAGTGGGGCAAAAGGTGTTGAAAACCAGGCAGGGTGAAGCATAGACATCCTATACATGTATAGGATGTCTATGGGGTGAAATGGTATTTAGCTAGTTATGCTGCCCTCTGCTGGAGACAGTTCTTCACAGTTCTTACTGCCTTATCGTCCAATGCCATTTTCCACTTCAGTTATAGTTTTTATGGATGCTACAACACTACTTCGGGAAGATATTGAAACTGCTAGCTCATGCATTTCATCTGTTGTCAGGTTCAAGCAAAAACTATACTGCCACTAACTGCTATACTGATACTAAAATACCCCACTCATTTATGAATTACCAGACACCAATAATACAAGTGTGAACACCAGTATTAACACCAGTAGTTAACAACACCATAAGAATAAAACACACAGCTTGTCCTTAGTCACCAATAAATAAATAAATAAATAAATAAATAAATAAACAAATACATCTTGATTCCAGTCAGTATTGCACTTACCCTAATGTTTAGTCAGTCAGTATATTCTTTATGTGGATGGAGTACTGCGCCCACTATTGTTGTCATGCAGTTTCAAATCTAGATTTACGACCAAACTATGCTCAGATGCTTTCTGCTAATGATTCATCCTTACTTACTATTTGTTTTTTAATCGTTCTTTTTATGTCACTATGTCTTTTATTTACACTTACATGAACTTTTATCCTTTCATGCATTGGCTTTCTGCCATTATCTTATTTTATCTTTGCTCTGTTTTCAATCTTTTATATTTTCACCTTTTAGTCAATATTTACACAATGATAAGGACTGGATAAAACGGCTCTGTACTTTGCACATTAATGCGCTGTTGGCATTCAAAACATCTGCCACTTTACGTGCATGAAATTATGCTGTATCCATAAACCTGAACTTAAATAAGGTAGAGGGTTACCATACAGTGCAGACAGAAAGCATTCACTTAAGTTTTTCCACAATTTGTTACATTAGAGATGTATTCTTAAACAGATTTAGCTACAGCTTTCTTTTACAAAAGAACATAAAACAGTCCATAATTACAAAGTGAAAACATATTTTCAGATATTTCTGTACATTTATATTGTACAAATATAATATATTCATAAGTATTCACACCCCTGACTAAATATTTTTTGGTGAAGCCACTTAGGCAGTAATCAGACCCTTAGGTCTTCCTGGGTATGTCTGTACGAGCTTTACACAACAGATTTGGCCATTTTCCCACATTCCTCTAGGCCGATTCTCCCAAGCTCTGTCAGGTTGGATGGGCAGAGTCAGTAGGCATGCAGCTATTTTTAGATCTGGCCTGGTCTGGACAGGCAGTGGTGGACGAAGTACACACAGTATGTACTTGAGTAAAAGTACAGATACCTTGCATTAAATATTACTCCAGTAAAAGTCAAAGTATTCACTTCCAGTTTTCACTTGAGTAGAAGTACAAAAGTATTTGCCTTCAAAAATACTTAGGTATTAAAAGTAAAAGTAAAAAGAAGAATTATGGTTCGGATGGATTTTTGTTACCTTCATATCAAACCCCCTACTCAATCAACAGGTTAACAATGAAACAGTGCCTTACATTTGCCTATCAAACACAAAATACTGAAAAATATTATATTTAAGTAAGACCAAGTGGTTTCGAAGCAATACCATGAAAAGGCAAGTTTCATTAGCCTACTTAATTTTTTATTTTAAGAAGTCAAAAAGTAAACCCTCCTCAACCTAGGTCAGTCACAGCAAAATGCCAATACAGAATCTAGAAAAAGAATATAAGAGGTAGTACACCCCTCAACAAGATGTGTGGAGCACAGGAATAATTCCCGCCTAAAACATGAACAGTGGACTAGAAAAAAAGTCCTTAGTAAAACATATTAAAATTAAACTTAAAGAGCTTTAAGTCCACCAATGGTTGAAAAAAAGTGTCTTACTCCTAATTAGAACATGAAAAAGTGAAGTGCAAGACCACATGGCAGAAACAGCCCGGCTACGTAGATTGACCTCAACTCAAATATTTTCCATTTCTCTTCAATAGGAGCTGGTTTTCAAAATTGGTTGCATCTGCCTTGCTCGTCTTGTACTGAAAATGAGCCCTGCTGTACTGAACAAACGCGCACAAGCTGCCGAAGCAGGCAAAGCTGTGTTAAGCTTCAAAGATAGCTTGCATACAGCAGGGTAGGACTTCAGTATATCATTGTGGTCAACCTGTGAGGGACAAGCCATCTGCCGGCACAGCCATAGTTTTAACTTTAAATCCTAGGGCATTTTAAAGCTACCACATTCCGCACTGTTTCTCTCACCCACACCAACTTATCGACCGACTATGACGAGACGACAGGAAGCACAGCTAATACCGCGCTGAGCTCTGATTGGTCATATTCTGTTACGTCACGTTACACTTTGACCTTTCAATGTTTTATTTTAGCGTTGATTAAAAAAATGGAACGAGAGGGAAATGTAAATGTAACGGAGTGAAAAGTAGTAAGTACCACTTTGAAATGAAGTCAAGTCAAAGTATAAAGTCTTAACAGATAAAATTACTTGAGTAAAGTACAGATACATGCATATGCTACTTAAGTACAGTAACGAATTACATGTACTTCGT
>CM050220.1:9960000-9997500 GCA_027475355.1 Coilia nasus | reverse complement strand
TCTCTCTCTCTCTCTCTCTCTCACACACACACACACCTGTAGAAAAGAGGGGACAGAAAAACAGGGCCTGCACTCACATCTGCTTTGCATCCTGGGAGAAGAGGCCCTTGCTGCGCAGCTTGTCCTGGTGTCGCTCCACAGCCAACATTTTCTCATAGATGTCCTTCAAACGCACAAACTCATCGTGAGGATTCCCAGCAGATGAACAATTACTGTAGCCTGGTAAACCCGCCCCTCGTACTTCATTTCATTTCGTGCAGAGGGTCTGGACCGGAGTCTCTTGAGGAGCATTTGGCAAGTCGCAGAAAGTACGGTCCAATCAGCGAACAGAAGGTGTGTTAGTTAGCTGTGACGTTGACCTTGTGTGCTACATTTGAATTGTAGTGCGTAGGTAGGCTAATTGCATACGTGACGACCAGGCGTTAGCGATTGGGTAAAGGCAGAGGCACTTTTTTAAAACTTCAGAGTCCACACCTCCAGCAAATTCGTTTCTGACGGTCTCTGTTCCAGACCCTCTGCACGAAATGAAATGAAGCACGAGGGGCGGGTTTACCAGGCTCAATTACTGGGCTTGTATTGGGTGTTACTGGACTACAGCAAAGCTTGCCATGTGTATCTCTCTGTCCTGTGTTCCTTTGCCAAAGTGTTGAAGTACTTTGAGCTACATCCTTTGTATAAAATGTACTATGCAAGTGTATTATTATTAGTAGTAGTAGTATTATCATCATCATCATTATTATTATTATTATTATTATTATTATTATTATTATTATTGCATTCCACAAAAGGAGATATAACCACCCTAATGAGCAATGTCTAGCCGTTTTAGTCTGCACGGTATGTCAAGCACTTTGGGTCAAGTGTTGTTAAATGTGCTAATAACAAATAAAGTGACCTGACTGGACTACTGAGTAAGGCTTGCCCTCATCTGGTTATTTATCTTGGTGGTATGTTTTGTCCCTACCAATTTATTTCAACACTTCAGAATAAACACAAATAAAAATAAACAAAATTCCATCAGCTCAGAGCAAACAGAACATACACATACACACACAGACACAAACACATGCACGCTCACGCTCACGCGCACGCGCGCGCGCGCGCGCACGCACACACACACACACACACACACACACACACCATTATAACTGCAGATTTAATCTCTTCCACTCTCTAAAGCTATAGGACTTTAATTGTGTTTTGGGAGAAAGAAATTGAATTGAGGAGCACTTGGAGCTCGACACCCCACTAAACAAACTCCCCCACACCTGGAGATGGGATCCAAGTGCATGCTTGCCTAAACTTTCACAGTTAAGTTGGAAGGGCTCCACTATGCCGGCTTGATATTGTCCCAGGTTTGTAAAACTATTAGAGGTGAAATGGGCTGAGCAAAATGTCAGTCTGTGGTTAAATGTAGTGGGAATCTGATAAAAAATGAACAGCAGCCATGCCTTGTTTTTGTGTGATGTGTGGCTAGTGTATGTGTGGGGTGTGTGTCTCTGGTGGAAGTGTGTGGTGTATGTGTAGATGTGTGGATGTGTGTGGGGATGCCTGGTGTATGTATAGAGATCAAATAAAATTTTTACAGCAGTCAAAAAAAAAAAACAAATGACATATTTTGCCTATTTGTGATACTGAGGGCGACAATATGTCTGAGGCGTTATATTGTGTGTCTGAGGCGTTATATATTGTGTGTGTTGGATCAGGGTCAAGCAGCTGTGTGGTAATACCATGAGCGTTTCTTTGTTCTACGCTTACATACAGTTAGCCACAGAGCGTGTCTTTCACTGAAGTACACTTTCATCACTGAAGCTGTGTACGCACTCACAAAGACATGTAATAAACACTCCAGCCCGTCTTTTTCCCCTTCACCCCTCTCTCTTTCTTTTCTTTCTCCCTCCTTTCTTTCTCTGCGCCTCTCTCTTTCTCTGTCTCTCTCTCCACTCTCCGTCTCTCTCTTTCTTTCTCTCTCTCTCCCTCCCTCCCTCCCCCCGCCCTCTCTCCCTGTATATCTCTCTCCCCCTCTGCCCCCCTCCGCCTCTATCTCTCTCTTTTCACCTCCCTCTGTCTCTCTCCCTCTCTTCTTTTCTCCCATTTTCCTCTCCCTCCCTGTCTCTCTCTCTCTGACCCTCTCTCCCCCCATCCCTCCCTCCTTCTCTCTCTCACTCACTCTCTCTCTCTCTCTCTCTCTCTCAGTCTCTCTCTCAGTCTCTCTCTCTGCATCTTCTCTCTCTCTCTCTCTCTCTCTCTCTCTCTCTCTCTCGCAGTCTCTCTCTCTCTCTCTGCATCTTTCTCTCTCTCTCTCTCTCTCTCCCTGTGTCTCTTTCAGAAGGTGCAGCGTTATTGGCGTTCCCGGCAGGGGCCCACCTCTCTGCTGACGCGGTGGCTGCCAGTGGCAGGCGGATTTGACACACCTATTTAAGTCAGCAGCAGGGGGCCCAAAGCCGCTCTGTGCCAGCGGATGGCAGGGAGGAAGGGAGGGATGGAGGGAGAGAGGGAAGGAGAGAGAGAGGGATGGAGGGAGAGGGAAGAAGAGGGTAGGAGGAGGGCAATAGTGGCATGGTCAGGACAGAGGATGGTGCAGGCTTTAGTTGTGCACACCTTTCAACAAAAGCCATTTTAGTGCAGGGACAACCGTGTGACCAAGGTCGCCTTGGAGGATAAGGAACGAAAGGGAAAATGGGAGGAGAGAGAGAGAGAGAGAGAGAGAGAGAGAGGGGGGGGGGGGCGGCAAGGAGAGAGGGAGGGAGGGACAGAGAGAGAGAGAGAGAAAGAGAAAGAGAGAGAGAGAGAGAGAAAGAGAGTGCGAGGAGAGAGAGAGAGAGAGAGAGAGAGAGAGAGAGAGAGAGAGAGAGAGAGAGAGAAAGAGAGAGAAGAAGGGAGAGACAGAGAGACAGAAGGAGGTAACCAGGAAGAAAATTAAATAAGCACACATGCACACACAAACAGTAGACAAAAACAAAGGGTAAAATGGGCAAAATAATGGAGGGTGACAGACGTGAAGAGTTGGGGGCTGCCAGCAGGACCTCTGCACCCCCACTACCCTCCCAGATGAACACAAGACACCCCAGAATACTACAGAACCTGACAAGCCAGTCCCTCAGCTATAGAGCAAATGCCATTTCCAAGAATCGGGGAACAAGAGCGCTTTTACAGTTACACAGTGGCAAAAAACCTGCCAGACTGCGAACGTCCCCCCCCCCCCCCCCCCCAGACCCAAACACCCCCGTCAATCTCTTCTACACACTGTTCATTTCTTTATTTAGCGGCACCTTGACGTGTGAAATGGGATATGACAGAGCCAGGGGGGATACAACCGGCCCTCTTCTCTGTGAATAGGGCCTACGGGCCGGGCCCACGAATTCACCTCATCAAGGCACAGGGGGCTTATTTTACCCCCCTCTACCCTCCCAAACAACCCCACCCACCCACCCACCCTCCCTCCCTCCCTCCCTCCCTTTCATCCTCCCATCCCGTCCATCCATCTATCTACCCGCACCCTTCCCCAGGGGTCTGGGCAACCCCTACCACACTCTCCCCTTCTCAATCCCTCCCTCCCTCCCTCCCTCACGCACACACACACACACACACACACACACACAGGCACACACACACACGCACACACACTCAATCATCAAGCCAGACAAAACATGACCCCTGCTGTCCAATCACACTAAGCTGTCTATTTATCTCTGTCTGTCTGGCTGTCTGTCTGCTAGGGCTGATTGCATGTCTGTCTGTCCTGATGGTCTGACTGGCTGTCTAAAGACTGTGTGTGTATGTGTCTGCATGTCCGACTATCTTATTTTTGGGGAAGCATATTGTTATTGTCAAACTGGCAGAGGTCCTTGGTTAAAGAGATAAAATTAATCTTCCGTTTTGCTGGGAAAGAATGATACAGAAAATGGTGTTTGAATTTCGGGCTGCATAATAAATAACACAGCAGCTAGAATATTTCATATGGCCTGTTTAAGCCTCAGATACAACCTGAACACAGGATTTAAGAGATTTAAACTCACGTGCATGAGCGAGTAGTACGACTGCTTCCCTGTGTAGAACAGGAAGTGGAAAGGACGGCCATCTTTCCCCCACTGGATTGCTGTGGAGACCAAAAAGCAGAAAACACACTGGTTCTTAGACAGAAGTAAGGTTCTGGATTATAAGCTTCACTATTGAGTTACGTCCTACACTTCTGATTAATTGAGGACGTCAGCGACATTGGGTGAGAGTAGGCCTAATCCACACAAATAAAGACTGCACAGGCTTTTAGCGTCTCGAATATGACTAGAACTGTGATTACATCCTGACTTTGAATAAGCCAGACTGGACAGAATTTCCTACACAAAGTCACCTCTGTAAAGGACTTCCACGGCAGGAGGAATTAGTAATTAGCAGCTCTCATGGCAGGACTCTAAATCTCTTTTTTGTACTCATCACATCACAACCTGGCAGTTGCACTACAAATGTGGAGACAACAATAGTGACAATCTTGGTTTATTCAACCCAGCAGAAACTGCAAACCTGATAGAAGAACAGCTCCTTGGCATGTGGTTAGTAATAACAACACCAAGTAGTTTTTTCAACCTTAAGATAATGTTTCTGAAATTTTCAGTGGTTCATCAATTCGTAACATGGTGAACCGAACTTCTGAATTGGCTTTGCGGCCCTCCATGGGCTATAACCGCAGTGTGCAAGTTGGCAGAAGCGGGTCGCTTCTGTAGTTTGAATTAGACGATTAAAAGAAAGCCCTTGGCTCTTCTACTAACAGGTTTACAATTAGGCTACCTCTGGGTACACCAGGTTTATCACTTAACCACCTTTGTAGTATACCCCACTGTACTCTTAGGGCTCATTCACACCAAACACTCTCCGTATACAGCGCATGCTCGTTTTCTGCCCGTATTCGTTTAGAATGCATGTTAACAAATTAGACTATTCACACCGCACGCATGATCCGAGCGCATTCTGTCACACTGTACACAGTCAAGTTGGTGTGAATGAGCCCTTAGAAGCGCTGATGCCTTAAAATGTTCTAACTTACCCGCTTGTTTGGGAAACACCTCATCTGGATGCTAGAAAAGACAAGAGACATTTCAGATTCTACAATTCTAAAATGCTGAAAATAAAATCCTAGTACATACAAGAGGAGAATAGGAGAGGAGAAAGGTGAGGTAAATACCTTCATAATTGGCCTGGCTTTTTTCTCAAACAAGCCAGAAGGAAACAGATATTTTATGGATCTCTGTGGAGGGACAAAAAAGATTTTCAGTCAATGTAGGATAAATACATTGAAATTGCCAGGGATGTACACACCATTTTATTAAAATCACTTAACTAATAATGTTTTGGAAGTGATTGCATATAACTGTACAAAAGACCGAAAAAACAAAATTGCAAAACAATGCTACTCACATAACATTGCCAGAGCACAGAAAAGGGATGTAGCCTACGAGACGAGGTGAATCCTTGTGCTATGGTAGGGATGCAATATGGCAGCTCTCCCTTAGGGAGGGTAAACCTCTTACATTGTCAAAGCTTCCTCACACTACCCTTCATCAACAAATCAAGCAGGAAACCAAACTAACTACACTGGCTCTTTAGATAGACAACAATATATACACACACACCACCATTAATATTGCCAATGATGGGTGTAGGGTCAGAGTAAAAAAAAAACAAGCATGAATATCTTCCCCTATATAAAATGAGTTATTACATTTCTGAACGAAAAGTAGCTACATTTGTCCTCATGACTTAAAGGGTCCAATTTCTAGAGGTTTTCCCAAAAAAGAAAACAAAATCACACTACAGTGAAGCGATAAGTATTCCTAGGCCATTGATAAACAGGATCCCAGCTGCATCTAATGCACACCCCTTCAGCTACAGTTAAGCTGGCATTATGACAGTTGGAATATTCCAGAGGGACTCAAGCAGCAAGCCCTGTCTCTTTGCCCTCCACACCCCCACTACCGTCAACACCCGTTTTCCCCCCACACGCATTCACCCGACATCTGGAGCCCGCACAGCAAATGTCACAATGGCTTGGACATGCCCCTACCAACAACTCCATTCATTAGAGCACAGAGAGATGTGGGAATTACACGATGAAGCGCTGGGAAATCATTTGCCATCAGTGAGGAGAATCAATTGGTGGGAATTTATGTTGGTGTGCCTGGCCCAAGGCGAAAGCATCGCTGACATATCAGCCAACAACAAACACTCTACATGTCAGTGTGCCAACACACCAAACCTATGAATTCACAACCTTTTTACGGGGTTGGAATTATTGGCAAATAACTGTATGTATGTTTTCCACCTGCTGAAATACGTCTAAAAAATATACTGTACAGGATTATCCTTTTAAAAATGTCCACATTTATACATATATACAAATGTGAGCTACCAATACACAGAAACATATGTATAGTGGGTAACTATTTCGAAATGAAATAAAACCAAAATGATTGCTTGTCAGATTTTTTTTTTGTCTTACACATTACTATGGAAACACTGAAAATGGATAAAGAATTGTCACATTGGCACATAATGTTGACACAGAAGATTAAGCCCATTAGCTCTAGCAATAATCTCTATATAATAATACTCTAATAATAATATTAATATCGCTATATAATAATAATACTCTCATTTCTTATTTTTACCTTTGTTACCATCCCTTAGGTCTTTTCACCTCTGTTTCCCATCATTTAGGTCTACCATCATTCACAGGCATTTTGTTTAGGCTATTTCTTTTAATGTCTCCGTTTTTGCATTGTTGTGTATGGATGTGTGTGTCATTGTACTGTAAGTGCTGGATGCCTTAATTCCCCTTGAGGATAAATAAAGCACTTAAGTCTGTACAAATCCATCCATCCATCAATCAATCAATCAATCCACTCTCATCTTCACTTCTCGCAATCAATATGAATTCATTAATATCTTAGATTATTTTTGTACTCCTAGTTTCTCAATAATTTACCCATCAGCACTAAGAGTTCACTTCGGAGAAAACAAAGAATGCATTTTTTTTTAAATAAAAAACAATCAGGGTATATGTACATATCTGCTATTTGACTACCACTGTATTGACAGAACACATAGACGAAAGAATAAACCGTGAAAACAAATCCAGTTTGTCATAAAAGTAATCCTAAAAAAAGTAAAGTCCAAAGAGAACATTAGAATTATAGAAAGCATGTTAAACCTCAGATAAAAACGGTAAGGAACTACTTAACCTCCCTTTTAACAACCCAGCACTCAGAACGTAACACAGCCACCCACAGAGCTGTTATAAACCTATGCTAAAACAAAGTATAGAAAATTTGTATTTTTTGTTTTATGGGACAGACTAATTAGCAAAACAGACTAATTTTAATTATCCGAGGAAACACGGTTAAACTTCTGATACACGTTCCTGTTCAAAGAGCGCAACCTTCACAAATCATCTATCATCAACTACTTATAATTGATACATGTGATGCCTGGTAAACCAGCCCCTCATACTTCATTTCATTTTGTGCAGCGTGTTTGGCCATGCTGTACTGAGAAATGTTTTCTTCCTGGAGGTGTGGACTCTGCTGAAGTTTGAAACAAGTGGTTCTGCCTTTACCCAGTAGGTAACGTCTGGCATGCAATTAGCCTGCCTATGCACTACAATTTAAATGTAGCACACAAAGTTCACTCACAAACACTCCCTCTGTTTGCTGATTGGCTAGGCAAAATTCTGCCTAAGACAGCAATGCCAATGAAAGCACTGCAAGACCCTCTGTACAAAATGAAATGAAGTACGAGGGGCTGGTTTACCAGGCTACACGTGACCAATCTTTAATGCTTACATCAATGTCTTCTTGTGTGAACGTCTCCGGATCCTCGCCCATCATGTTGGCCAGGTGTCGCTTCCCAATGTTGAACTCTTCCACTTGCTTTTTGATGAACTCTTCTGAGAACTTCTCTGGACCAGCAGCAGCCAGGTTTTTCCGCAAAAGACAACAGCTTGTGCCTATCTGTCTGCTGAGGGTCTACACAACAAAACGTAGATTACTGTTACTTTAAGAACATATGCCTGGATAAATGCATGTTATGATTTCAACAAAAACACATTGTATAGTCTCCCTGCATACGGGGAAGTCCTGGTTTCAGAAAATGAAAACCCTGCTTGTTTTTATGCACGGTTTTAGCTTATTTATCACTCTCTCTTAGTTATTTATTATCCCTAAATCATTTTACGCCTTGGCTTCCTGTACTATACGCTTTTATTTTGCAAATATATCGTCCTGTTATATTAGTCATCCACCGTCAGGTCATCTCTGTGTTTTTATGTTGTCCTCTAGTCATGGTGTCCTTGTGTTTTAGTCCTTTTACCTACTTGTTCAGCACTTTGGTCAGCTGCCTTTGTTGTATTTTAAAGTGCTTTATAAATAAACTTGACTTGACTTGACTTGCCATGTAATACTTTTGCTTGTGCACTTAACACAGCTGATTTCACCAATTAGCTGATCTACCTGTCTGATAATGTGTGTGCTAATTACGATCAGTGGTTCAGAAAATGGTTGGATCACATTATGTGGCAGGGTTTTTACTTTCTGGGGCTAGCTTCTTCACCTCTGCTAGATTTCACCAAGGCACAACAATCCTACATTTTAAGCAATACAACGGACGTTTAGAACTGCAGATGTATTATGTCGAATGTCCAAAATTGATGTGTGAAAAACAGACTTACGTTCTTACAAACGTTAACATATCGAAATGAAAATGTGAACTTCCAAGGCCACATCTTAATGACAGAAAACATGCTGGATGACAGGAGGTAAGGAACTAGCCAACCTTCCTATACAACCCAGCACGCTTCAGCTAACATAGCCACACAAAGGGCTATTGTATAAAAAAGGATCCAGGTCGATTGGTAGGAGACGTAATGCTTTATTTTCGTTTCGTTGTCAGCCATAAATCTGACAGGTGGATAGCTTCCCGTTAGGTGGGCTAACCAAGGACTTGACTTTGCTATGTCAGCCCATGTTGGTAACGCAGCTCAAACTGTAAACACACACGTAATCAAACAGAAAATATACCACGAACATACTGAAATCGCTCCACGCTTACCTGTCGACAAATGGTTGTTGCAACGGTGTGAGAGCTTGCATATTTATTCCCATATCTCAACAGAATTGATCCCACGACGGTGCCCCTGGAGGCAGCCATGATGGCTCAGGCACACAACCGATAATACGGAAATGAAGTGACGTAACTTCCCCTTTAAGCTGGCAGACCTTCTCTGCATTAAACTCAAAATAAAATCCCTGTTGAAATGGTCACATAACGAATGGTGAGTAGTAGGCCTATTTTGGTGCATTTTACACACAAATGGAAAAGCTGTTAACATCCTTGTCATGCCTTTCGTATGTGCACGTAACAGTCTTAAAATCCAATCTGGAGACTTGTGCTTATCTTTAGCAGGTTGACAAGCAAAAACGCATGTTCTTCAACATAGTATTCTTGGGTCTGATGAGCTAACATATTTTTACGTTGATGGTTAACAAAACAAGACTGCAACTTTGTAATGAAGTTTAGAGTTATAGGCTAATGGATGTTGGGTTAGTCAAATGAATAGGCTATACAACTAATTGACCTCAGCAGCCTACCTGAGGTTTTTAATGGGAACAATATTATGTTGTAGGACAGTGTAAAATGAAAGGCTTAATATTTGCAACTTGTGAAAAAGTTTTGCAGTTGAGTTAAATGAGTGTGATGATATTTGTAGGACCTTTAGGCTTCCTACCTTCAAGGACTCCATGAGCTTAGCCAGGCCAAATGTAAATTCAAAGTTGAGCTGCAATTTTTTTTTTACTAAAATAAAAAATCGGATGTGCAGACTCAGAGAAACTACAGAACTAAGTATGGAAGAGATCCTGCAGTACGGATGGACTTTGTGGGAGAACGAGCAAAGACCTGTCCTACACGATCTGTGTTTTCTTCAGATGTTCGTTCTTGGTCGGCCACTCCTTCCTGTATCCAACACTGTCCCTGTCTCCATAAATTTCTTGTGCCATGCATGAATTGAAGGATGTGATGGTAAATCTCTTCCATACTTAGTTCTGTAGAGTCTGCACATTCGATTTTGTTTCAGTAAACCATGATACACATTGTGCCTTCTCTTGAGGAGTAGCATTGTTTAGGGTTTTAGGTAGCTTTACCTCTTTCATCATCATACCTGAAACACACAATTTCAATGTGATTACAAACTTTGCACTGATTACGGCAGAACAAATGTGGTTAAGATGTCCTATCAACTGTCTTTGTAATATTTTTTAATTTGTAAAGACACTTTATGGACATCATGTATGACTGCTACACTAATAACTCAAGACTGTAAACATAGAGAAGAGACCACATGCACATTTAAAAAATGAATGAATTTATTAAGAAAGAATAATAATAAAGAATAGACATAAAGAAGTGTAGTGAAATAACCAAAAGTCTTGCGCTGATTAATCTAGGGGACAACCAACATCACGCCAAACAAAAGTCCAAGCTGGAAGAGGGAGCGCACCAGCATGTTTTAAGCAAGCGGACTTCTTATAGTGCTACCGTTGGGGGCACCTGGGGGCAAAGACAGACACAGATACACCTGCGTAACAGGGCATGGTTAAATTTAATAGTGCTTATTTAGTACTTTAAAGGTCTCATTGCATAGTTTTTTCATTAATTTTGCGGTGGTCTCTAGTATGAATGAATGCCCTGTGAGCCAGTTTTAGTGAAAAAAATGCTTTAGTTCTCCTGTTACAGGCTGTTCTAGTTTGGTGGAGGAGATGGAGCAGGGAGAATGACAGGTTCTCGGCTAGCTAGTCACAGGCTACAATCATTCAAAACCCATTCGGTCCTAGCACACCAAACAGAAGATTTGAATGTTCTAAACAAACACACATACTTACCTATATTTCGGTAAGTGAATGTGTGCTGCAACGAGACTCAAACTGTGGCATGGCTTTTTCTATTTAACAAACTTATGTCACTTTGTTGCCTTTTTCCTTATTCACTCGTTTTTCCGCCTATTTTCTTTCATTGACTGATTGAGGCAATCGGGGTAGAAGAACATTTTCATGTGCAGCATGCATATGCAACTCGGAGTGACTAACTAGTAAACGGTTTCTCATGGAATGAGACCTTTAATTTGACTCCACCTACCAGAACAGCAAACTCATGTCTTACCTGGGTCAGGAAGTGTAAAAAGAAGGTGGGTTATTGACCACCAGGGACATGACAATGATTTGTAGCAGTGATTGGCAACCTGCAGCTACAGTCATTAGTTATTAACCTGCGTTATGAAATTAGACAAAACTTAGACAGCTGGAAGAATTTGCAATGGAAGAATAGGCAAACATCCCTCAGGAAACCTGTGCCAACCTAGTAAAAATTAGTAAAAAAGTATTTTAAGAGGTTGTTGTCAGTTGTGGCTCAGAAAGGGTACACTATTGACTCCTAATGGCCAGGGGGCTAATAATTTTGGGCGTCTCATTTTTGCTCTTTTTTGTTTCAATTCAGTGTATCAATAACATATCCTAATCAAACTTAGTGGACATTTGTCTTTGTTGTTTTTGAAAGAAATACACTATAAACATGTCTTGTTAATGGTCATATACAATCAAATACCACATGTTCCAAAATAGGTTAATTAAAATATTTATTTTTAGTATATGAGTGCAAGTTGTGTAACAACATAAACCAACTAATTAAGGCAAATGTCAAGCCACAGTTGAGGGTCATAAATGTCTACGTCATTTCAAATGTAATTTGCAAGGGACTTCAGTCTCTGCAAAGCCTGTAAAATGTTTACCATCTGGTGATATTTTAGATTTCTTATAGCAACCTTTTTTGTTTTGATTGTACACCACACTCCATATTATTACAGATTTCTAAAATATTATGAAACAAAAACTTTCATAAACAAGGAAAATATATGTATGTATATATAACTTTTATGCTGGTACCGGTATTAAAACATGTTTGCCAAGTTACTTTTGGTCTGATTATTTGACAAGTATCGAATTATATAAAAACGTTAGGTAAGACCACTTGCACTATAGGCACACTAATGGCTGCACCCGCAGAGGTCAGATCTTCTGGGAGTTTGGGCGTAAGCATGAATCAATGCCCAGCACTGCCATCCTCTTGCGGTGATAGAGTTGGAACAGGAATCTCGGCGTATTAATCAACGTGAAGGAGCGCAGGCCCCCGGCTCGTGCCAGTCGATGACTTTTCCCGGTTAATTCGCCCAAGGAATGCAGTCGTCAGCGGAATGATAAACTGTGTTTGCCCTTGTTTTTAGCCACAAGCACGCTCCCGTTCGCTAAGAAAAATAGTTTGGACCCGTGGTTTCTAATTCACCGTGGGGGGTGAGGGGAGGCAAATAAATCACACCTCTGCCTTCTCTGCTCACCCCCTGACAGCGGAGGGCCCCCCCCCCCCCCCGAGATGTTTGGGAGGAATGTCTGCTCTCTGTCCCTTGTGTACACAGTGAAACATGACACCCATAAAGTAATTACTGTACACAGCCGAACACTCAGTGTGCTTGCAGATTTAAATATGTACACACGAGACTGGGGAAAGGTGGGTTTTGTTAGTACGCACATGAACACATAAATAAACATGCATTAATACAATATGACAAACTGTGAAAATGTTGTTGGTAATAGCAACCTAGCAACTGTTTAGTAAAGTGTGACAAAGTGGACGTTTACACTGTACTATTTTTCACTTCAATGATAAATTCGTTAGATGTATAATGGGAAGGGGGGGGGGGGGGTGGACATACAACCATCTACTGAGATGTTTAGTATCGGAATTTTAGACATTAGGTTCAAAACACAACTCTCTAAATCTTGACCAGCACTGATGCAAAGTTTTGCCTATTTGGATCAGTAATTATTGCCAATCATCAGCATTTACTTTACAGCATTTATTTTACTTTACATTTACTAGCTAAGAGATTGTTAGCGTGGGGTCCACAAGTCCCCAGGGGGTCCTTAGCATAACTGGCGGGGCACTACCCAAAATTGTTTGACAACAACCCTCCCCCAAGAGATAGAAAGAGAAATCTATAAATATATGAATCTGGAAATAATTATCATTAAATGGCTGTGCATTCTGTACACCAGTATAAAGTACTTTTCAACATGGCCCCGTTATCCAGGATTCCCTCTGCAGTGACTCCTATCAGCCAAGTGGTCATTGGCCTGAAAATAAGGAAGAATAAGTATGCCTTAGAGTAAGCACAGTGTCCGTTTACTAATTTGGAAGTGGTTAAATATGTTTACCATCTCTGCAAGACTTACGAAACAATAGGGTATTCTATTTTATCTATTCTATTTCACCTCACCTCGAAATGTCACTTGGGTGAGGAACATGAATAAAAGTAACAAATGAGGGCGCTGAAGTTTGTGGACCTCTCCTTTATGTCTTTGATTCCTTCTGTTTTTTGGTTCAGCACCTTTTAGATTATAGATGTACCGCCTTCTTCCTTTTTCTATCGAGCGAATAAAAGAGGAGTAGAGCCGTCTCCAGTGTAGCCTGGTAAACCAGCCCCTCGTACTTCATTTCATTTTGTACAGAGGGTCTGGACCAGAGGCACCGTCAGAAACGATTTCTTGGAGGTGTGGACTTTGCTGAAGTTTAAAACAAGTGCCTCTGCCTTTACCCAATCACTAACGCCTGGTCGTCACGTATGCAATTAGCCTACCTACGCACTACAATTCAAATGTAGCACACAAGGTCAACGTCACAGCTAACGAACACACCCTCCATTCGCTGATTGGATCGGTCTTGATGGGGCCGACTAAATGACCCTCAAGAGATTCCGGTCCAGACCCTCTGTACAAAATGAAACGAAGTACAAGGGGCGGGTTTACCAGGCTATCTCCAGTGTGTTGTGGTGACCTCTTTATTTCTGTAGTTTGTATCCCTACAACCCACCAGCATCTGGTCATCAGAAATACCTGGTTGTGTAGAGCAATTTTGACTTTGCTTTGTGTTCAACCCTATCTGTAGGTTTGGTGTACAAGTCATGTTCTAAACATTAAAGACTCGAAAAAATCCGAAGGTCTAGGTATACGAGATATTCACACAGGTTAATTAATCCAGTCTAAGAAGGAACTAATAGACTTGAAACCAAGTCAGGACCAAAGGGGAAGTGTACACAGAGGCTTCCTATCTAAAATGTATCGAAGATTCTTTTAAAAAACTTAGGAAATGGTATATGAAATGTAAAATTCAGGTCTGCTGAACTTTAATAGATAATAATACTTGGTTTATGACCATTTGTTAGACAGAGAAACACAGCATTCATTTTCCATTATAACCACCTGAACAATGTATTATGCTATTCTATGTTCCAGATTGTCCTGCAAAAGAACAAAGGACTTGGCTGACATGGTACGTTCTAGAACTTGCAACTACCGGTATATCACTAAAAGACATGGTATCAAGTTCCTATTAGTGTGAACTGTTGATGTTGCTGTTGGGTTTTACATTTTGGTGTAGTTTGCCACAGGTATAATGTCAGTCTATACATTTATAAAAACATAACATTGATATTCTGCTAATTAACAGAAACCAGATGTCCTTGGTTTTCATGTTATACTCTGACTGTGTACTCTTATGATATGTTGGAGATGTAATGGCAAACACATGCTTCGATGAATGGAAATTGGAACTTGGGCTAGCAATTTATCACTCCACACCTTAACCAAAGAGATGCTGAAAACAAAACGTCACTATGGAGGAACAAGAACATAATTCATCAGAGCACTGCAAAATATTGATTTATAGAGTTCTAAAATGGACATTTCTGTCAGCGCTTCAGGGAAATCATGATGATGTCATCCAGAGAGAGAGTGAGATGGAGAGAGTGAGAGAGCAGAATTTCCTCTTTATTGACTTAAAGCTGGCTGGCCTGTGTGTGTGTGTGTGTGTGTGTGTGTGTGTGTGTGTGTGTGTGTGTGTGTATGTGTGTGTCATGGGTGCCAACACTTAGCTAGTGTCCTCAGGCCATATCTAACCCATTCCACCCCCACACCTCCTCTACACACACACACACACACACACACACATACACACATACACAAACACACACACACACCACCTCCTCCAATCCTGTGTTGTGCCCACAGGTGAGTGAGTGTACCTCCAGCTCTCTGTGA
The DNA here is from genome assembly GCA_027475355.1 of Coilia nasus. Lineage (NCBI taxonomy): Eukaryota > Metazoa > Chordata > Actinopteri > Clupeiformes > Engraulidae > Coilia > Coilia nasus. The sequence continues at coordinate 9,982,309 of CM050220.1, read as the reverse complement.
TTGGCTGCTTATCAGTGGTGCGTTGAGGCAGTGATTGGAAAAGGCAGCTAGGGGGCATGACAAGCCTCTCATGTCGGCACTGGCTCCAGCCCGCGCCCCGCTTCAAACACAAAAGCATATACACACTTGCTCACACTCATAAACAAACACACACACACATACAGACACAAACACACACACACATACAGACACAAACACACATACATACAGACACAAACACATGCACACAAACACACACACACAAACACATACACGCACGCACACGAAAACATACATTTTAAAGCCTAAAAATTGCATTTGTGGACACAAATAGAGATAAAAACTGTTAATAATAATTGACACAAATATATTTGCTTGTAGATGTGAATACAAGTTATTACATTTTTATATTGTTTTTAATTTTTTCTTCAGCATTTTGGATATCACCTGCTTTTATACTGTAGGTAACATGAACTACCTGTTTGGTGTATGTGTTCATCTCTACAGCCACATCAGAGTTTATTCTTTTACAGCTGACAACCAAAACTACATTTTTAGCAGATGTGGTTGAACAGAGGTAGTAGTGCTAGCTAATATATGGCTAAACAGTACACACTGCTGGATTTGAGTCCCTGTCACTCTGCACAAAGCTGTGTACTAAATCCAATTTACTTTAATATCTTTGCAATGTAGCTTAACTTGGTTCCTGTAGACAAAAATGTGTGACAAAACAACATATAACAGCATATGAAAGGGCATATAAAACATATTAAATTACAAATGCAGAAGTGTAAGAAGTACATTTTCTATGTTGTTTCTGACCTTAAAGTATTGCTTCATCGCACACATCCAGTCATACTGTATTCGACCTAAACAGATTCTCCCGAAACATCAGATGTGAAGAGTAAAAACCAAACGTTCTAGATTCTTACAATTTTTTATAGATGTTTTTAGCATTTCACTGAAAATATAAAATATCTGCATCCACAAATACTGAAAGCGTTAAGTGTTTCTTGGGGGTAAAAAACGTTATCTGACTATCTCAGAGGTATGAATAGAGACGTAAAAAAAGATCTCCATTTATGCAACAACTATACCTCAATACAATGTCTTACAGACAGGAGGAGATGTATATGGAGGAGATGTATATGACGAATCTGTGCTTACATTTCCCTCTCATTTCCTGTAAGTGTGCTCTCCAAGGCCCATCTGGCTGTCTTCACCATTATGAAGCCTCCACAGCACACCCTCCTCCTATCCCACAGGCCCCTCACAAAGCCATGGACAATGTTTATCTGGTGTTAATATCTCCTCCACTGATGGGCATGGAAATCTCATCCTGTGAGATGATGCTCGTGGACATATGTGAGCAGAGCAGGACCTTTTTTAATGTTACAAAACGGCAAATAATGAATAGAGACATCTCGCTAAGATGCGGATGGGAGTTGGAACTGCCAGCAAATTACCTGGTGAAAATCAGGGCTCATCAGTATCAGTCTAATTACTGAGCCTCTCTGGCAGCGCGTGAAACCGGTTTGCGTGCCATGGCAGATTGGTCTCTGACCACACATCTTCACAGATATTAGCAGTTTTAGCACAGGCTGGTTGCCTGGGACGACGCCAACAACCTCTTGGGTGGAACAGAGAAGGGATGGCGAGCGATTATTTTTAGACGAGGTGAGCTTAGTTAACCCACTGGCACTGTTTCTTCCTGCAGGTTATTTATCAAATAACACTCTATCCACACTCTTCCATCTTTTTTTCACCGTCCCTCTCCATCTTTCTGCGGGCATCTTTTTTTGTGTCTTGGGTTTTGTTCTGTTTGTCCGGTTTTGGCCAGACGTTTGATTGCTTATCTGATTTGAGATCCTTTGCACCTGTTTCCGTGAAAGATCCAAGGTTTGAGGTGTACTCATCTGGTTAAGGGTCCTGTGAATCCTTTCCAAGTTCTATTTGCCATCGAGTGGTTTAAGCTGCAGAGCTCTCTTCACAGTAAATTGTGAAATGGTTCAGACGAGCATTGTCTAACTGCCAAAGCCTGTGAGCAGTACCTGATAGAACTCCGGCACACAAAATGAGACGGGATTGTGTGTGTGTGTGTGTGTGGGTGTGTGGGTGGTGGGGTGGGGGGTTGTTGTGGAAGTGGAGATTGGCAAGAGAGAGTGTCTGCACTACAGATGGGCACTATCAGTCCGCTGAGTTTCAGACGGAGGTTAGTCCCATGGCCTTACGAGCCAAACTTGGACCGCTGCTTCTCACATGGAACCACTTTGGACTCTATTCTGTGTCCCCCCATCCCACCCCCCACCCCGCACCCCCTTTCCTCCCCCTTGTTACCCCCAAAACCTAGTGGTAGTATAGAATTACCACCCTGAAATGAACTGTACTGGTCTCCTTCCTGGTTTTCTTGCGATGAAAAGGCCAGTGTCCCCCCCCCCCCCCCCTCTCCATCGTCTCAGGTCCAATCGCATTTCCTTCTTCTTTTCTACTACCCTCGCTAGGCGACAGAGGAGCGGAGTCCCTGTAGCAGCGAGAGGAAGGAAATCATATCTGAGTGTGTGTGTGTGTGTGTGTGTGTGTGTGCCGAGAGGCCCTTGGATGCAGCTTCCGGCAGTCTTAAGGGGAGGGGGGGGGGGGGAGGTTTGGAAACCCCAGACAGGACAGACGAAACTCGAGCTGCTGGACGGAGCGGAGAGTGACCCAAGACAAACTTCCTCCCCGCCCGGTCGCAGGGGCATTTCCCCCTCATAATGGCCTCCGCCTGGCCTGCTTGGAGGCTTTCCCCAGGGCCGCAGCCCCGTGGAAGGAAGGCCCCAGCCAGCAGCCAGCAGCCAGCAGCACTCGCCCTGATCTGATATATGAACTCATAATGGGTCCCTGCCTAGGCTCAGCCATGTCTGGGAAATATGATGGTCTTTTCAGCCAGCAGTGGGATTTCAACGTACTGTACTGTAACGCGGTATCAAATGTAACACCTGTGAAACGTCTCTCGGAGCACGGCTCACAGTGATGGGGATGATGATTTGTCGTTAGCTACTGTACAGAAATCCAACCATGAAAAGCAAGAGCTACTGCAACTATAACAATAATAATAATAATAATAAGAAGAAGAAGAATCTTTACTTGTTCAGCACAACTCATACAAGACGCAGCTCAAAGTGCTTCACAGTTTGGCAAGAAAAACACAAGACAACATTTCTTTTAGTCCAGTGGCTCCAGAGCGGAAGAACACAATAACGCAATGACGTAGTGATGCACTATGACTTAGGATCATGCTACCTTGTGTCAGGCTGATATCGTAAATGTATGCATAGCCCAAAAGGGGGCTGAGTAATTTCAGATGAATGCCATGGATTGAGTTTGTTTGTAAGAGTTGTGATTCCGAAACATCAGAAAAGCCAAACTGAAATGCATGCCCTGGCAGAATTGATGATTTCTTAACCATTTTTCAGAGGATATGAATGGTAACACAACTTTTTTTTCACTCATGGTTAGTGGTTGGCTGAAGTCATCCATTGTCAAATACCTGTGTTTACTTTTTTATAAATCATAATGACAACAGAAACTACCCAAATGATTCTGTGAAAAATGGTTAGGAAATCATCAATTCTGCAAGGGTATGTAAACTTATGAGCACAACTGTATAGCCGACTGGATTCAGCTTTGTAATTGGTAAGACACGATGTAAGCATATAACCAGGATCTTGTCCAATATTGTTGCGGGAGACAAAAGGAAGAAAAGGATCAGTGTAACAATCAAAAGGAGGCCAGGGGCCAGACGAGACAATAATGGCGGCCCCCAGTAATCTGGAGACGTTTTCCCCTGCTGATCAGAGCAGTGCCGGGCTACTGCTGAGATCCCAACATCTGCCGCTGCAATTTAGCCACTCCGCAGCCAGCAAAGGTTAAACCACTAAAATCTAATATTTGCCCAGAGGGGTTCGGGGCATCGCAATTACAAGGTACAATCGAAAGGGGCCTAATCAGCTACCACAGTTTACTGGGGGATGGTTGTGTGTGTGGGGGGGGGGGGGGGGGGGGTGAATCCTCCTCATGTCTCTCTCTGTACTCTGCTTACACATTAAACCTGCTCTGTCATATGTGATGGTTCGTGTGTGTGTGTGTGAGAGAGAGTGTGTTATTGTGTGTGTGTGTGTGTGTGTGTGTGTGTGTGTGTTTGTGTATATATGTGAGTTTCTGAGTATATGTAAGTGTATGTGTGTGTGTGTTTGTGTGTGTGAGTGTGTATATATATATGTGTGTGTGCATGTGTGAGAGAGAGTTTGAATGTATATCTAAGTGTGTATGTAAGTGTGTGTATGTGTGTGTGTGTGTGTATGTAAGTGTGTGTGAATATGTAAATGTGTGTGTGTGTGTGTGTGTGTTTGGGGGCGGGGGGTGAATCCTCCTCATGTCTCTGTACTGTTTACACATGTCCTTCTCTGTCATATGCGATGGTTAATGTGTGTGTGTGAGAGAGAGTGTGTGAGTTTGTGTGTGTGTGTGTGTGTGTGTGTGTGTGTATGTGAGTTTGTATGTATAGTATATGTAAGTGTGTGTGCGTATGTATATGTGAATGTGTGTGTGTGTGTGTGTGGGGGGGGGTGAATCCTCGAATCCTCCTCATGTCTCTGTGCTGTTTACACATGTCCTTCTCTGTCATATGCGATGGTCTGTGAGCTGCTCAGGCCATGTGCACCATTCGGGAGAGCAGGGGGCGGCAAATGTAAAGAAGGGATGTGCAAAAATAGCAATATTACAGTGTATCACAATGCTTCTTTTCACAATATACTATATCGATTTCCAGATGCAAAAATTGATTCTTAATGTAATTAAAAACATTTTTTAAACTATTTTATGTTCATACATTACAACTCTGTCCTCCAGTAGTTTATTTTTCTAAATCATATGCACTTTATGTGTTTGACATTAATGTGTCCACTGATTCAGTTTGTGTAAGAGAGTAAATAATTTTGTTGTAATAACAGCTACCATATTAAAATAAATTGAGTCACAAATTGAGTTATCTTCATTAAATTCAGTTTCGACAAGATGTAAGACTATCCAGGTGGCAATTGATAATTAATCTCTATTTTTACATTTTCACTGAAGTGTGCAGAATATCACAATATATTGCAATATACCCAGTATCGCAATGTATTGTGATAGAATCGTATCGGGAAGTCCTTGCCAGCACCCACCCCTACCCTACACACAGGCAGCAGGGTGATACTCCGCGAGACGCCCATGTTAATCAGTACGTGTACCTTCTGTCTCTTGTGGGGAGAAAGGTTTCCGAACGTGGCAGTCATTAACACCAGAAGCAGGGTTGCCTGGTTGACTGGAGAGCGCACAGTGTGGGGACTTGGTGCAAGTGCATATTAGTGGTGTTAATGCTGTTTGTTTTCCTCTTTGACATACATCTCCTGTCGTTTGTAAGGCATCAAGACACGGGCACGGTCTGAAACATGTGATGGATCATCTTGTCCTCGAGACTTCTGAACACAGCTTGGGGAACAATTACTGGTAATTAAAAATGTGCCAGTGACAGCCATAATCATAATGATATCCTCTGTGTATAACACCAATTAATTACTTTTATTTCAGTGAATAAAGCCTTTCAAATATCTGGGAAAGTGACTTGCGTGCAGACCCAGTTTCTGAGCATTGCTCTTCCTCTCCGCTGTGCGCCGTAACGTTTTATGGCTCTCTCTCTTGCTGAGTACATAGGGGTTCATTTAAGGCTAATCATCTTCATTTCAAAAGGCGCTGTGAAGAAATTAACTTTGGGCGCCCTGCCAAGCAGCAGGGATCCTTAGCCTTTGCTGTGAATGAGTGACCAGACATCACTGAAGAGCACTGTGTGCGTTTAGTAGCAACAGCACCTGTGTGACCAATGACCATGCCGTAGGGACACACACAGTGTGCTGGTGTGCCCTTAATGTATAACTTTTAGCACAGTGACCGTTCCCTTTCTTTTTACTGTTAGGCTTTAAGGCGACAGACTGTTAAATATCACTGATCTCCAGGTAAAGCATCACCTTCGCAGAAATAGCTGAAAATAGCATTCGTAGTTAATATAGATTAGAACAGATGGTCATAAAGAGTTGTGTAAACACTGGAGGTCATGCGATCTCTCCCGACCCCAATCGTAATCACAACTTCACAATTCCCATTTTGTCTGAATGTCATGCATGCAGTTTGTCAATCGCTTACACATGCATGCAAATATACAAATATACAAACGTGCAGACACACACAACCAAATGCGTACAGGTGCAAACATTGTCATTTCTAAATGACATTTCTGGAGCTAATTGGGCTTCGGCTTTGGGGGTAGAGTTCAGTCCGTACGTCCTGCACTATAGTATTCTGTCTTTCTTGGCCCAGCAGCCATAATGCTTAACCTTCCAAATACCTGTGTCCAATCATTAGTGATCTATTTAACCCTACAAGCCATAAATGGTTATAGTCCAGCGCCTCTAGGCAAAACACCTCTTCCTTTCTCACTTCTCCAAGCCCCTCTCTAGTTAATGACATACCGAGCCCCACAGCAAAAGCCACATTTCCCTTTTCTGGCTTTTTATTCCCCCTCTCTCTCTCTCTCTCTTTCAATCTCTCTCTGTCTCCCTCTCTTCTTTTTCATTTATTGGCAGATGGTAATTTTTGTGCAAGATTGTTATTTTGCACACAACAGTCATTACCAGTATGGCAAAAGCATATTCCCGTTCAAACATTGAGATTTAAATTGTGTATGTATGTGTGTATGTACATGTGTGTATTTATGTGTGTGTGTGTCTTTATTTGTTTGTGTGTGTGTTTGTTTGCATATGATGTGTTTGTGTGTTTGCATGTGATGCGTGTGTGTGGCTGCATGTAGGTTTGTGTGTTTGCATGTGATGTGTGTGTGTCTGTGTGTGTGTGTCTGTATGTGTGTGGGCCTATGTGTGTTTGTATGTGTGTGTCTGTGTTTGTATGTGATGAGTGTGTGTGTGTCTGCCTATATGTGAAGTTTTAAGAAGGCAGTGGCAGGGGTATTCATGTGTGTGTGTGTGTGTGTGTGTGTGTGTGTGTGTGTGTGTGTGTGTGTGTGTGTGTCTGCATGTGATTTTAAGACGGCGGTGGCAGGGGTATTTGGCGCATGTGTGTGTGTGTATATGTCTGTGTGTGTAGGTGTGTGTGTGTGTGTGTATTTTTGTGTTTGCATGTAATGTGTGTCTGCATGTGATTTTAAGACTGCGGTGGCAGGGGTATTCGGCGCATGTGTGTGTGTGTATGTCTGTGTGTGTGTGTGTGTGTGTGTGTGTGTGCGTGTGTGTCTGCATGTGATTTTAAGACTGCGGTGGCAGGGGTATTTGGCGCATGTGTGTGCCTCTAAGTGTTATTGACACATCCATCAGAGGCGCTGATGCATCGCCGTCCGTCCGCAGCACTCTGGGGCCACGCTGACACGCTGTCACCTTGGCAACCGCTGCCAGGAGTGCGGGAGTGAATGGCCTGCTGGGAAAACTGACCTCAGCTGGCGCGGCGCCACAGATCCGTGGCAGGCATGTGTGTGTGTGTGTGTGGCAGGAGACATGTCACCTGACCTCCGAGGACCTGTCCCTGCCATCCATCCATCCATCCATCCATCCATCCTCTCTCTCTTTTTCTCTCTTTCTCTCTCTCTCTCTCTCTCTCTCGCTATGTCTTTCTCTCTTTCTCTTGCTCTCTCTCTCTTTTTCTCTCTCTCTCTCTCTCTCTCTCTATTTCTCTCTCTGTCTCCCTCTCTCTCCCTCTCCCTCCTGCTCTCTCTTTCTCTCTCTCTCTCTATTTCTCTCTCTCTGTCTCCCTCTCTCTCCCTCTCCCTCCTGCTCTCTCTTTCTCTCTCTCTCTCTCTCTCTCTATTTCTCTCCAGACAGTCCAACTGCCCCGCTGGGCCAAATGTATGTTGCCCAAAACAGGGGAGCGCAGCTGCTTAACATTTTGGGCCTAGACGGGGTACACGCTGCCTGTGGATGGTGGTGATTAATTAAAACCTTGATGCCCCCTTACCTTAAGACAGGGACTCAGACACCCATGCCTGTAAGACCTGCAGACCTTCCTCCTTATGCAGTCGGCTTGGGTGGGGAGGGCTGTGGTGGTGGAGGTAGTTCCCATTCTGTCTCATAAACATTTGAGCTCATTGCAGGCTAAACCAAACAAACCCAGTAGCCAGCTTTTTTTCCAGAGGCAGATATCCCTCAGTGTATATGAAGTGATTACATTACATTACATTACATTAAGGTGATGCTCTTATCCAGAGCGACTTACAGATATTTACAGGATTTCAGTTACAGTCCCTGGAGCAGTGTGGGGTTAGATGCCTTGCTCAAGGGCATCTCAACTATGGGTAGGGCGGGATTCGAACCGGCAACCCTTCGATTGCAAGACCAACTCCCTAACCACTAGGCCACAGCTGCCCTGCTGAGTGATATTACCACTCCTCGAAGATAGCTATATAGTATATATGGATGGATATCTATAAATATCCTATGGATATCTATGCTTGCAATGACTATGGCATCATTGTAGAGACATTCACCGAATCCAGAATGTTCTCTCATTCACAACATAGTACACTAAATAGGGAGTGAGTTACATTGTTTTGTTCCTTACATAGTGTATACATATATGTGAATGAGTGAACATTTCGGACTTGGCCATGGTGTATCCAGGAAGAGAAGCTGTGTACCAAAACTAGACCAAAGTCAACTGTTTTTAAAATTCATCTGTAAAAATACATACAATGTTATACAGTAGGGGCTGTTTTTTATATGCTGTTCTAAAGGATGGACACACATTTGTTGTTAATGACTTGAGAGGCTCAACATGTATGCATCACATGTGGAGATTTTATCTGCCTGCGCAGTCAGTAAAAAATGTGTGACATGAGGAGCTTGAGTACTTAATGTTTTTGGATATATTTCGTCTGCATTTTGGGACATCTTGTGCTGCTGAAAACACTTGCCATTGGTCATTATCAGTGGCATTAGGATAGGTTGCCTTGCAGTGTGAACTTTAAGACTGTAAACCGTTCTGTTAAAAACATTAGGTGTCCGTTATGCCAAGAGCTAGAACTTTTAAACATTCTGAATTAGTCACGGCTAAATTACTCACAGTACAACAAGCAACACTACACCAACTGTCAGGAGCTGCTTAGAATATGAAAAAAAAAATTGACAGGATTCACAGGGAAGACGGTATGCCTGACTTGTTACATAATGTGGTAACCGATTTATAAGAACCATTACTATCTTCAAAAACAATTACACTTTAAAGTCTATATAAATTACTTTTTATTAAATGTTAAAGCAATTTCTTGTAAAATAGGATTTAGCGAGTGACAGTGTGTTTTGTAATGTTTTTTACAATGTCTTTTCATATTCTCCTGTACAATGTTTAACCATATTATTAGCTGTGACAGTTATAAGATGGGAAGTTAATTACATCAATTTTAGTGATCATAATCACGTCTTACATTTTATTAAATAATGAAAAAAAAAATGAATGCCATCCTTTACAATAGACATTATACTATGGAGAACAGCTTCCCCCTTTGAGTGCAATGAGTTCACGCGTTTAGCCAGCAGATGGCACTAACATTACATAATAGTAAACTGGCGGAACAAAAACAGTTGAACTATTGTACACATTAGACTAAAAGGGCCCTTAGTCTTTATATACAAATTTTGAGTGCATAGTTTAAACATCCGTGTAAAATATTTCAAACGATTGCATGCGTTTACGCTGTTGGATCTACTGTGAGTAGACGGTAATTTTGTGGTTTCCATCGCCTGAGAGTTTTGGATAAATAAAGTGCTGAACAACACGTTCGTACATTGAAAGCTTACGGTAATTTTAATGCTTGAGTCGCAGGTTTATTGTTTATACTGTCCTGTCTGTATTAGTTGTTAAAACCAAACCATAATTTTGTTGATTCGAATAGGCAATGTCCAATGTTTTTATTATTATTATTATTATTATTATTATTATTATTAGTAGCAGTATTATTATTATTATTATTATTGTTGTTGTTGTTGTTGTTGTTGATGATGATGATGATTTGTTTTGTTGGTGCTGCTAAGGTTTGATGTCTGGTTGACGATGGGATCGCCGATGGCCTTAACTTCTGATAAATTACACCAAATAAAAAGTTGCTAAATCAATGTTTTCCTTCTATGCTGTTTTTAGTAGAAAAAATCTAGGCCTATTTAAATGAGAAAAGTGATTATTTGTAATTAAATTACAGGTCCTTACCTTGCGATTTTACAAGAAGTGAAGACATAAACTCCTAATCCCTGTGAATGGCATATACTGTATGTGATTCCTAGATAAGCCATCACTCTGAGAAGATGCTGACGGCCGTTGACTAGCGATTTCACAGGACTGTGGGCTTGAACTACAACAAATACACCCGCACTTATATTAATCTAATACTTATAATAAAAACTTATTGTAAGAATCCACTTTAATTCCTCCAAAAAAACGGTCGCTGTTGGGCCTTGCGTTTTCTTTCTGATGTTAGACTTTGGTGCGTCATTGCTATGGCGAAAACAAAACGAGCATGTGTTTTCTGCTGTTCTATGTTGTGTTAAGGTCTTGTCAGGCGCAACATGTTAGATATGCAACTTCTCTTCCCATGTGGTTAACTTACTAATGTGGCTGCAGTGTTTTCTACAGCTTGCATTTATATAAAATTGCTCCAAACTTCTGGCAAGATGAAACGGCACATGTGGTACATCTCGGTCTTGCAGATTACCACCCCCTTCAAATCATGTCCACTCTACCCCGAATAAATCGACTGGCCTTAGACTTGGCTTTGGTTACAATTTGAGGGTCAAAGGCCAGTTATTGGAAAGCATTTAGTGTTTGGCGTGTGTTGATATTGTTTTGCCTTGTGATGTCGAGCAATTTTAAGTCTTCCCCAGTCCGACTTAATAACCTAAAGTTAGCCTATCTAAATTACTAATGGTAACCTATTAGTTACGGCCACCTCCGTTGCTTAGCGTTCAGGTAGTTCTATAGTATGACGACCTTCTGAAACCTCTGCGAGACTCCTCATCCTGCATATTTGATGAACCCCCTGTGCTGCCTGTCGCGAGTGCGTCTGCAGGCACGAGTCAGAGAAAATAGTGTGGGCTATGCGCCCAAGTGCAATGGGTGACTGTAAGTTTGCATTGCCCCTCACTCTCCGTTGATAGGCTGCTGTCAATAGCTTTATATTTCAGATGCAGTGCGTTATCAGTGCTACATTATAGCCAAGGCCTCTTCGTGCTTGTGGTATTTTGCGCCATTTCACGCTTTTCACTTATGGCCACAAGTTTTTTATCGTCCCAAACGCCAAGTTCAAACAAGAAATGGTTTTTTATTCACAAAGACTACAATGAAATAGTAAGAAAGTCGTTTAAACGTTTTTTTTAAACATTATTTTCCAAAGTCGTTCAAGAAGAGCCCCTACATACATTCCACAGCTAACGCATGTTAAAGTATCATGGCGCTTAAAAAGCGGGCTAAGTGCGTGTCTTAAAGGACACTGACTGATAAGTGTACCGACGTATAAACAGAGGGGAGCACGTGCCCATCCATAATGATAACGTCTTAGAAAAGCAGATCTGAAATAGGATATGCGAGACACCTCTGCTTAAATGTATAAAACGAAGGTTACAACTGAGGAACCTGCAGTGACTGTCAATAGGCCTACACTTCAGTGGTAATACTGTAATAATCATAACCATTTTTGTTTTTAATGCAACTACTGGCGATGGTGGTATGGTGCCCGTTTCCGTTTAGCTATTATTTTGTTTACATGATTTTGAATTATTGTTAATATTTTTTATTTATTATTGCTATTGTTATTATTATTATTATTAATAATAATAATAATAATAATAATAATAATAATAATAATAATAATTTAGGACATTGCATGGTTAACCTTACTTTTTTCGTGACTTCGAGGAAGTTTTATCAGACAACAGCAATGTTTTTTGTTCATATGACAAAGCTTTGTGATGTTTATAAAATGTGTATTCACAGCTAGCGTATGGCAAAGCATACAGGCCTAAAATGTATGCCGTTTATATCAAATAAGCTATTGGTGCTTGTTGCGTCATGGCCGAAATGCAGGTGCAAACTTTTTGTCAGGTCATAACATTGCCCTTCTATGAGGCTCTGAATGAAGGCTTGTGTGGTGCAAATACTGCATGCCTAAACTGTAAGTGTGACTTTGGCACCTGTAGTTGTTCAGTCTTAGGCATTTCCTTTTTACAAGTTTTTTCTTCTCTTTTTCAAGTACGAAAATGTGTTTTTCTTTTGCGTAATATTTAAAAAGAGAGCGCAGTCATTTAGGCATCATTCGACTCCTCTTGTGTCGACTCCTCTTGTGTCGTGACATTGTCCCATTGAATAAATCGCATGTACCCAAAGAGATTTCATTGTGCTAATAAAAATCATTCCCCCTCGTTCAGATGCATATAACGAAGGCCTACAGCTATGTAGCTCCACTAAAATACCGGCTACAAACGCGTGGACGTGGTGGTGGCGGTGTAGCATGCTTAATAGAGGCGTATGCATTTTACACACTGCACATATGAATTTAATTACATTTAATGCAGCATAACAAACGGCAGTCTACATGTTTAGTAAGAATTTGCAGTGTCATCGGGCCATTTTACGACTGGGTTATAAAATAGCAACAGTTACAAGGGTTACAAACTGGTTATCACTGATTTGGTTTTAGGTAGGCTATAGGCCAGACGAAGACAATGATAAACACAAGATATCAACTTGGGTCAAGTATTTGCTAATTTGTTCCTCGTAGTTGTGAACGAGGTAGGCTAAAAGATCCGACAGGCCCTCGTGCGTAAAAGAAATATTAAACCCCTTGGGACCAAGTAAAATAGCCTACTAAAAAAATATTTTTGAGAATCAGTGCGCAACACTTTTTATTGTATGATGTAGGATTGACCATACAGCATGCCTCGCCAAGGAGATGAGGTGTAACGAAAAATATCTAAGCCTATTTCTGAAATAGGTTCACAATTTTAAAGTCTATTGACAATGGGAAACATGCAGGATATGGGCAGGTGCACTGTGCCTCTTTAGATGTCCAGAAAAAAAAAAGAATTTATTTATTAACCTTCCTAGACATTCCTTCTTCCTATAGTTTATTTACTAGAGATGACATGTCCCTGTTGTGATTTTTGTGTTGTAAATTGTGCAAATTTTATTTAGAGTGGCTGGCTGACTCTTTTAGTAATGGGACAAAGAAGTGACGCACACTTCAATAGCATTGATTGAAGACGGTTGCTTAGCAACTAGTGTATGGTAAATCATCCGCGAAATTTAAATCTTTTGGAAGGGATGTTTTGCTGAATTGCCAGAAATAAAGTTTAGGCACAGAACAGTAGCTTTACTCAAAAATATTGTTTAAACCTGATAAACACATAACAAGTATGAATTTATATTTCTGAAAATAAAAGTATTTTATAGGCTAACCCTATAGGCCTAATTTGCAATAAATAATCAGAAACACCAGATCAAAATGCATCACTCGCGTATATGCATCGTTTGTGCATTTTATCAATTTACAGCGGCTCAGTGTAGACTTTTGGGGATTTGTGGGTCATGAGCGGGATTAACCCTGAGTGTTTAGGCCAGTAGACGCGTCTGTGTGGGTATCCTGTGGCCATGGTTAAGTGAGAGACAGGCCTACAGGTGAAGGAGTGAGAAGACATAGATAGACCCAGTAATAAACACTTCAGAAAAAAAGACCTGCCTTTAAAAGTGCGCTACGTTGTAGGAGTCGCCTTCTTTTAGTCAGCAGAAATAACTCTTCATAATAGCCTTGACGTAGGCCTACAGCCTGTATAACAAGCGACGCAACCCCCCTGAGACTGGGCATCAGTTCAGTCACCTCAGGTAAACCAACCTCTTCTGTTTGACAAACAGTGGCAAAATAATAAACACAAATGTAATGGTCGACAGTCTGGGCCTTGGCTACTCCTGGAGGATTTGGAGGTGTCAAATAAACGAATTATGAGTAACATGAGAAATTGAGTGGCTACCACAGACACAAAGGCAGTAAACCAGGTCACAAATGGTCTCACTTGGGTCTTTTTTTTTTGGCATGGCTGCTACACGTTTTCAAATAAACTAACAATTGTTTAACGCGTGTAAAGCAAGGATACCCCATGTCTAAATGAGGCCTACTTAAAAACAACAAGCTGAGACAGAAATCTCCCAAAGGAGATAAGCAGTATCAAAATGACCGTCTCACTATGCTGTATATCAGTGTTGATTAGGAACTATTTTACTGAAACCGCGCCAAACTGAAAGCGAAATACATGCTCGTGCATAGCAGAGCGCCGAGACAACACCAATGTAGCCTATTTATTATGCTTCTAAATAATATCTAAGTAGTAATATCTAAACTGAAAATGGTAATAGCAGATTCTTTATCCAAAACACAATCACAATGTATTAATTCTAACAAATTTATTGGTCTCAATCATCTTTATGGAATCACTACTGAAATTAAATTACAATCAAATCATCACATCAAAATATACCCTTATCACCTAACCACTGTCAATGTCAGCTTGAGTTGATTTGTGCTCCTTTAAAACTGATAATACAAAAAGAAACAAAAAGAGGACAGACGTCGAAAACGGGTAAGGAAAAAAAAACATATTACACACGTTTTGGGGAAAATAAATTACTGTTTGGAATAGTTAATATGTATCCCGAATAAAATATTAAAACAACTCATTTTAATGAAAAATATAAAGTAAATAATTCAGATCAGCATCTGATCTAATGAATCTATATTGCCGGCTTTACAGTCTTGTTTATTAAAACCTACCAAAGAATACTGCGTGGAAATGGCAGCATTATCATGGTTACGTCCACAGCAACCATACAGTCACACTTGGCAAGGGCTGTTCGCAGAGGACAATGTCAAATAAGTGCAGGAGTAGAAGAGAGAGTCTTTTCAAATGTCTTTCTTTCGCTCATAATCCTTTAAAAGTTTCAGTTCGTTAAATTAAAAACAGCGGGTCTAAAAGAATCTTGACATAAAATGTGAAGCTGGTTGGTTGGTCGTGTGTGTTTATGTTGGGGTAGCTCTTGTCTGGTGAATAGCTGGGCCTGAGTTATCCCACTCATTTATTCTGAAGAAAAAGCAAAAGGCGTTTCCTGCAAAAAAAGGTTGATGGGAAGCTTCATAGATGCTACTCTTCCTCGCTTTGTTGATGATCCATGTCTTCTCTTTGTTTGAGCCTCGACATTAAAGTCCCATTTCTTAAATATACAATTGACTGCCTCCCTTGTTTTCGTACGTGACAATAGGGGGAAACGTAGGGGTATAGTTTTTGGTCATTTTAAAAATGCTTGTTGTATTTTCCTTGGTGATGTCAATGAGCCAAAATTACCTGATGGAACGAACTTGTAGTTGTCACCCTCTGGTCGCTCGGTTCACTCGGCCCAGTTAAACTTGCATCTTTTAAGTAATCTACTAAAAATTGTCCCTGAAAGAAAGAGCAAACAAAATCTTTTAAGTTAAGACATTTTGGGGCCTGGAAGAAAGTTAGCGGTGCGTTTTGGGATTGGGTTGGGAAGAAGGATTTTTTTTCTCTGAAGAAAAATATACAACACATCTGCAGTCTTATTCACATTTCCATCACAATCACAGTATCAAAAATCTTTTGCTATCTTGAAGATAGTCTGTGTCTTAGCAGATTATTTTATTATATAAAATATTTTAGTCTTGTATGGTGTTTCTATGTTTCACTGAACATTCTTTTGCAGTCCATGGAGGGGGGCGGTGTATCTGCACTCACATTGCCGACTTGGGAGTACACATCCTCCGGCGTCTGTGGCACTCCCGGCGGCGTCATCCGTTTTTCCTTCTGTCTCCGATTGCAAAACCATACGCGCACCACTTCTTTCTCCAGCTGCAGGTTGTCCGCCAGCGATGAGATTTCTTGAGCTGAAGGTTTGGGGCATTTTAAAAAGTGGCTTTCCAAAGCCCCTTTCACACTGACTTCGATAGATGTGCGCTTCTTGCGTTTTCGCCCTTGAGCCGCTATTTTATCAATACTGGTCGGACTCCCAGTCGAGGAGTCGGCCTCCTCTAGCCATTTGTTTAACAATGGCTTGAGTTTGCACATGTTCTTGAAGCTGAGTTGAAGGGCTTCAAACCTACAGATTGTGGTTTGGGAAAAGACGTTCCCGTAAAGAGTACCCAACGCTAAGCCAACGTCAGCTTGCGTGAAGCCCAGTTTGATCCGGCGCTGTTTGAACTGCTTTGCAAAGTGTTCCAAATCATCTGAAGTCGGCGTGTCCTCGTCCGAGTGCGGGTCGTGACTGTTGACGCCGTGATGCTGTTGATGGTGGTGCTGGTGTTGGTGGTGGTGGTGGTGATGGTGGTGACTGCCATGATCAAGATCCGGGGTGTCCCCTCGAACTAACCCAGGGTGCACCAAGCTTTGGCTCCCCGGTGGACTAAGCATTCCGTTGACGGTGAAGCCACCAGGCTGGGAGTAAATGAGCGACTGCTGCTGCTGCTGTCCCCCGGATATGGAGGGGATGTGCGCCGTGGTTGTGGAGCCCCAAGCCCCACCGTGAGTCTGATGCGGTCCAAGGTGTGGAGGCCTGTGGTGCAACGCATTGCCCGAGTGCAGATCGTCTCTGGCCGAATTGTTTTTCACATCCTGCTGCTGAGGACTGCCAGTCATCCCAACGGGACTGGACGACCAGGGTGATCCGGCTTCAGCGGCCGCCACAGCAGCAGCAGCGGCTGCAGCAGCGGCATGAGGCAGCGATGTCACCCATTGATGGGCATGGCTGAGCATATGTCCCCCATTGCTCGCTGCCATCGCGCCCTGCATGAAGTCACTTTGTACCATCTTCACTGTCGAATCGCCTCTGTAGCCACCAGACACCGATGTAACGGCGGCACTGCCTGGTTGCATGCCACCACCTCCGGAATCGGAATGCACAATTGAGCCAGACGACAAAATACTACTGCTGGGAAGGTAGGGGTTGGAAGCCGCCGTGGCCATTCCGTCAAGCCTTATGAATATGTTTGATGAATACCCCCTCCCTTTCTCAAAAACTTTTTTAAAGCGGGCAAATTGTGTCTCATGAATTATTCAAGCTGCAAAAGTCCGAGTAATGTTTTCACGTATAACATGTACTTGTTTAATCAAAGCCCAAAAGCAACTGTAAACCGTAGAAAGGTTGTAAAAATCTGCCTATAACTCATGAGCGAATACATAGATTTCAGATATAAATGCATATAAATCCAGCGTATTACGTCTTTTTCCAGCCCTTTGATGCCATGTGAAGTCCTTAAGTGTTGTCTGGCTTTCGTTAATGAAAAGTTTAAGAGAAAAAAAACTTTCCCCCAAAACTTCTATTGGTCAACGATATGTAACGTCTTCAATATCTTAAAGTCCAAGAGTATGCTCCGTCTGCATCAGTTGAAGAAATGTATACAGAAAATCCTTAGTTCTATTGTAATATAGCCACTGAGATTTCGTCCTTCGCGCTTTTATTCTTTTCTTTCTGTGTTTCTTTTTAGTGCTGTAGAGTCTCTCTCTTTGTTCTGTTTTGATGTGTATAAACCTGCCAAACCGCTCCAGTTGAAGTACAATCCAGTATTACAGTGCGCACCAATGATCGCGACTCTCTCATTCGCTTGCTCTCTCTCCCCTTACCCCCTCTCTCTCACTCTCTCACTCACTCTCTCTCTCGCTCTCTCTCTGTCTCTGACAGCGCCGTCCCTCCCTCAGAGCTCGAGGACACACGAATGTTTACCCTGTGCCAAGCGTGCGCACATCGTCCACGTCTTTCCCACAAATACGAGGAAGTGGAGTACAAGGCTGTCTTTGATTGGACAGTTTGGGTAAGATTGACATGCCTGGGAAGCCTTGCTGTAGGCATGTATCCTCCTTCCCGCCCTTACAATTGGATGATTTTTAATTCACCCTCAATAAAATAGAACAATAAATAAATATTTACCTCTGTACATTAAAGACATAACTCAGGGGATGCGTAGGTGTTGTAGCTAGTTTGTTTATTGAACGACATGATATATAAATGTCCCTAAACAATGAGGTAGACTAGGCCTATAACAGTAATAATTTAGATTTTTCTTAGAAGCTCATCATTTTATAATTTCACATTAGGCCTTCAAATGTCTGCAAGCATAAAAAAATCATTTTAAACACCAGTGACACTATCGTAGCTTCTATCGACAAAAAATAACAATGTTATAATGAAATTCGCCATGCTGCCCTTTGGTTCAAGCATTAAGCAGTTTCGTCAGTGTGCGCTGTGTTGAGATTCTAACAACAGTAAGCACATTATATTGCATGCTTTGCTTATTTTGGCTTGTCAGGAGTTAATATCGTTAGTGGGATACTTCCAATTGGCAAGATGGTGAACTGGACACCCCACAGCATCGGAGAAAGCAAAATGAAAAACTCGGAATTAAACCGTGGCTGAATCAGTGGGTCCCCTTGAGAAAGGCAAGAGGGCATGCCATCCAATTCCAAACGGACAACAGGCCGCTAAATAATGTGGCGTGCAAACGAGGGCTAGAGCTAGACGAAGATACTTGGTGGAACCCCTACCACACTTGGATTCACCCACAAGTATAAATAAATGTAGAGTTGTCTACGCCTTCGGACCGACTTGACATTAAGGACAAGGTGCACTACACACTACCTCTGAGTTTTAGGTCCAGTGTTGGGCCAACTCATAAGGCTAGCCTATTACAAATGCCGAATCTTAAAATGGGACCAACATTTAAACTACACATTGGCGGGGAAACATATCGCTACTAAACCACTAACCTCATTCGTTGCACACCCTAACAAGTGCACAGCACAGATATATAGCCTACATATGGGTGTTGTCTGTTTAAATCAAATGGGTTGTTTGCATCAAATAGCCTAGACTGCATTGAGAACATGGGCCCTTCTATTCACCAAACGACAAAAGTACATTTCCTTCTAAATCATGTCTGGCATTCTTCATGTGAAATAATAATCTTTATAGGGTAACTTTGTATGACTGTGTGGGAACGTGAACGCAATGTAATGGTATTGAGTCTGGCAGTCAAAGGAATACACCAAAACCGAAAAAAATGCCAGCGATTTCAAATGTTCTTGATTTCAAGTTGTGCAGTTCAAAGTAATTCCCAGTCTCTGGAAAGGGTTACATTTATGATTTATTTGTTTATGTAACAAGGTCCCCATGTCTCCTGCTGGGGAGTTCATTTGCTTTCTGTGCAAAAAGAGAGGGAAAAAATCCCCAAGTATAACAAGAGAGGAACAGTTAGTGCTGATTTTCATTTGCATAAATTTTCATATATTTTAGTGAAAATAATAGCGGAGCCGAGGAGAGCTCCGCTCAGTTGAGAGTGGGGAAAGAAAATCTTAGGAAGGACCATTTCCTGAGAAGCAAGAGTGCTGGACGGGACAGAGGTATAGGGCTATTCAGGTCCAACAGGGATAAGGGATATTTAAAGGTAAGTAAGGTTAACATTCTCTCTCTCTCTTTCTGTGTGTGTCTCTCTTTCTGTCTCTCTCTCCCTCCCTCTCCCTCTAACGTTTTGGTTTGTAGTACTATATATAGCTTATATTTGTTTCAAAGACGCGAATCGAGAAATCAATTGGGGCTTTTTACCTGTGGTGCCTTTAGTTTTATAAATAGAGAACAGACCGCTAAGCAGGGCTGTTTTGTAGCGAATGTCCACGGGAGAAAGTGCAATCAATCAAATTTAAGCAGCAGAGTCTCTGCTGAATTCTCCAGAGAAGTGGTGCAGAAGTGGGGTCTTTTACATAATATCGATCTCTTGCTGCTTTGCCCAAGTTTGATAAAACTTTGCCACAACAATGGCATAGCCTTTAAGCGAAGTTTAATCATGACGTCCCTAAAATGGCCAAAATGGCTATATGGTTTTGTAGATATTGTTAATTAAATCGGCATCGAAAGGGACTTACCTTCGTGTTATTATTTTAAAATACTGTGCAAAAGGACAATACATCATCTAATGATTTTTTTAGAGATTTTACGCATCGCCATGGCCACCGCGTAAAAGCCATGACCGGCTACTCTAATGAATATTACAGCCCTCAACGTTACACAGTGATTTTCGTTGTTTCCAGCGCGACTGAATGCGTATAGAACGGGGCTTGACTGCACGGGATTCACCCTCTGCAGACCGCCAAGAATACAGAGCTTTCCGCCTTTTCCCCAAGGGCTAGCTTTCTGTGTCCTGTGAGTCCAAGATGCCATCTCGCGCTGCCCTGCTAAGAGCGGTTGTTGAATTGATGGGGAAGCATTTCTCAAGCCCGCTTTTCGGTTGTCATGGTGAGGCGAATAAAAGAGAGAACAGTAGTCGCATTAAGCTATATGTTTGTGCACTGGAGTCGAGATGAAAGAACACTGAAGCCAAAATGATCCAAGTGAGCCAAGCTGAACTCCAGAACTGGCCAACTCGTCAAAAGTTTTAACACAGCGTACATGTTTGAATGCTTTTCAACGTGTAGTCTTAATCATTTTTATGCTCTAAGAACGTCGTGGCAAATTCAGAGATTAGAAAATTGCTGGTAACATGAAGAATAGACTACTTTCTTTACCAGCAGGTGTCGCACTTACTTACGCCAGTAGCCCATGCAATGGTGAGTAGGTGTAGCCTATTATTATCCTGTGACAAAACTAACACGTTAAAAATACCACATGCAATACAAGTGGGTAAATGATTAGGACAAATATCATAACAAAACACTAACTGGAATGCAAATTTGTCGTTCTTGTACGCATAAATTATCGTCCATTATTATTATGGAATCTTTGTTAAAAGAGGCCTATATATTTGCTGTGTTTGTTAGACTAGTCGCTATATAATGCCAGTTTGGGGCATGGGCATTTGAGTTGGGAGGACCCTAGTCATATGTGAACTTGCCAAGTTTCAGATACTTAAGCGAAATAAATAATGACAAAATGCAGACAAAGTTACACCTAAAGTAGGCTGTATGTACAGTGTCAACGGCACAGGTAAATTCACTTAAGATTTATGCATTAAACTTGATTAGCAGTTAGTTCATGGCAACCTCTCGGTGACTGCAGTATGTATTATAAAAGTTTAGTAAAAACGCAGTGTTACTCTTACTGCCACGCAACTCGGGGCTAAACCAAAGAGGAAATCTACACTTTTCCCGAAGTGACCTAGCAAATGTAACCGTCTCCTTCTTCACGCCTGCACTTTTACAACATTACCAACAATGATCTTAAAACACTGAGCTACTGCGCGTTAAACACGTAAAGTTGGCTACGTATTACACTTTGGTAGGCTATGACAAACGTAGTATAATTCATATTTTGTATATCAGAAATGTTTATGTATATGTTTGCAGGCTATGTGTATTAGAAATGGTTTGATGGAGATAGCTTATTTAGATTTTTTTATAACTACATGAAATGAGACATAGCACAAACACTCTTACTATGGCGATAATGAAATCTGCACCCATTTTATTCCAGTTTGATATATTTATGTTGTTGTTATGGCTTGTCACACTGCCACACAATATTATTTACAATATTTAAAACGTATGCATATAATGTCCTGAGATTCATCACCAGGTGTCATATATCAAATGGACATATCTCAACATCAGGACAGTAAGATGTATGTAAATAAATATGAATAAAAAACATGGCACCAAATATTGCAAACTTCTGATTAACATGTAGATTAACATCTGTAAACATAAGATAATATTATATTACAGTAATAAACCTATGGGGGAACAAGCTCAAAATCTAATGCTTGCCTTTTATTTTAAGTGTAGCCTAATCGTCTACATCTGTCTACATACAAATAATTTGTCAACTTATTTGTCCATTTTGTAATCCTTTTAAAAACATTTTAGGTAGGTGACAAAACAGATTATTTTTTTCATGCTTACAATAAATCTGAAAGCTAGACTCAGTAGGTGCTATGCCGAATCTATCAAGCCTCCTACTTACAAAGGGTCAAAGTCTGTTAGCTGACAGAGGACTAAGGTCCATGATATGAAAATCCTGTCTGTTTGTGTTGCAATGCTTTCCGCATCCATGCATACTCTATCTGTGAGGTGAAAGGTAAATGAGAAGCAGGGAGCTTTTCTCAGCGCGTTTGTGCTTTGGTCTAACCTTACGCATCCATAAACTCGTCAGAAGAGCATCTTAACACACATTTCAGATCCCAGGAGTTATTGTGCACATGGCTTTTTGCATGAAATATTTTACTGCT
>CM050220.1:9945000-9957500 GCA_027475355.1 Coilia nasus | reverse complement strand
TAAGTAATGGCCTCATTGCTCGGCGAGAATGAGTTCCTGCCACCGAGGACTGCCTGCCACACTTCCAGATACTCCCTGCTGCTCCGCGGGAAACAGAACTGTCTCTCTGTCTCTCTGTGTCTCTGTCTGTCTGTCTCTCTGTCTGACTGTCTGTCTGATTTTTCTGTGACTGTCTTAATGATTGCTGTGTGACTGTCTGCCTTCCCGTCTGTCTGTATGATTTTTTCGTGACTGTGTCTCTGGCTGACTGTCTGTCTGTCTGATTTTTTGTGTCTGTCCTAATGATTGCTATGTGACTGTCTGCCTTCCCATCTGTCTGTCTGTCTGTTGATCTGTCTGATTTTTTGTGTCTGTCCTAATGATTGCTCTGTGACTGCCTTCCCGTCTACCTGTATGATTTTTCCGTGACTGTCTGTCTGTCTATCTGTCTGTCTATGTGATTTTTCCGTGACTGTCTATCTGTCTGTCTGTCTATGTGATTTTTCCGTGACTGTCTGTCTGTCTATCTGTCTGTCTATGTGATTTTTTCGTGACTGTCTATCTGTCTGTCTATGTGATTTTTCCGTGACTGTCTGTCTGTCTATCTGTCTGTCTAAGTGATTTTTCTGTGACTGTCTGTCCTAATGATGGCTTTGTGACTTTGTGCCTTACCGTCTGTCTGTATGATTTTTCCGTGACTGTCTGTATGTCTGTCTGTGTGATTTTTCCGTGACTGTCTGTATGTCTGTCTGTGTAATTTCTCTGTGACTGTCTTTCCTAATGATTGCTCTGTAACTGCCTTGTCTTGTCAGCGTAGGTCAGAGTCATGAGTGGCTTACAGTGGCTACAAAATTCATCCTTCAGACAGACATCATTATCGCACTTCTGTAAAACTGGCATTGGAAACACTGAAATAAACTAACGTAATAAGAAAGTGCCTTAAGTTTGCACTTAATTGATCTCTCCATTTTAAGTTCTGTGAAACAGCAAACATTGTATAATTACTGCCTTAACGTCAGACAGTCAAACGTACAAAAAACAGTGTAGGTTGATGGCATTAATGTAGGCGTTGCAAAATATATATATGTGTGTACAGCACATTCCGATCTCATATTGAGTCAACCTCCCATGTGTCCCTGAAAGAAATTTAAATAAGTAATGTAGGGTGTCAGGTACTGAGGGTGAGTCATAATCTGGATAGAAATATATCCGTTGCGGCCATTTATTTGCTTGAGAAATTACTCGGCAATAAGTTTTCTGATAGAGCTTTGTTTAGTAGTTGGGGTGTTTGCCCATGTCAGATCCACTATTCTTCTGAGCCTGTGTGTGTGCGTGTGTGTGTGTGTGTGTGTGTGTGCGCGTGTGTGTGGTCACGTTTAGAGGGTGCGAGCGGTGATTTATATGTGTATTATGTGTATGGCCTGCTTATAGCCCTCTCCATATTCTTGCAGAGCTCGCTCTATTTGTTTGTAAATGGGTTTACATACATCTTCCTGGCCTTGTGTGTGTGTGTGTGTGTGTATGTTTGTGTTTGTGTGGGTGCGTGGGGGCACGTCTGTGTGTGTGTGTGTGTGTGTGTGTGTGTGTGTGTGTGTGTGTGTGTGTGTGTGTGTGTGTGTGCGTGGGTACACACATGTGTGTGTGCTTGTGTTTGTGTGTGTGTGTTTGCATTATGGAAACCTCTACCCCCCTTTTGCAGACCTTCCTCTCTCTCTCTCTCTCTCTCTCTCTCTCTCTCTCTCTCTCTCTCTCTCTCTCTCTCTCTCTTTTTGTATCTTTTTTGCCTTCTCATATACTAAATTGATGTGCACTTCATTATGAGATTCCTCTGTGGTTGGTTCAAGTCAAGCCAGTAAGAATTGAATTCAGACATGTTGCTTCTCCTGTTCCTCCTTAAAATCCCGGGTTCGAAACCCTGCAGAGCGCTAACCAGCTGCTCTTCCACATGATGCATGATTATGGGATCAGCTCTGCCAGGCTGGCCTCAACTCCTCACTTAAGGCGCTTTCAGATTTCACGCAGTAGCCGTGCGAGCTGTACGCTGCAGCTCCTTGGTTTCAGTTGTTCCCCCAGCGCCCGAGCAGTTGGCGTTCAACGTCATTTAATGTTCTGATCTACAGATGTGTGTTTTTAATATCCAGCCACTGTTGTTTTCCAGGAGACAAGCTTATCTGCTTAGTTACTGTTTTTGGTATGTTGCTTAGGACATCAGTGTGAATACATAACTCCTGCATACATCATTTGCTGAGTGTGTGTGTGTGTGTGTGTGTGTGCGTGTGTGTGGTTTCAAAGGCCCAGCTGTGCATATTGGCATCATATCTCTGTAGAGCTGGTGTTGAAGTATTGACTTTTGGACATTGCATTGCTGCTGCTCACTCATGCTCCTTGGCCGTGTACATAGAGGAGGACAGTATGGCTTTTTGCTGCCTTTGATTCCATGTAGCGATCACTTGAAGACAATATTATTCAACGCAACTCAGATGTAGGCCCTGAGCAAAACACCGTAGCCCTTTAGCGGTCACTGTCTGTCCTAATGATTGCTCTGTAACTGCCTTGTCTTGTCAGCGTAGGTCAGAGTCATGAGTGGCTTACAGTGGCTACAAAATTCATCCTTCAGACAGACATCATTATCGCACTTCTGTAAAACTGGCATTGGAAACACTGAAATAAACTAACGTAATAAGAAAGTGCCTTAAGTTTGCACTTAATTGATCTCTCCATTTTAAGTTCTGTGAAACAGCAAACATGGTATAATTACTGCCTTAACGTCAGACAGTCAAACGTACAAAAAACAGTGTAGGTTGATGGCATTAATGTAGGCGTTGCAAAATATATATATGTCTGTACAGCACATTCAGATCATTGCATTGCTGCTGCTCACTCACACTCCTTGGCCGTGTACATAGAGGAGGACAGTATGGCTTTTTGCTGCCTTTGATTTCATGTAGCGATCACTTGAAGACAATATTATTCAACGCAACTCAGATGTAGGCCCTGAGCAAAACACCGTAGCCCTTTAGCGGTCACTGTACCGCCGGTGAAATGACTCGCTGTGAATGAAAAAAAAAAAAAACAAACGTAACTACAACCTTACAACATTGCTACGACTATTACAGATAGTCTTTAGCAACACATTACAACTTGGTCATTAGGGTGTGTCTCTTAAAGGGTTAAACACTGCCTGTAAACAGTGATATGTTTGTAGGTCCGCTACTGTGTCCCTGATAAACCAATTCACATTGATAAAGCCATACAGAAGGAATAGCATGGTGAAATAATATTTCTTTTCCACGCCAGTGTAGTTCACATGTCGTTTAAGCGTAAAACGATGTTCACGCATGTTGTTTGGATGTTTTGCCTGTTCATTCCTGATATGCATACTCCAATGTTACATACTCAGATAAATGCGCAAATTAAGCATGTGTTTTATTTGGTTTACATGTATTACTCAACATAGCAACACGTATGCAACGCTAGTGCTATATTTATCTTATAAGGTGGATAATGTATGACGTGGGTTATGAAACACACACATCAAATTAGATATGACACGCACAGATGCAAACAAAATAACACATTCTGTTCTGCAGCCCCCTGTGAAGTGGTGATACATGTGCAATCATCACTGTACAGTGCGCAGTGTGTCTAGGAAATTCATTATTCCCCGACAGTAGACTGTACCAATACACAATAGCCTTTTACATAAGCATGCAAAAGCATTATATGTGAAATCAGTCACGTCTAATTTGAACAATGCCCTGATCTCTTTGTCCTAATACCCGTTTGTTTTTGCCACTGATATGCAAATGCTGATATATTTTGATGTGCATCAGTACAGATATGAAAATGTAGGCTAATGCATCATAAAACTGTCTCTATTTCTCTCTGTCTGTTTTGAATATATATATATAAAAAAAACACATAAAAGTTGTTGCGAGCTGATTGTAATATTCTAATATTCTCTCCTGACTTCTCTGCCCACAGGATGCTGAGCGGTAGGACCGTTGTGTTCATCCAGCCCAGGAGCTGAAGAGGGGATGGGGGTGGAGAGAGAGAGAGAGAGAGAGAGAGAGAGATAGAGAGAGAGAGGCCGCAGCAAGCCCGCTGTCTTCCCGGCTTCCGTTTCCAGCCCCTACACGCTGCAGGCTGTTTTCTCTTCTTCTTTGAGAGACTATAAAATATGCAAATGCCATTGTTAAAGTATGAAAGTGGAGGCCTTTTTCCCGTTCCTTTTCTCTTTCCAGTTGCTTATGTTTCTTTGTGAGTTTACTGCAGATTTGTTTCACCCCTTTGCTGTGGTACTTGATGATCAAAAGAAGAGAGAGCATAAATGGGTGGGATGGGGAGGGGAGGGGTGTCGGGAGAAGACAGGTGGGTACTGTGGTCACTGCCGATGACCATAGAGTTGGCAAGTTACCCCGAAGCTTGTAGTTTGTCGTGTTAGCATTTAAGGTTTCCTGTTTGAAAATCACTGGGGAAAAAATGGCTTTTTGCAAACGCGGCACGAATGAGGTATGAGCTAAGTAATGGAAGCGGACAACCTCGGCATTTGGTGAAGAAAGTTAAAACACTTATCTGTCGACGGGTTTTAACATTTATTGCCTAACGACGAAAAAAATAAGCTGTAGCTATCAATAACCTACAGCAGACAAAGTGGTGGACTACACCAGCAGCGCTTGCATCTAGCATCATGTACATGACAGATGTAGACGCTTTGGTTTTAGCTACGATCGCATGAAGTGGACCTGCCATGTTTGGTTACAGTATTTTATTTTTTTCTGCCGCTCAGATTTGCTTAAGTAGCTGATATTTGCGGCAAAAATGATGTAAAAGGCAAGGGACAGCTGTAGTTCTTAATTTTTTGCTGTAAGCAGAGGGATAGCTAAAGTCATATTTCATCGTTATGACTCATCTAAAAACGCACCCAGGCGATGTTGTCTTTCATTGTATTGATAAAAACGAATGTGAAGGGTCCTTGTACGATTAACCACTTGTCGTGTATGAGATTTAGTTGATTTTTCAAAAGGACATTCATTTGTCCATAGGGAGTTTCCCCTTCAGAACCGGAAGGAGGAAAATGCTAATCTGCAGCATACAAAATGACGGCGATGACTTGCCTACTCTATAGAGATGTGGCTGGGTGCTAAAACTCATTTCACATGCAGTGATCTCAGTGTAGCTATTTCCTAAGGCCCATCAACAACACTAGATAAAGTATAGACAACATAACTGAGAAATAATGGGAGAGAGAGAGAGAGAGAGAGAGAGAGAGAGAGAGAGAGATTGCATTTGGTGGCGAAAGAATAGAGAGGGAGAGCGGGCCGTTTGAAAACAGCATCAGAGAGCTTAAAGAATGTGGAAGAGTGCGGGTCACATTTGTAAAGCACTCGGCGTGTCAGGAGCAGGTTTTTGAAGTGATTATGAAGACGGCTCAGATCAAAGGCTTTGACAAGTCTGAGTGGCCGCCAAGTGTGAGACAGAGTAATCATCGCGCTACATCCTGCCCATGACAGCACTCCCTCTCCAGCTGCTTTGCCAACATAATGCCACACTCAGAGATGCACAGATTAACATGGGTTACATTTAATACATGGCCTAGCTGAAAATGAACCTATGACTAATATGCCTCCTTCTGTGAATGAAAGCCTTAATATATTCATGTTGTGGCATGAGGTGAATATTTTACTGGCTCGAGCATACTTTGCAGTATTTTAATACTGTAATATTGCTAAACAAACATGTTTTTCTTGTTTTCTCAAAGCATTTTAATTTACTATCGAGTTACAAAAGTAACGTGAACGTTGAGTCATGAGCCTTGAAAAGTCAGAATCATTTAACTTAATGATGGTGAGCAGTATATTTTAAACACTTCTAACAAAATATTTTTTAACAGGGGTGAGTTGTCCAAAACAGAGAGCTTTTTAGCTTTGGAAGGAAAGCAGGAGGGATCACTGGCAAATGTACTTATTTAAATGTGTTCATGATTAAGGATATAATTACAACGGAATATTAATTTTAACCAATGTATTGCCAAACGTGAGAGAATACATCTTCAATTCAATCACGCCAACACAGTCTGTAATGGTGGTGCATCACTGCAAAACACTACTCTTTATTCATTTCACACAGCATATTTTAAACACAGTTATCCTTCGATAGACAAACAGGCCCATTAGCTCAGCTGTCTTTGGGGGAGTTGAACACACAATAACTGTTTTATTATATATTTTATATCTAAATATTCTGCTTTTTTAAACCTTGGATGAATAAAAGCAGTTAAAAAAAACTCTAGTTTTTGTTGTTGTTCTTGTTTTGCTGCGTGAATGTGGAAATGCCCGAGGACCCTCAGCACGACCTCTCGCAATGGTGCAGTCGCTGGCCGTGTCTGGTTGGATCCTTCTGCTTGCTGGCCGCACTCCAGCTCTGCTGGGCTCTGCTGGGCTCTGGGGCCATGCCTCTGAAGAATGGCTGTCCAGAGCAGGCCAGTTCACGGCTCTTTCAGGCTAGGCTGCCCATGGAGCAGAGGGGCTGGGGAGGCTTGAGCAGAAAGAGGTCAGAGGTCAGGGGTGAAATGTCATTTCCCCTTTAAATCCTTAGGACAGGGACAACAACAGATTTGCTAGTCGCTAAGTATGCCCAGTGAACGGTGAGCCTGCATTTTAATGTCATTCTGGATTTCTTTTAGAGTGTAGTACTTTTGTGAATGTAACTGGAAAACTTTCAGGAGGGGAAGATGCTATTCTTCATGCATCATGCGTTTGAGTGTGTGTATGTGTGTGTGTGTGTGTGTGTGTGTGTGTGTGCGTGTGCGTGTGTCTGTGTGTGAGCATGCGTGTGTGGGTGCATGCGTTTCAGTGTGTGTGTGTGTGTGTGTGTGTCTGTCTGTGTGAGCATGCGTGTGTGGGTGCATGCGTTTGAGTGTGTGTGTGTGTGTGTGTGTGTTTAAGTGAGTGTGAAATGGATCAGGTTGAAGAGACGCAAGCTGCTATTGATTCCTGGTCATTAAAGCGGACAGCAGGAGATGGCCTCTCGCCGGCGACACGGTTAACGCGCCACTGTAACATCTGACTGCACTTAGAGGAATGGCCACTCAGTGGCCAGACACACGCGCTGACCCCAACTGCCTCAGCAGGCCCACTCCACATGCTGCCCAACAGCAGCTGCAGGGGCCTCCCATCCACCAGCAGCTACAAATCCACTTCAAGCTGCTCTCTCTAGCAACAAGGCCAGCGCTGCTTCTACATGACACTAAATACTTGTACAAGACCTTTGAGGGTGTACTGTCATATGATGTATGGGGTCCATGAAATATAATGTGGAAGTTTAGAATCTTACATTAATGTACAACGCATTATTTTTTAGAATGTGAAAAAAAACTCACCCCCCCTCTTAAATGGCAGAAGAGCCAAAGAGTTGCTTCTTCATGACACTAAATACTTACACTTACACACGTAATTGTAACCTCTAAGGGTGTGCCGTCATATAATGTAATGTGAAAGTTTGGGAGGATGACGGTTCTGAAGAATGTTGGGGTCCATAGAATATAATGTGGAATTTTAGAATCTTACATTATTGTACAACAGATTATGTTTTAGAATGTGAAAAAAAACTCACCCCCCCCCCCCTTAAATAGCAAAAGAGCCAAAGAGTTGCTTCTTCATGACACTAAATACTCGTACAAGGGTGTGAGGAGTCAGCAGATGTATTTCTATAGAACAGATGGCAGAAATACCTGCCAATAAACTCAATTGATTCAGATTCACGGGTTCCGGCTGTTGCATGTTAAGCAGTCATGCTAGTGACTTTTTGCTGAGCTGTGAAAAAAAAAAAATCCTCCTCAAGCTTTCCGCCTCAGGCTCGCTGTGAGTACGCGGCGTTTCCTAATGATGAGTTTTAAAGTGCTGAAATAAAGTGCACATATGTAAGGGAGCCATGGTGATGACAAAGGACTCTCCAATGGCCACACTTTTGCTTTAAAAAAAAAAAAAAAAGATTAAAACATAATTCTACAGGAACAGGCCACACACAAAACACTCACAAACAAAAAGTGTGCAGAATATATATCGATCGAGCGATATAGCCCAGGGAACTGAACACCAGTAGTCTTGTCTGTGTGTGTGTGTGTGTGTGTGTGTGTGTGTGTGTGTGTGTGTGTGTATGTGTGTGTGTGTCAGTGAGCTTGCACTAGCAGAGAAAGTGTGTTATAGCTATGATCAGTAAGTGGATGAGGCAACCACTCCCTTTCTCTCTCTCTCGCACTCTCTCTCTCTGTCTGTGTGTTTGTGGTTGTGAATGTGTGTGTGCGTGTGTGTGTGTGTGTGTACATGTGTGTGGATATGTATGTGTGTGTGTGCATGTGTGTGCGTATGTGTGGGTGTGTGCATATGTGTGGGTGTGTGCGTGCGTGTGTGTGTATGTGTGTGTGCGTGTGTGTATGTGTGTGTGTATGTTAGCTGTGATCAGTAAGTGGATGAGGCATTCCCTCTCTCTGGCACCCCACTCCCCCTCGGAGCGGAGCGGAGCGGAGCGGAGGGGAAGCCTCTGACCAGCTGTGGAAATGAGTTCGCCAGAGCGGCAAGTGCGGCGACCTCAGCGATCACCCCACACTGGTTTTTCTCTCTCCTCCACTTAAAGCACATCTACTGCATCCACACCGAAGCCACAGCCATACACTCCCCTCCACTCATCACTTAGGAAAAGAGAGAACAAGGTCCTGGAGAAAGAGTGCTGGAAAAAAAATACTGTATGGCTTTATGAAAACGTTTTTCCCTGACTGAAACAAATTCCTCAATTGTTGGCAGGTCAAAATACGCAAAGGTTTTTTTTTTTTTTGTGATGTCTTTCTAACCAGGTATGCTGTTGCTATCTTGGTTATGGGTACAGGTATAATCCAGTATTACATTTCTCTGGTTTGGAGTTCTTTTGTTTTCCTAAATTATATTCTTCTTTTTTAAAGTACAAGGTCTTTGAACATTTTATAGTGTTGTTGCTTTTTGTGGCACTTATAACATCACACTAAAAAGCCTTTGTCAGAAAAAGAAATTCTAAAATCCTGCTAATTTAAGACATAGTCCCCAAAAACCAGGCAGGTAGAGAGAGAGAGAGAGAGAGAGAGAGAGAGAGAGAGAGAGAGAGAGAGAGAGAGAGAGAGAGAGAGAGAGAGAGAGATCTGTGGGAGAAAAAGAGGTAGTTGAGGAGGAGGAAGATGGCGGATGAAGGCTCAGAGGAGGTCCCGGGTGTGAAGGAGGTATATTGCATGAGAGAGCAGAGCACACACACAGAGGCTTTGAAGGTACGCCCCCCCCCTTCTCTCTCTTTCTCTCTCTCTCTCTTTCTTTCTGGCTTTTCTTTCTGTCATGTGCTCTGTTTCACTTGGTTCTCTCTCTCTCTCTCGCTCTCACTCACTTGTTTGCTCTCACTCCTTCTCTCTCTCTCTCTCTCTCTCTATCCCCCCCCCCTCTCTCTCTCTCTCTAGTGCACATGTGATGTGGTAAACCTGAACAGGCCTGAGCTAGCACGCAGCACAGGTGGTGTTGCTCACTCCAATTTAGCTCAAAACTCAACTTGAAATAGTCAGAGCTGTCACAGGCAATCTGCACGCGGAGATGGAGGGGTGGATGCTGTCGGCAACAGTATCAGAGAAGACAGGAGAGGGGAGAGAGGGAGAGAGAGAGAGAGAGAGAGAGAAGAGGGGGAGGGCAGGAGGATAGAAGGAGAGGAGAGAAAGGGAGAGTGAGAGACAGAGAGAGAGAAAGGGAGAGTGAGAGAGAGAGTTAGAGAGAGAGAGGGGAGGGGGGTGAGCAGGAGGATAGGAGAGGAGAGAGAGGGAGAGTGTGAGAGAGAGAGAAAGAGGAGGGGGATGGCAGGAGGACAGAAGGAGAGGAGAGAAAGGGAGAGTGAGCAGGGAGAAGAGGAGAGAAGGAGAGAGGGAAAGAAGGAGAGAGGGAGGGAGAGAGGGAGAAAAGACGTTGGCTCTAAAGAAAGCGGTAGAGAAATCTCCCCCACCACCCCCCACCCCCCCACCCCCCCATCCCCCCATCCCCTGCTGGGCGCTTCCTCTTACCAGCACATGTTCACTGCAGGTCCACTCACCCAGAACGGCTCAAAGAGAGGTCAAAGCAGTCAACAAGTTATTTACTGGAGGCAGTCCACAGGACCAGGGTTTTCAATCTGTTTCCGGCAGACTCTGCCCACCACTCTCTCACTCTCTCTCTCTCTCTCTCTCTCTCTCTCTCTCTCTCTCACACACACACACACACACACACATACACACACACAAACTGTCTTACTCCATCTTTGTGTACTTACTTTCATCTTTTTCTACAACCTTTTTTTATTTTTATTTTTTTTGTCCATTCTCTGCTCCACCTGTCTTGCCATGTGAATGGTAGGGCAGACTGGCCAGCTGTCAGCCTTAAACGGTAAAAACATTTTACAAAAAAAAAAAAAAAAACAGTTCGAAATCTCAGTTGGGTTCGAACAAATGAAGACCTCAAATGAGTTCAGCAAACCCAACCCAGCAGTCCACATGGCAGCAGGTCTGACCGCACAAAGTGTAAACTCTGAACGCAAGGAAACACGACAAATTCGCCACACACAGACATCTATGCGCTGTCATGTTGAGGTTATCCTACCTGAATATTCCCGACGTTGAGCGAGCAAGAGGGAAAAGTCCATGATGTCACAATTTCCTCAACATTCCAAATTCAACATTTAAAAAATGGCAGTTGGCCCAGCTCTCTCTAACTGTGGAGGGAAAATATTATTAGGAGCTAAATGACCAGAGAGGGGGACTGGGAGGTTGGGCTTGGCTGAGCTTACTGTGTCTAGGAAGAGAGTATAATTGTTTTAAGTATAGGAATTCACTTTAGTGGCACATTAACTGGTAATGTTCCCTTCTCTCAGTCCATTCTTGGTCGCTTGACAGCAAGCCAGGAGCCCTACTGTGTGTTTATGTGTTTGGGAGAAAAAGAGAGAGAGGAAGTGCAATGCCAGTGTGTGTGTGTGTGTGTGTGTGTGTGTGTGTGTGTGTGTGTATGTGTGTATATGTGTGTGTGTACTTATATTCAGCTGTGGATTCTTAAAAGATGGGATGGGAATGAAGTGAGTTTTTATAAACAATTCTCTCTCTCTCTCTCTCTCTCTCTCTCTCTCTCTCTCTCTCTCTCTCTCTCTCTCTCTCTCTTTCTGTCTTTCCACCTTTCTCTCGTTTGTGTTCCTCAGAAAGTATTTGTTTAAAGCATAGTTGCCTTTAGCCTACAGCAACAGTCTACTTGGATGATATGTTTGATAAAAAGAAAATCGCTACTGTGGCTGCTTCACTGAATGCAAATGCCCATGAATGCCTCACACATATTAGAAATGCTAACTGTAAATGGTCTGACATCTCCACATATAGTATATGCCTATGGTTAACAGAAATAAACAGATAGCATAAAGGACCTAAAGTTACCATATAGGACTTTGATTTATTATTATTATATTGTTTGATTTATTTATTTATGTATTTATTTATTTTATTATTTATTTATTATATGGTTAATTTATTGCAGACTCAGAAACCACTGTATCCAGCCTAAAACAGTCGCCCAGGTTTGGATATATATCACTCAAATACCCTGCGGTTTTTGGAAAGCCCCACACCGATCAGCCAATTTGTGCACTGTCACCCAGGCTGCATGGAACAGCCAAACCCACCCACCCCTCCCCACCCCCACCCCACCCACTACCAGATTCCATCAGCTTCCCTTCCCTCAATCTCACCACTCAGAGGGGCTGCTGGCTCGCTTTCATCGGCCACCTTCAAACGCGCGTGGAACGGCACTTTTTAGCCACTGCTCTCCCCTGCCGTGTCCGTTCAAAGACGCCGACTTCACACACATGTTCCGCTCAAACACACAGGATCCGGCTCCAGAGGACATGGGAGAAGCCATTTTCATGCACATTCAGCCAAATCAGATAGGGCTTCTATATGAAGAGGCAGGGCGAGTTTAGCAGTCCCCAGTCTCGTTAACGTTAAGGTGGCTTGTGTTGGTCCTATGTGAGTGTAAATGTTAAGGTGGTTTGTGTTGGTATGTGACTTATGTGAGTGGAAATGCTAAGGTGGCTTGTGTTTGTGACTTATGCTAGTGGAAATGCTAAGGTGGCTTGTGTTTGTATGTGACTCATGTGAGTGTAAACATTAAGGTGGCTTGTGTCTGTATGTGACTTATGTTAGTAAATGTTAAGGTGGATTGTGTTTGTATGTGACTTATTTGAGTGGAAATGTTAAGGTGTTTTGTGTTGGTATGTGACTTATGTGAGTGTAAACGTTAAGGTGGCTTTGGTTTGTGTCGGTCTGTCTGTCTGCCTGTCTGTCTGTCTGCCTGTTTCTCCCTCTCTCTTTATCTCTTTCTCCCTCACCTATCTCCCAATCAATGTGTGTGTGTGTGTGTGTGTGTGTGTGTGTGTGTGTGTGTGTGTGTGTGTGTGTGTGTGTGTGTTTGTGGCCTGCACTTTTTATTAGGGGATGTAAAAGTCTT
>CM050220.1:9925000-9930000 GCA_027475355.1 Coilia nasus | reverse complement strand
TCAGGAAGTGCTTCGTACATCTTACTGCTAGCCTTGACACATCTCATTAATCAAGGACGCGCTTTAATGACCAAGAAATTCTGTCATTTTTTAACGATTTAACAACAGTCCTGAAGGGAAAAGATAACAGTGGGAACCAAAACTAAAATGGCAGTGAAGATGCAGAGGGCCGCGTAAACGCCACGCAAGTGTAAAGGTGAGCGAGAAACAGCAGGTGTGCAGATGAGCAGAAGGTAGGGAGACCAGACGTCCCGGTTTGACCGGGACAGTCCCGATTTTTAGTCACGTGTCCCGAGTCCCGACAAAAGCCCGTCGGGACGCAAAAATGTCCCGGTTTTCACCCAACACCACATCAAGCTGCCCAAATTACAGTGATCGCATATACAAAACTGTTAAATTAAAGCCTAATGAAGTTTCCAGTAATTCAGAGTCAATGTGTGTGTGTGTGTGTGAGTGACAATGGTAGGTGCGCTCTGCGAAATCTTCGCAGTCAATGTTACAATGTATCTTGCAGTATACAGCGGCCGTGTTTTAACGGTTTTCTTCGATAGCAGACTAGACTACTACACGACAATGCCTAAGAGAATGTGCACGCGCATGACGTCACACATAGTGTCCCGGTTTTAGACTCTGGAAATCTGGTCACCCTAGCAGAAGGGCACTGAGAGAAACACTCTAAAGGTGATAGTACACGGGGCAACTTTTTCAGCAGTGTTGCTGGGCAATAACATGATTGGCCCCTAATTTTCAGATGGGATGGTCACCAAAAGTTGGCTGCTGCTGATCTAAGTTCACCTGATAAAAACATGTTGCCTAATATGAGTGATAAAGTGCCGAAATCACAACTGTTCGCATCGTTGGCAACATTGCTCAAAAAATTGCCCAGTGTATCCTCATCTTAAGACTCCTATCAGTGAAGGCAGGGGAAGTTGCTGTGCAGCTGTTACGGTGGTAAACTGGTGTGTAGATTGCATAGGCAGGAAGACGATCCCTGAGAGCAGCTGCCCCTGAAACAGACATGGACCTTGTCTGGCACGCATCCAGTGACACATCAATCTCAATCTGCCCTCCATCTGAGAGCAGAGGTTCTCCTATATGGCTAAGAGCAAAGAGCATCCCTGCTTTTTTACGCTAGTCTGAACCCAGCTCGACATCGCTGTTGAGTGATGGCTGACATGTTTATGATATATGATACGAGCAGCCAGAATCAGGGGTTAAACGGTTAAAGCACATTACGTAAGCTTTTTAAATTGTAACGTCTATTTTTATAATTTCCTTAAACACATTTTAGTGGTGTTATCTGGTGAGTAATAAAAAATACTTATTTGCTGTTTTTTTATTACAATTCTTCATCTGAAACAAAACAATATTACTACATAAATGCACCTTTACCAATCTATAGCAAGCTATATAGCTTTTACAAGGGCCAAACACATTAACATACCTCAAACGTTATCTTATTTGCAAAGCATCTTCTATTGGGTAGCCCGATTACCATCTACTGTAGGAGTTGCCTATCGGACTATTGTAACATGTTAAGTGCCCTACATGAGTTCAAATCATGCATGTACACATCACATATGAAAACCAATCCCCAAGCACAAACACACACACACACACACACACACACACACACAAACACACACACAAGTAAACTTATGGAAGGTGGGGGTGGGTGGGGATGGGGGGGGGGGGCAGGAAATAGAATATCCACTGATATGGACATTGAGAATTGAAAACAGCAGTCTTGTAATGCATGCACTCACAGATCAATATCAATCCATACAGCCTGAAGATCAGTGCAGTGCTATAGCTTTTGTTCAACATCTGGCTCAGGGGCATCGGTGCGAGTGTAATAGAGGGGGAATGGAATCATTTTGGACAGGAAGGGAGCTCTGTGGACTCTCCTCAGAGAAGAGGGGGGAAGGAGAGGGGGTGTATGTAAAAAAAACCTCAGGCCATACGGCTTTTGGGTGGATGTTCTTGCCATTTTGGATTGTTCTGAGGGACTTAGGGGGGTAAAATTGGTATGTTACTGGAGCCAACTTTTGTTCGGGTCGCATGGGAAACAGTCATGGCCCCAGTCTGTAACCTTTGCTCCTTGCTGAGAGAGAGAGAGAGAGATAGATAGAGAGAGAGAGAGAGAAACAGAAAGAGAAACAGAGAGCGAAACAGACAGAGACAGACAGAGAGAGAGAGAGACAGAGAGAATGAGAACAAGAGGGAGAAAGGGAGTGAGAGAAAGAGAACGAGTGCATGAGAGAGAGACAGAGAGAGAAAGAGACAGAAAGTGAGAGTGAGAGAGAGACCGAAGAAGAGCATGACCAGGCAGTGAGCAGTAGCTGATCGGCCATGTTATGTCGATATTTCTCTCATGCCAGAGAGGTGTAAATTGATCTGTTACAATTTCCCCCCACTGACAGTGCCCCTGGCGGTCAAATAAATCACTCCACCTGTGGCTCTGCGCATTGATTGGCTGCGACCTGTGACAGAGAGCCCTGACTTTAAGTGGGATGGAAGAACGCGGAGATGAGAGATCACATCCTGAAAAAGGCAGAAATGATGTGCTTGGTTAGGGGAAGCTGTTACTGACTGAACAGTTACTGAACATAGTCCGAGGAGCAGGAAAGTGCGTAGGCAGGTGTATAGGCAGGCTAACTGCATACATCACGACCAAACGTTAGCGATTGGGCAAAGGCGGATCCAATTGTTTTAAACTTCACCTCCGGGAAGCAAATGCTTCTCAGTGCAGCACAGCCAGACTGTCTGTACGAAATAAAGTATAGTTAAAGGGACTGGGTTACGAGGCTAGTTGTGACGGAGGATTACTAACGTTTGGACACAAAGCTATGCTAGCTGACATCTGTTACACTTGCACTCTTTGACATGTCTCATTTATAAGACACGCTATCTACCACAGCATTGCTCTAAAGTCAGGACATCCCTTTATAGGAATGGTCTTTATGGGGACACTTGGTTTTTTTGTTCGTTTCCGTAAGCTATGTCCTCTCTACCAACTACCAAGAATAGTGGGTTTTGGCATAGTGACACCAAATGATGAGAGTGCCTCCAGCTATCAGGCATAGACAGACAGACTCCCAAAGACGTGATGTTTCAATTCTGTCTCATTGAGCTAAAGCCTGACTGGCAGAGGTTTTTCTGTGTGTCTGTTGTGTGGCAGGTTGAGGAGAGAGAGAGAGAGAAAGAGAGAGAGAGAGAGAGAGAGAGAGAGAGAGGGAGGGAGGGAGAGACAGACAGACAGACAGACAGACAGACAGACAGACAGAGAGAGAGAGAGAGAGAGAGAGAGAGAATGTGAGAGAGTGTGTGAATGTCATAACAAGAGCTTTTGAGGGAGATGTGAGTTGGAGGTTTTTGGCTTTATTGTGGATCTCAAGTAGATGCCTGCTTCTTCTCTGTGCAAACTCTCTGTGAACTGTAGAATGCGTAAGAGCTATAGGCATCAAGTCTGAAGATTTTTGAGGGCTGCACAAAAAAAACATCAGTGTCAGTTCATTCCATGATTTCTCTCATCTCTCAATTTTTTGACAACCTGTGTTTCCTGTGATTCCTTCTAGCCATACTTGTGTGTAATCATGAACAAAAGATTTTGGTTTATAACACTTTGATGTTTTTGTAGAATAAATGTTAGGTGGTTGAATGTAGCCTATGTGGTAATATTTGATTGAATGCAGCCTAGAGAGAGGCCCTTTATAAAAATGACAGGACACATATCATGAACATTAATGATGTTTATTACTGTTGTAATTAAGTGTCATTCGTTTTTTTTGCAATGTCTGCATCCCAAAAAATATAAACTTAACATTACAAAAACCGAATGACACTTAATGACAACAGTCATAAACATGAATGGAGTGTCATTAATGTTCATGATAAGTTTCATATCGTGTTTATAAATGGCTCATGTCACTCTAATGTAGACACCTTCAAGTGAAGTGTTACCAGCATTTCTATAGGACATAAGGAGAGGAGATAAGGTCTCAGCATGACTAGGTTTTAGTTCAAAATGTTAGGTCAAAAGGATTAATATGTAAAGACTATTATTGTTAATAATACTTTCAATAATAATAATATTGATTATGATAATCACGATAATGATGATGATGATTATTATTATTTTTGTTGTTCTTGTATGCTTAAACTTTAAATCACAATGTACTTACCATTAAAACTAAAATGAATATGCAGGCTAATCCGGGCTAATATTAACATCAACTAGTGAAGAATCACAAGTCTTCAAATTATAAGCTAAATTTGCAGGATACCTTCAGGGTCTCATATGTCATCTCAGCATTCCATAGCTTTTCTGGTTGGCACTACCTCTAACACTGACCTCTGTGACAATACCCCCCCACACACACACAACCCCCCACACAGCACACCCTTTGTAAACATTACCTCATCAGGCCCCTGAAGTAACCCCTCATCACCCCCCCCCCCCCCCCACCCCAACCACACACACACATGTGCTTTCACACACACACACACACACACACACACACACACACACACACACATTCTACACACACACACACACATGCACGCACCCATACTGTGGGAACTGAGTCTCATTCTAATGAGGGAACAAAAGAGGGGTCCACTCTATGGCCGCCCTGCCCCTGCACCCATACAAATCCCAACAATGGGGTCAAGGGGTTTTAATACCCAGGCAACGATATAAATTGTGCTGCAGCAAAAAAGTCCAAGGGTGGGGGGATAGTGTGTGTGTGTGTCTATGTGTGTGTGTGTGTGTTTGTGTGTGTGTGTGTGTGTGTGTGTGTGTGTGTGTAGGGGGAGGTCTGGATGACGACTTTGGTTTGGGAGCAAAGAAGTGAGGATGAAACAAATGGGGAGGGGGATTAAAAAAAATCACACAAGTCATCATATAATAGGCGCAGGCTGGGTCATCATATAATAGGCGCAGGCTGGGTCATCATATAATAGGCGCAGGCTGGGTCATCATATAATAGGCGCAGGCT
>CM050220.1:9907500-9917500 GCA_027475355.1 Coilia nasus | reverse complement strand
GTTAAAAAAAAAGTCGCGTCCACACGACAACGGAGCAGTAAATATTTACGTCCACACGGGAATGTTTTCATTGCGTTTTCATTGCAGAAGGTGTGCTGTCCCAGCTTGAGGGGCATGATCAGAAGCACAATGATTCACTTTAAACATGTAATGTATGTTGATTTTAGCAATGTGCGTTCTAGTTTAGATGGGTCGGATGCAGCGACAGTTGCCCTATTTAAAAAGCATAACGTGAAAAGTGTTTGTTGGGCTGAACTAGCGATGCATACAAAAAACATCCTGTAGTTCAATGTCAGAAGGTAGAAACAGTTGCATTACACATAGCCTACACTGCAGACGATTTTACCCCAAATTATCCCACAACAACCTGTTTGTAAAAGTTTGACGCTGTTGTGAGATGTCACGTCGTTAAATTGACCCATTTAAGTCACTGCCGTTGGAATTCATGTATGCGGTCCAAGCAAATCCTAGCCAATCAGTAAACAGAGGGAGTGTTTATGAGTGATGATGGTGACTTTATGTGCTACATTTGAATTGTAGTGAATGGGCAGGCTGATTGCATACATGATGACCAGACGTTAGCGATTGGGTAAAGGCAGAGCCACTTGTTTTAAACTTCAGCCACCCTTCCGTCCACACTTCCAGGAAGAAATCATTTCTTAATACAGCAAAGCCAGGCCCTCTGTTGATGGCTGGTTAACCAGGCTACCTCTTCCCTTCCTGTTTCTTCATTTCCCTGTTACAGCAGCCTCCCACCTCAGCTCAGCTAAGCTCTCATGCTCAGAGGGCTGCCCAGCACAGCAGGTGGTGGCGAGCCGAACTGACTGCAGGAGTTCAACGTGCTTGTGTGGCCAGAGTCTGTTGTTGCCTAGCGCTGGCTGGCTCTGTCTTTTGGCTGCCTCTCCCTGTTGGAGAAGGATGCGAGGCCCCCGCAGCAGGTGGCTCTCTACCTGCCTGATGAAAAAAGTAAATAAATAAAAAAGGGGAAAAAAGCAACAAGCTTTGGCGAAGCCAAAAGACTCAGCCAAAGTGGCTTGTCAGGTGCAACAGCAGGTGACAGAAAGACTCGCTGTAGGGAAAATCACACTGTTTCACACATACTCTCGCACACACACACACACACACACACACACACACACACACACACACACACACACACACACACACACACACACACACACACACACATACACATACACATACACACAAATAGACACACACAGCCACTCTCTCTCTCTCTCTCTCTCTCTCGCTCTCTCTCTCTCTCTCTCTCTCTCACACACACACACACGCACGCACACAGCACACACAGTAGCAAATCCTCACACTTAACACACATGCAAAACATACAGATTGCATGTGCTGGAGGGAGAAATCCACTGCCTCATTAACAAGGTGTGGCGTGGTGGGATGTGCAGGGTTCAGCTCTGCCTGCGGGCACTCGGGCTCTGGAGCTGAACCGGCTTGACCTGCCCTTGTCACAGGGCCACACGTCGGCCCCTCTGATTGGCTGATTGGCTGACGGGGTGCTCACTGCTACTGAGGATGTTCTGAGGGATGTGTGTGTGTGTGTGTGTTTTATAGTGTTTGTGTGTATATGTGTGTGTGTGTTTTAGTGTGTGTGTATTATAGTGTGTGTGTCTGTGTGTTTTAGTGTGTTTGTGCGTGTGTGTGTGTCTGTGTTAGTGTGTGTTTTAGTGTTTCTGTGTGTGTGTGTGTGTGTGTGTGTGTGTGTGTGTGTGTGTGTGTGTGTGTGTGTGTGTGTGTGTGTGTGTGTGTGTGTGTGTGTGTGTGTGTGTGTTTTAGTGTGTGGATGGGGTTGCTTTTTGCAGTCTAAATCCCCCACTGGGTCTCTCTCAGACTAGCTTCAGGCTAAATACACCTCACTAGCATCGCCTCGGTAGCTCACCTACAAAAACACACTTAGACTCACCGCACGCAGACAGACACACACCGGCTTAAAACGCATTTAACAAACACACGCTCTCTTTCTCCCTCTCCTTTACACTCAGACACAGACAGACAGATGCACACACACACAACACACACGCACACACACACGTACACACACACACACACACCATATATAGAAGAAGAAGATCAAAAAGAGAAGGAGAGAAAGCAGGCCTTGAAGAGGATGAAGGCAAAGCTCTGTCGGCCGGCCGCAGTATTCTTTAAGGTGTATCTACCGAGTGTGTGTGTGTGTGCGCGTGTGTGTGCATGCCTGTGTGTGTGTGGTGTGTGTGTGTGTGTGTGTGTTTTGGTAATGTGTGTGGAGGTCCAGGGAGGGCCTTTAGATCATTACCCCAGCTTTCCCCTCCTCTCTTCAGCCTCCCAGTGTGTGTGTGTGTATATATATGTGTGTGTATGTGTGTGTGTATGCTTGTGTGTGTGTGTGTGTGTGTGTATGTGTGTGTTTGTATATGTGTGTGTATATGTGTGTGTGTCTATATGTGTGTGTGTGTTTGCGTGTGTGTGTGGAGGTCCAGGGAAGGCCTTTAGATCATTACCCCAGCTTTCCTCTCCTCTCCTCAGCCTCCCAGGGAGCACCGACCCCCCCACCCCCCCACCCCCACCCCCATCCCACCCATGGGGGACCAAGACCTCACTTTGAGGATTCACACCACACAAGAGGAGGACGAAAGAAGGGGCTGAAAGGAAGATGAGTGCCTGAGAAATGCTTTCGGGTTGGGGAAGAGGTGGCAGGGAGAGAGGGAGGGATGGAGGGAGGGGTGGAGAGAGGTCTCTGCTACACAGAGAGGGACAAAGACACAGAGGTTAAAGGCACAGAGTCATGAGGAGGGCTACTTCTTCTTCTTCTTCTTCTTCTTCTTCTTCTTCTTCTTCTTCTTCTTCCTCTTCCTCCCAGTGAGGGTGATGACGGTG
Source organism: Coilia nasus (assembly GCA_027475355.1). Classification (NCBI taxonomy): domain Eukaryota; kingdom Metazoa; phylum Chordata; class Actinopteri; order Clupeiformes; family Engraulidae; genus Coilia; species Coilia nasus. Next base: position 9,914,614 of record CM050220.1, on the reverse strand, counting down.
AAAGAGCCCTTCAGTTTTTTGTTGGCAGCAAATGTTTGTTTAGACTCCGTTCCGAAAGCCTCTGGCCTGTCAGAAAAGGTACGGCTGTAATTTATGACATGATAAACTTGGTTAATTGCCAAACTAGCCTACGCAAATGCATACAGTTCCCTTGGTGCGAATGTGTGCATGTGTATGTGTGTTTGTGTGTGTGTGTGTGTGTGTGTGTATGTGTGTGTGCGTGTGTGTGTGTGCAGCATGCAGCATCTATCTCAGGTCAACTCTGATTTTCCTGTGTGTGTGTGCAAGTGTGTGTGGTATGTGCTAGCATCTGTGTGTGTGTGTGTGTGTAGGTGTGTTTTATATGCATGTGTGTGCTATCATGTTGTGTGTGTGTGTTTGCATGTATGTGTGTGTGTGTGTCTGTGTGTATGCAGGAGTGTGTGTGTGTGTAGGTGTGTGTGTGTTACAGTACCCCTTTTCCTCTTTGAGAACAGAGCCCTCATTCAGAGGCTGTTGCGGACGCTGAGCGAAGCTGCCAAGATCTTCGAGGAGAGCCCCTCAGTGTAAGACGGCCCCCGAACTAGCAGGGATTAGCATGGCCACACAGATCACGTATCTCATTACGGCCACAGCGAGCACCACTTTAGCATTCAACGTTTGGCCATCCGATTCCACAGTTGATGGGCCCAGCTGCAGTACTTAGGGCCGTATTTGTCCGTATTAGACACTATACACATTACGTTAATATCACGTTACTGTAACGCACAGATAAAAACAGCACAGGAAGACGTGCTCTGGCTTAGTCCTTTGAGCAGGTAGACGACTAGTTGACAGTAGCAAAACAAAGACAGGAGATCAGTTTAAAAAATTTTAAAGACAGCAGTGCAGGACTTAAGGTTTTAAAAAACACATATGAACACTTCCAAACAGCTTGTACACATAGATATATGTAATTGGACAGTGGTGTGTGTGTGTGTGTGTGTGTGTGCGGGTGTTCATGCGTGTGTGTGTGTGTGTGTGTGTGTGAGTGTGTGTGTAAACACCATCATCACAGCTACATGAAGTGTGCAACACTGCAACATTATGAGTGTCACCAACACCAGCTACCTGTAAGAAATAGCATTTAAGAAATTGTATTTTATATAATAAATACATTTAGTAATCTATTTCATATTATTTACAATCCAAGATACTAGTATTTAACATGTGTCCCATCATTATGGCCCACCCTGTACACAAAAGTGTGTAACATTCATATATGTCACACAGAGGTCATATGTAAAACTATAATTGGCTTATTCACAATGCTTTCTCAAGCTAAAAAAAAAAAGCAAACCCCACAGGAAGAAACAGATTTATTTTGCCAGGCCACTGTTTTTGTACCGCACATCTTTTCACTATTTCAACACAGCTGTATTTGGGAATACTCCGAGGGGGGAAACAATGTGAGAGAAAAGACGGAGAATCTAATTTAAATCTTCAGCAGGAGAATCCTTAAGACAATTTCAACACAGGTGTTTGTGAAAGGGAGAGAGAAAGAAAGAGAAAGAGAAAGAGAGCGAGCAGCAAAACCTTAATAGAGTTATGCAAATGTAGAAATGCTATATAATCCCCAGGACATATACATCTCAGAGAAGATGAGAATTGAACAGCTGCGTAAAGCCCAGCTCCACATTTTCTGCTGCTGTAGAAAGATACACAGATAGCACCGTGCTGCATGTTGCCTGCATGTTGCGTGTGAATTGACTTCTCAGCTTCGCTCCATTCTATTAGTCACTTCCTAGTCTCTGCCATGCATTGTTTGCCAAAGTATTTCTGCTGGTAATCCATTCTGTAGAGCTTTTTTTTTTTTTTGGGCAGTGTCCGTGTAGGTATCCTTGTACGGCTGCAGATATTTTCTGCCTGTTTTTTAATACATTGGTCCACTGTGTGTACTGTATATTGATCAGGCCGATCTTAATGTTTACACTAGCGCATGTGTAGATATACCACAGCCACCTCGTGTGGTAACACTTTCTATGAAGCTTGTATTCATACAATTGTATAAAAGCATTCATAAGAGCTTAAAATGCCTTCATAATGGTTGAAATTAGTGTTCATAACTATTTATACATACTCATTACGGCACTGGTGGGCAGGTAAAGCTTTAGAACCAAGAATGAACTGTGTCACTCGAAGATGGAATAGGGGTTATGACATACCATTGTAATGCTTTAGGAGTACTGCCATGGGTATGTTTAAATAATTATGAATAGTTTATATGCTTTATGAATGCATTATAAGCCTTTATGAATGTGTTTATATAGACTTGTGAATACAGGCTTCATAGGAAGTGCTACAGTCAGGGTTTTAGTGCATGGACCACCACTGCTGATCAGTAAGATCACGATTACAGTAATGCCTTTCATTTACACACTGTGAGAACTACACTTAAAGGCTTATTTTTCTATCTCAATCTGTTCATTTCTGAACTCAGAAGTTGCAAGAAGTCACCATTTATGAGGTTATTTACAAAATCTGCCCCGCTAACATAGTTGGGTTAACATTTCCTGACCAACAGGATGGCTGCTGATCACTGCTGGGAAACACGGACACAGTCTTTCATTATTGAGCATTAGATATGGATCTTACCTGCCTGTTTAGCTTTACACAGTGTGTGTGCTCCAGCATACCACTCATGTGGACATTTGTGTGTGTGTGTGTGTGTGTGTGTGTGCGTGTGTGCGTGTGTGTGTGCGTGCGTGTGAGAGAGAGTGTGCGCACATGTAAGTGTGTATGTGCGTGTTTGTGAGAGCGAGAAAGAGAAAGATAAATACAGAGAGAAAGAGAGAGAGAGTGTGTGTGTGTTTGTGTGTGTGCGTGTGTGTGTGTGTGCGTGTGTGTGTGTGAGAGAGAGAGTGAATGAGAGAGAGAGAGAGAGAGAGAAAGACTCTGTGTGTTAGTGTGGGTGTGTGTATGTATGACAGAGAGAGAGAGAAACAGAGAGATAAATACAGAGAAAAAAGTGTGTGTGTTTGTGTGTGTGTGAGAGAGAGAGAGAAAGAGAGAGAGAGAGAGAGAGAGAGAGAGAGAGAGAGAGAGAGAGAGAGAGATGACTCAACCTGCTGCTTCTCCTCTGTTCTGCTGACCTGCGCTGGCTGAATGTCCTTCGCGTGGGGGGCAACTGCTGCCCCTCTCCACCCCTCTCCTCCACCCACCCACCCATCCACCCATCGGTGACTCACACACACACACACACACACACACACTCATGCACACTCACACACTCATGCACACTCACACACTCATGCACACTCACACAGACACACAGGCAACTGCTGCCACCCTCCACCCCTCTCCTCCAACCACCCACCCACCCACCCACCCATCGGTGACTCACACACACACACACACACACACACACACACACACACACACACACACACACACTCATGCACACTCACACAGACACACAGATAACCCCCCCCCCCACCCACACACACACGCACACACACACATGCACACACACACACACACTCATGCACACTCACACAGACACTCAGACAAACCCCCCCCACCCCACACACACAGACACGCGTGCACACACACACACAGACACACACACACACACACACATAAACATACTGTACACACACACGCACACACACACATGCACACACACACACACACACACACTCTTGCACACTGACACAGACACGCAGACAAAACCCTCCCCACACACACACACACAAACACAAACACATGCGTGCACACACACACTCATGCACACTCACACAGACACACAGACAAACCCCCCCCACCCCACACACACAAACACGCGCGCATACACACACACACACACACACACACAGACACACACACACACACACATAAACATACACACACATGCACACACACACACAGCAGGAGTGACTTCAGCCCACGGACCCCTGCTGACTGTTTACAACAACAACAGAAGGAAACAGGGATCAGAGAGAAAGGATGGCAGGATGAGAGCGAAGGGAAGGGAAGGGAAGAGAAAGGATGACAGGATGAGAGCGAAGCAAAGGGAAGGGGGAGGGGAGGGGGAGGGGAGGGGAGGGGAGGGGAGGGGGGAGAGGACAGTCAGGGACAGAGAGATGGACAGAGAAAGACACAAAAAAAGGCTGGAGGTAGCGGAAGAGAGAGAGTTAATAAAATATAAAGTACAACTACAAAGTGGGCAAAAAACACTGGCATTCTCACAGAAATATGCCTGCTCTCTCTCTCTCTCTCTCTCTCTCTCTCTCTCTCTCTCTCTCTCTCTCTCTCTCTCTCTCTCTCATACACACACACACACATACACACACGGGCACGCATGCACACACACATTTGTAGCACAGGCTCGCCTACAATGTCTTTAAGACTACATAATGGAAATTGATCACTAATTTAAAACCAGTTAGCTAAATCCAATCAATCAATGTCAACTGATTGAGATGCCAAAGATTCTGTTCATGCTTTTCTCACAGTGATGAAACAGACACATACACACACACACGCACGCACGCACGCACACACACACACACACACACACACACACACACACACACACACACACACACACACACACACACACACACACACACATAGTCCATGTGCAATATGCATTGGGACTCCTGTGTGTTTGTTGTTGCTTTGTGTTTTAAATACTTAGGTGAGTTGTAGTGTTGTGCATTACTATTTAGTTAATAATTAGTAATAAAAAAAATGGTTCTTCTAGTAACAGTTCTTTTGTTGTAAATGCATTCATTTGATATGTATAAAAATGTTGTTTAAATATATCTTTTATATAAAGTATATATTTAAACAGCATTTTAATACATATAAATTATATATTTATATAAATATATAATTTCATGTTAATATATCAAAAACATACGTAATTTAATAAAAAAAAGGGCAAAGTTGACTTCATTACAATTTCATCGCCTGGCCCGTATTCTCTTTGTCTTTTCAGGCATGGGTTTCCCACTAATGTCCCCGTCAATGACAGGTGCGTAGGCCCTCAAGGTGTGACTCGGCCGTCTGCACCCTCTGTCCCCAGGAAAGAAGGACAGTTGGAACTGCAAATGAAAAATAATAAAAAAAAAAGGTTTAAATTATTGTACAATTGGAAAAATAGTTTTGTTTTCAACACTGGAGTGAATGGAAGGTGTATGGAAATGAGAGATATATTTTGATGGCACTGGAGATTGCAGGATAGGTATGAAATAGGAGGCTGAGCAATTAAGAAAACTCCAAAACTGTCCACAAACACACACACAGGGCGTAATGGATCTGTCTTGTCTGCAATTTTCCTAGAATAACTCATTTATTATGTTCAGATTATTTTAAATTAAGATCTGGTCTGGGTAAGGTGCGGTTCTTAGATTGTAAAAAAAAATAAGAGTGACATGTACTGAACTCTTTCCAGAAGTTTTGCCATTCATTATGAGTGCGTTGTACTGTATATCCTACCCCAATGAATGACGTTATAGCACAAACGGTCATTATCTCGGAGATTTCCATGCCGGGGAGTCTCCCTTTATGCTGGGACACCGGCAGACGTACCGTAAGGAGCACATGCAGGCTGGGTGGAATGACAGTCACTCGCACTGTAGTGCACAATCAAATTATTTACCTCCAGTATTTATACTTGCCATCCTGGGGGAAAAAAAAGGGGGCCCTTCTGCCGGAGTTATGACAGTAAATCTGTTTTGCAGCTGTCTGCTCAGGAATAATAGGCTTTTATAGGGTAAGTTATAGCACTGCGAAGATCCACTCTGACAATTTTCCCACTTGCACAGCCAAGTGGCACATTGCACGCCACCACTCTGCAAGTTGGCACACACACGCACAAATACACACACACACATGCACACATGAATGCACACACACACACAAGCACGCGCACACACACACTGAGAGAGATAGAGATAGGCCAGGAGACAAAAAGAGGGAGAAAGAGAAAGAAGGAGAGAGGGAGGGAGGGAGAGAGAGGGAGGGGGAGAGAGAGAGAGAGTGAGGGAGAGAGAGAGAGTAATGAATGGCTATTGTGCTTACTTCATAAACTTGTCAAGCTTCCCTTTTTCATTTTATTTTCCGAACAAACCAAATTTCCTCGACCACATCACTCCTGCACAAGCGCAGTTAATAAATACATCAGACTAAAGAAAGAAAGGGGGAAAGAGAGGGAGAGGCAGAGAGAGAGAGAGAGAGAGAGAGAGAGAGAGAAAAAGGAGGAGGAAAAGTGCTGCGCTATTAAAATTGCAGCGGATAAAATATGGATGAAGTCTCTGCGCTTCAGGTGTGTCAGGAAAGATTTAATATGTGTGTGTGTGTGTGTGTGTGGTGGTGGCGTGCGGGAGGAGTAAAAGATTACCACGCAGCAAAGCAGACAGACGGCGCGACCTTTGACCCCACGCAGCAGCCCACTCAGCTGAAAGCTGAAGTGCCTGGATCATCATCCCCGAGAAATTCAGACCAATCTACTCTGACACCGAGGCTCTGTGTGTGTGTGTGTGTGTGTGTGTGTGTGTGTGTGTGTGTGTGTGTGGGTGAACCTGTGTGTGTGTGTGTGTGTATGTGTGTGCGTGAATGTGTGTATGTGAACCTGTGTGTGTGTGTGCTTGTGTGTGTATGTATTTGCATGTGTGAGCCTCTGTGTGTGTGCGGTTGTGTGTGTGCGCGTTTGTGTGTGTGTGCGTATGTGTGTGAACCTGTGTGTCTGTGTGTGTGTGTGTGTGTTTGTGTGTGTATGTGTGTATGTATTTGCATGTGTAAGCCTGCGTGTGTGTGTGTGTGTGTGAATGTGTGTGCGTGTGTGCGGTGTGTGTGCGTGCGTGTGTGCGTGTCTGTGTGTGTGTGTGTGTGTGTGTGTGTGTGTGTGTGTGTGTGTGTGTGTGTGCATGTGTGTGCGTGTGTGCGTGCGTGCGTGTGTGCGTGTCTGTGTGTGTGTGTGTGTGTGTGTGTGTGTGTGTGCATGTGTGTGCGTGTGTGCGTGCGTGTGTGCGTGTCTGTGTGTGTGTGTGTGTGTGTGTGTGTTTGCATGTGTGTGCGTGTGTGCGTGTGTGCGTGCGTGTGTGCGTGTCTGTGTGTGTGTGTGTGTGTGGCTGTGTGCGTAAAGTGTACT
>CM050220.1:9897500-9900000 GCA_027475355.1 Coilia nasus | reverse complement strand
CGTTTCTGCATGAAACATGTCTGATAGAGCTGGGGTCTGTGTGTGGTCCTCTACTGCCTACAGTTGGCTATCCGACAAACAATCCCAATACGACGCTCTTGGCTAGCAAATAACAAGCAGAACACAGCTGCAAAAAAAAGGGAGGGGGAGGAGAGAGGAGAGAGAGAGAGAGAGAGAGAGGAGAGAGAGAGAGAGAGAGAGAGAGAGAGAGAGAGAGAGAGAGAGAGAGAGAGAGAGAGAGAGAGAGAGAGAGTGTTGTGTGTGTGTGTGTGCATCCCTTTTGACCACCAACAATCTGCATGGCTTAACCAAAACCTCAATGCTCTCGCCCATTGAATAGACAGATTGACCTTTCCCAAGATGGCCGCCACTGGGCCAGCGAACGGTGACCTTTTGGAGCTCCTACCATCTGCTGGGACACAGAAGAGAGCAGAGGATGCCAGCTCCCTCAGTAGCCAGCCGAAAAGCAGCAGCAGAGTGTGGAGTAATGTGTGAATTCCCTTTGTGTTTCTGCTTTTGTTGTGTAACATGGCTTTATCCTCCACACATAGAGACTCCACACTTTCTAAGGACCATTGTTTTGTCATGATCACATAAGGCTGGTTTATTTTGTACCAAGAATCATAAAATAAAGTATATATCATCTAATATATATATTTATACATAACATAACTTATAATTTTATTATTATATATTTATTATATTATATTATATATTATATATATATATATATATGCACACACACATACACGCACACACACACACACACACACACACACACACACATATATATATGTTTCTGAGGTTGCAAGTGCTCTTGGTAAAGTTCCGTGGGCAAATGTTCTGTGTTTGTCGAGATATCATCCGCGAGTGGTGGGTGGGTGGTTGTGTGTGTGTGCGTGCACACGAATCTGGTCTTTGTGCTGCTTTAGCAGGCATGAGGCACTGCGCTAAGCCCCTGATCGAGAAACAAGCCACAGACAGAGGCGGCCCGCCTGCCTGCCTGCCCGCCTGCCCGCCTGCCTGCCTGCCTTCCTTCCATCCCCCGCCACTGCTCTCCGCCACAGCTGTCTGCACCAGCGGGGGCCTCGCCGCGCACCAAGAGGGGGGTACGACAAAAAAACTAAGAAGAGAAAATGAGGTGAAAGAGAGGAAGAGAGAGAGCAGGGTGGCAGAGGGGAAAAGAGGAGACAAGGATGGAGGGAGTGATTCTGAAAGAGGAAAAGAGAGAGAGAGATGGAGTGAAAGAGAGAAAAAGAGAGAAAGAGGGACAAAAAAAAACAAAAAAAAAGAAGCTTGCTCTGCCACCTTTCTCCTTTTTCATGCTATCACTTTGACACTATCGCTCTTTTTTCCCCTAAGCTTATCAGTGCTCTTGGTTTTAGTGTAGAGTCAGCTGGAGGAGAGAGGAGAAGCTCAGTTATGGCCTCCTCCTCTTTCTCCTCCTCCTAATTTCTCTCCTCCTTCTCCTCCCCATCCTCCTTCTCTTTCTCTCCTCCTCCACCTCCTCTTCCTCCGTCTCCTCCCCCTTCTCCTCCTCTTCCTCCTCCTCTTCCTCTTCCCTCCTCCTTCCCCTCCTCATCCTCCTCCTCTTTCTCCTCCTCCACCTCCTCTTCCTCCATCTCCTCCTAATTTCTCTCCTCCTTCACCTTCCCTTCCTCCATCTCCCCCTTCCTACTCCTCCTCATCCTCCTCTTCCTCCTTCTCCTCTTCCTCATCCTCCTCCTCATCCTCCTCCTATTTGTCCTCCTCCACCTCCTCCTCCTCCGTCTCCTCCTAATTTCTTGTCCTCCGTCACCTTTCCTTCCTCCATCTCCCCTTCCTCCTTCTCCTCATCCTCCTCCTCTGCCTCCTCTTCCTCCATCTCCTCTTCCTCTTCCTCCTCTTCCTCCCCCTCCTCCTCCTCTTCCCTCCCCCTCCTCTTCCTCTTCCCTCCTCCTCCACCTCCTCTTCCCTCCTTCTCCACCACCTCCTCCTCTTCCTCCTCCTGCTGCTGCTGCTGCTGCTGTGCCCTCTCACAGTGGGAGTTTTGTCTCCCATCATCTGAGCTGGACAGGGACGCTGGGGCGAGGTCACATCTTGACACGCAGCTTGTGTTTAGCTCCAGACAAGTGTCCAGCTATCACACACACACACACACACACACACACACACATGCATGCACCCACCCCCCCCCCCACACACACAAGCACACACATGCACGCACCAACACACACACACATACACACACACACAAGCACACACATGCATACATACACACACATACAAACACACACACACACACACGCACGCACACTATAAACATTTCAGTTCTAACCAATTTAATAAGCCCCACCTCAAGGGCACTTAGTTGTAGGGTTTAGGATAGCTTTAGCTCTTAAAAAAGAGCAAAGGAGGACTCCCTATACATAGTGATGTTACTTCATTTTTATAGTGCCACACAACAATGAAAAGGAAAGTGGAAAATACCCACAGAACTCAACAAAACCCGATTCTCATC
>CM050220.1:9890000-9892500 GCA_027475355.1 Coilia nasus | reverse complement strand
TTTCTTTCGCTGCATATACATCAGAGGACAGAGGGGTGTGATTGGTTGAAGCTTCGTCCAGTAGCAAACAGAGGCATTTGAAAGAGGCGGGTTAAGCCCGCCTTCTGAGAAATGGGTTTACAACACAGCTTGGCCAGACCAATGCTCGCAGAGCATTGACAAGTCGCGATAGCCAGGCTAAGACATCCTGGCTTTGATATGTGAAAACTCTGCCACATATTTGATCCAAAGATTTTCTGAACCAGCTGATTGTAATGAGCACACAAATCATTAGACGGGTAGATCAGGTAATTAATTAAATCACCTGTGTTACTGAAAGTGCCACGACAGAATGGATGCAGTACATGGCAGGGTTTTTATTTTCTAAAGCCGGCCACCTCACCTCTGATTAAAGTTCACCTGGATTTACGAGTGAAGTTGTGACTCGATACTGTTAACCATTTACCCTGCTAAGCTGTGAGCGCCCTGGTGTATAAGAGGAACCCAAGCACCTGTGTCTCCGTTAGCAGAGCACTTTGACTTTCCTGGAGTTTGCTTTTCCTGTGAACCCAGCTGGAGTTTGTTGTCACTGGGAGATTTTTTTTTTTTTTGTGGTGAAGGGAAGTTACCCTCCAGAGAGATTCACAATGAGCAGGTGTGTGCTGTGCTAGCACGCTGTGAAGATTCTTCTGTGTGTGTGTGTGTGTGTGTGTGCGTGTGTATTTGTTATTTGTGTAATTGTTTTTTTTTCTTTTCAAATAACTTTTTTTTGTATTATATTGTGTTATTTATCTGTGTTTTCTTGGAAGGTCTTGTTGAGATAAATACTGTAATGTTGCATCTGTGCTACAGGTTTTTGAACCATAGCACAGCAACAGCACAACCTCTGGGTGTTCACCTGTTTTCTTTCTCTTTATTTGTGGTCTGTAGTATGTGTGTGTGTGAGGAGTGACATACCCTACATGCTTACAAGATTACATGATTACATGTTTGTGAAAAAAACGTTATCAATGACATTCCTTCTACAATTTATCACTGGGCAACCTAATCCCACACACATGCATATATACACACATTCACACATGCTACCAGAAAAAAGGCCACTTAAGCTTAGACAAAACACACCACACACAGTCCTACACACACACACACACACACACACACACACACACACACACACACACACACACACACACACACACACACACACACATGTACACACTCCTACACACACACACACACACACACACACACACACACACACACACAAACACACACACACACACACACACTTCTACACACACATACACACACATGCACACATTCCTACACACACACATGAACAGACACACACACACACACACACACACACACAATCCTACACACACTCGTACACACACACATGAACAGACAGACACACACACACACACACACTCCTACACACACATACACACTCCTACACACACACATGAACAGACACACACACACACACACACACACACATACACACATAAGGGCATGGACAGCTAATGACTGCTCAATTACAGGAAATGAAGGAGCTGCTGTGAGGTCTGTGCTGTGCTGGAGTCATTAGTGATAGTGGGGAAGGGAAGAGGAGTGTCACTCCGGATTAATCCCTCAACAACAGGATCAGGAAGTACATACGCCGCTCCGCTCCGCTCTGCTCCAGTCGCTCTCTCCCCACACATGTGCTCATGTGCTCTGCTCTCATGTCTGCCACTGTCCTGGGGAGCTACAGTATGTCAATCATGCAAATCTGTCTCCTTCTCTTTCCTTTTCTCTCTCTCTCTCTCTTTCTCTCTCTCTCTTTCTCTCTCTCTCACACACACACACACACACACACACACATTCACTCACTCACACACAAACATACACATTCACTCACACAAACACACACACACACACACACATTCACTCACACACACACACACACACACACACATTCACTCACACAAACACACACACACACACACACACATTCACTCACACAAACACACACACACACACACACACACACACACACACGCACACTTGTATAATGACAATAAAGGCATTCTATTCTATTCTATTCTTTTCTACACACACACACACACACACACACACACAGATCAGTACACAGTCATACAGATTTCTACTGAACCTTGTGTTTTTTTCCATTACTGTCCCAGCTTTGGTGCCTGATGCAGCTTTTGTGCATATATAAATACACGGTATGTAAGGTTACAAAAGAACTAATGTACACACAGAGATCGAATCTGTCACCATCAATCAATTCCATCAATTCAAGGTGACATCATTTGCACTACAGTCCCTATATAGCATTGGTATTTCTATTGTTTTTTTATTGTTCTTACTGTTTTATTGTTTTCTGCTGTGTTTCACCTGTGGTAAAGACTGTCAGTTTTAACAGGAGGACAGCATTGCTTTTATGACCCATCAGAACAAAGTCAGCAATTTGAAAATGAAAGGTCTCAGATTGACTAAAATTACATAAAGTGGA
>CM050220.1:9877500-9882500 GCA_027475355.1 Coilia nasus | reverse complement strand
GTGGGCAGGTGGGGAGGTGGGCAGGAGAGGGTGTTTAGGATGTGCCCGAAAGGCTATAATTGAGGTTAACATCTCCCTAGATTGAGGAGCGTCCAGCAACAGCCGTGGCATGAGCATTTTCGCCAGGCTGAAGCACACAGCGTTTTCTTATTTTTTATGTTTTCCTTGACAAAGACACAGCAAAGTTTCAGTGGCTGTGGATACATACTGTCACACAATTCACATCACCGTGGTCCAAGCCATATAAACAGCGGTTAGCGTATACTGGATGTGGCCATTTTACCTGTGTGGACATGTGCATTATTATAGCTATGAGCATTTTCGCCAGGCTGAAGCACACAGTGTTTTCTTATTTTTTATTTATTTATTTTTTTCATTCTTTTTTCACCTCTTTCCTCTTTCCTTCCCTCCCCTCTTCTCCACAGCGGAGATGGGTGCGGACGAGCCCTTCGAGGCAAACACCGCGGGAGTTTAGTCTCGCCTGTTTGTTGTTTGTTGTTCCTCCTGCGAGGGCTTTTCTGTACCTGTCATGTTCCCTTCTTGTCCAACGTTGGAAGCGGAGCTAACCACAGTCGGACTGAAAGCTGTGACGAAGGAAGGCTCTTCAAATTGGGGTTTCAAAATAGCATGCGAGCCACGCAACACTGCATGTCCAACACCGGTTGTGGTGTTGAGCTACAGTCCGCTGTGTGTGTGTGTGTGTGTGTGTGTGTGTGTGTGTGTCTGAAGGGTCCCTGCCCCAGGAAACTTAGCTAAGGCACATGTATCTTCTTGTGTGTACTGTATGTGTGTAGTCTGTTTACTCTGTGTTTCTCTACACCCCTGTTAGCTTATTATGTCCTCCTTTTGTAAGTCGCTTTGGATAAAAGTGTCTGCTAAGTGTAATGTAATGTAATGTAATAATGTGTGTAGTGTGTTTACTCTGTGTTTCTCTACAGACTCTGTTAGCTTATTAGGTCCTCCTTTTGTAAGTCGCTTTGGATAGAAGCGTTTGCTAAATGTAATGCAATGTAATGTAGAAAAGCAAGAATGTGCAGCAGCTGATTTTTGGCTTGTTGCACTGATGCTTGCAATAAAGTCTGTAAATCAAGTCCAGTCTTGCATACCTGGTGTGTAAGCCCTTTAATCAGCCAGCCGGTCAGTAAATGTCATTGCTACTGCAGGTGTCTTAAGAGACAGAGAAAATGATTCTTATGTATCATGGTTCCTAAATGGATAAAATATGTCTTGAAGAATTTTGTTATCTTTTTTACTGTGTCTTAAAGAGCCACTATTCACAACAAATCAAGATCACAGTATGTATCAATGGCAGTATTTTGCTTAACCAAGTCATTGTATTTGTTTTGCCTAAGCACCACAGGAAAGCAGTTTGTCCGTGTGTCCACAGGCCTTGTAACTGCCTGTTTACCCGCCCGCCTTGACTTCCCATAATGCAAATGTGTGTTCTTCCTCCTGCAGTCAGCTGCAAGGCTCTAATTATCCATTTAATTGTAGTCATTGGACAACAACAGTGGCCTATGGAGAGGTAACTACCAACACAGTATACACCAGGACATTGTTTTACCAAAGGAAAGGTTCTAAGGGTTAGGGGCAACAATCAAATCCTCATTATATTTCACAGCTGTTTAAACCTTCCATCTTATCTGAACTGACTATTTTGGGAAATGCCTCTTGACTGAAGCAAGAACTCGGTCCAGCCACTATGTAGAACTGACCCTTAAGTCACTGTGGTGGAAACAACAATGCAATGGATTGTTACTGGTTTAAATTCAATGCACATTTAGATGTAGAATAAAAATTTAATTTGTAATAGGTGGATATTGGTGGACACTGTGAAATAGAATTTTGCAATGGGTGGACATTTCCTGAATTTAAATATGCCTACAGCACAGCAGATGTATATACTGTAAGAAAAACTCATGACGTTGTATAGTACAAACGAGACTTGTCTACAGAGTAGACAGCTATCTGATGTTTGAATAATGCAAGCTCTTACAGGAATTAGGGAGACTTAGACTGTTATTTTCGTTTTGAAAAAGAAATACATCTGTGTACATTTAGTAAGTTAGATGTTCATTCACACACAAGAAATAGGTTTTAGAATCCCTTATCAGATTTGCACCACCCTACAGCCTCTACATACACACAGCCTCAGTACCGACTTCCACTAACCAAACACCCGTCTGTGTTGAAAGCTTCCTGTAGCCTCTTTCCACATGTACACACACACACACACACACACACACACACACACACACACACACACACACACACACGCGCGCGCGTGCACATGCAAACACATACACGTATATATATATGCATGTACACACACACACACTCACACCCACACATACACACACACACACACACACATATGCACATACACACACATGTACACACACAGACACATCCTCTAGAGCAGCAGGAGTCCAAATCAAGCTGATTTCCCTCTTTGATTTGGATGGAGAGAGCTGCTCAGATTGGATTTCACAGAGTACGCGAGGAGCAGGCAGTGGGAGGCAGCGAGAGACGGCAGGGGTGTTTTGCATATTATAATGCAGAGAGGAGAAACAGGGAAGTCAATGTAATAGGCCTCTGCCCCCCCTCCCTCCATGTCTCCTCTTCTCCTCTTCTCCTCTCTGCTCTCATTCCCCCTCTTTCTTTCTAGTTCTTCCTCACACCAACACGTGTGGATTCTCAGAGACAATCGTGGGAAAGCGTTCGTTGTCCAACCACGTTTCCATTTGTACAGAGGAGACTGCATCCGAGATCTCATCCCAACCGCAATATATGGGTCCAACTGCAGCATATTAACTCTGCTTACATTTTTAAATCCAAACCTGAAAATGTAATTTGTCATTATAAATTATATTAGTTTGTATTTCACTAAGAAAACATGTTTTGTTTTGCAAAAATCATACTCTTTTTCTGTTTGTTTTTCTCTTGCTATTATTTCTTTTATGCAGGTGGTGAGATCAGCTTTTTTTTAAAAAACATGGTCTTGTTCTGTTTGTTTTTGTTTTGTCACTATTTCGTCTTTAATGCAGGTGGTAAGATAATGTGAAAGGATTCTACTTGTTTTTTCCTTTCTCTCCCTCAGATTGCATACACCTGACAGTAGCACCCCTGTGTGTAATCAGAATTCCAAGTGCTTTGTATGTGTATATTTGTGTGTATGTCTTTGTGTGTGTTCCTGTGTGTGTGTGTGTGTGTGTGTGTCTGTGTGTCCCTGTTTGTGTGTGTCACTGTGTGTGTGTTTGTGTGTGTGTTTGTGTTTGTGTGTATTTTCCCATAATTCAGTGCACCAAGTAACCACAGTGGCGAGCACGCACGGCTGGGAGATGAAGTGACCATGGTGGGGTCTGCGTTTTTAATTTGTTCTGCCCGGCGAAGTTGGCTAATGCAACGCACCTGCTATCTCTACGCCATCATTAGCCTTCCCAGCCCACCGCAAAGGTCAGGGATAAATTGCGATCAGGCGCGGAGGAGATGGGGCGCGATGGAGGGAGGGAGGGAGGGAGGGAGGAAAGGATGGATGGAGGGATGGATGGATGGATGGATGGATGGATGGAGTGGTGCAGAGATGGAGATGGAGAAGGAGGTGGAAGGGGAGTGCAGTGCACGCGTGCGGTCTTGTTCCTGACGAGCACTAATGCAGCGCTGATGAGTGGGCGTGTGCCGAGAGAGAGAGAAAGAGAGAGAGATTGGGAGAGAGAGATTGAGAGATAGAGACAGAGAGAGAGATTGGGAGAGAAAGATTGGGAGAGAGAGATTGGGCGAGAAATAGAAAGAGAGAGAGAGAGAGAGAGAGAGAGAGAGAGAGAGAGAGAGAGAGAGAGAGAGAGAGAGAGAGAGAGAGAAAGCAGGGCATGATGGGAACGGAGAGAGCACTTCAGACGTGAGGCCAATCTGCCTGCGATTGCTTGGAGCTTCACATGCAACAACCCCCTTTATAAACAACCACAAGAACAACAGCGGCCAAAAACAAGCCTCTGGTGTATCAGCTCTGGAGCAGGGATAGCATGCACAGTTTGACATATTGTTTGGAAGGCACCGTATTTTCACATATGTGGTATCAACGAAAGCACTCACAACATGCAGAGGTCATGTTTTGGGGTATAAGACATCACAGCTGTGGCTACAGCTGAACATATGCAGTAATGAGGAGACTTACTGACAAAAAAGGCCTTCCAATATATTCCACCCAGGAGTAGACAGCAGTAGTTGCTCTACCACTAAGCATACCAGCCTCTGGGGACCTCAGATCAGACAGGGACAGAGCCAAGGAGATTTTAAAATCTGGTCCTGAAAATACTTGTTGGGGGGGTGGCGGGTAAATACATCTCTGTGTGGTGCAGCACTTTCTAATACTGTAGAATTTATTACTATATTATAATTTATTATTATTAAGGTACTGCGCATTCACACTGTTTTTTTTAATAATTACAACTACTTTTTCCCCCTCACTGTTTTTTTTTTTTCTTATGCACACACACGCTCACACACACACACACACAGACGCACGCACACACACACAGACACCCACACACACACACACACACACACACACACACACACACACACACACACACACACTCACACCCACACACACCCACACACACACAGACGCACACACACACACACACACACACAGACGCACAGGCAAATAGCACAGCTACTCATACCTGCACCATGGTAATTAATTGCTGTGGTATTTAGGAGCATTCAAGTAGACAAATATGACAGAGACAGGGACAATTAGGAGGCCTGTTCAAGCTACATTAACTTCTGTTGCTATTGCTACGCTCCTGCTTCCAGTGCGCTCGTGAAAAAACACAAGCACTGGGACTGTTCCTCGCGGGGCAAGCGGATATTAATAAAAGGGAATGGGGGATTGTGTTTATTGTTCCTCTGTAATTGCAAATGAATTTCAATTATCTGCTGTGTCACCCTCGTAAGTAGGTGGCGGGTTGGTGCTCGGACTCACTGGTGGGGAATCG
>CM050220.1:9857500-9870000 GCA_027475355.1 Coilia nasus | reverse complement strand
AAAGTTTTTAATTCACTAACTACACGCAAGTGTGATAAATCGGAAACAGTCATCAGTCCTGTCTTTGTAAGGCTTAGGCCTTTTGTGTTTAGAGTGCTAAAGCACATTTTGTATAGCAATATGGAAATAAATGGTAATAAATTAAATGTAGGAACGCATAAAAAGAAAATGTCAACACATTTCTGAAAATGTCTTTGTTTTTCAAAACACTGTAGGCCAACATGTTGCAGACACACACACACACAGTGCCTGTATTCAGTATTAGAATGTGGAAAATGCAAATTAGTTGCAAATTCATTGCAGCCAACTAAAATATGTTTAGTCAACATATCCTTTAATCGATTAGCCATGTGACATCAGCACTGATGTGTTTAAGATGCCAAAACGCTATTTTCAAGTGCTCAGATTGAACACACATCAAGCACAATATTTGATAAAAAAATGGCCATTTGTACACCATGTATAAAAAGAGGCCTTATACTTTTGTCTTGTCACAGCAGTTCACCATCGCACAACTAGTGTCTAAATGCCAATTCAGATCAAAGTTCTTTGCCAAACCTCTACTTACAGCAGTGTGAAGTGAATGTCGCACAAAGTTATCCAAATTCTACTTGTTTCTTTAGAGTGCCTATGCACACACTAAATTTAAACCTTCCAGACAAACATAACAGTGATGATTAATTATGAGAAAGCAAATTCAGTAAATTCATAGATGATAGTTTGCAATTGTTCCATGTGTTTATGACAATGTTATGTGATGTTTATGAATATGTTATTAATCTGTGACAGAGGGAAGTTTTAAACTGTAGCGTTTTTTTAATCCAGTATCCATTCAGCATTATAACACTTTCATATATGGATATAGTTTACCTGCATTTTCTAACTGCTGCAAATAAAGTTTACCCACCTTTCTTTTTGCACTCCAGAAGCTTTTTCAGACTCTCCACACATTGATTCGTAACACAATAGTAAAGCTTTATGTACAGGCATGTCCATTTATAAATAATTATAGATTTAAGCCAGTGTCAGAAGTTATGATGCACTATGAATAGTCAATGCACATAATGCACACGTTACCAAATTCTATCTTAACAATATTTTTGCTACAGTTTAATTCAAGCAAAGCCGTAAGGTCTCATAGACCAAACAAATAACTATTTCACACCCTAAACATATAATGTTGCTCAGAGACAAAGTTGTTACACACAGGTAGTACAACCACATCCATAGTAGTTGTTTTTAATGGTCAGGAATGCGAACTGAAGAACAATGTCATTATATATATATGTATATTATATGTGTATAATATATATGTATATTTGGGTCACACAATTCAGTGTGTTTATGTGTGTATGTGTCTGCGTGAGTTTGTGTGTGTGTGTGTGTGTGTGTGTGTGTGTGTGTGTGTGTGTGTGTGTGTGTGTGTGTGTGTGTGTGTGTGTGTGTGTGTGTGTGTGAGAGAGAGCGAGAGAGAGAGAGAGAGAGAGAGAGAGAGAGTTTGTGTGAGTGTGTGTGACTGTGTGTCCATAGACTTTTTTTTGCTGTTTCACTTGACTCTGTGGAGGTCAGTTCAGGAGAGCAACTTCTAATGGTAATTCTCCTCAGACTGAAATGCCCTTCCTTACTGCTGATCCATCTCCTCCTCTTCCTCCTCAGCAGCACAGAGGCCCAGTCTCTCCACAGATAAGATCTGCCTTTTCTAGTTTCTACTCCCTCTCCCCCTCTTCCTCCCCCCCCCCCTCTCTCTCTTTTTAAAATCTTTTTTTATTATTTTGAGAAGGAGGGTACTCATTTTCCCTCTAGCCCTGGTGCTGGTGCTGATGTGGCCCTTGTCCTCTGCGAGGCCTGAAGTTTGTTTTGTGCCTGTTCCTGTTGTAGCGCAGGGCTTCGTGATCACAGCCATATGTCTGACTAACGCGGCATCTCACTCTCATTTCCTCCCTCTTAGTCGTCGGCCCGCTCCCCAGCCCTCTCCGCCATCCTTTCTTCCCCCATGCCACCGGCATGTTTTAGAAATGTTTTGATTTTTCAGCCATTTAACCCCTTTAAGATGCTCCCACTATTTTTTAAGATTGTTTTTCCCAAAGTAGCGTGCCCAGGTTGTCATGTGTTAGTGAAGAGTTTCTGTAATGTAGTAGTCATGCTGTAATGTTGTGGTAAAGTATTTTTCCCCCTGCTAGCGAAACAGCAAATTGTTTCACTAGCAGAACAGTGTGTACTAATAGGCTACCAGCGCTGTTTGCTGCTTCAAAACTAATTTTTTCACACCAAACAAAGGTAGTGTGTTGTGTAATACATGGATGATACGAAGTAGAAACAAAATAAAAGAATATTTAATCAAACATATTTTTCTCCTCCCCTCCGAATACACAGGTTCATTTCATTTGCATAAGCAATAAAGTCCTGTGTAACAGACTGCAAATTTATTACGCCACGCACAAACAGCGAGGTACTGTAAACAACACTTTCTCAGACACCGATGCCCTCACAGGCGGCGCGACGCCACCGGGCAAAGCGTTGGTAACACGTCGGGGCAGCGGCTCTGGCGAGGAGTTCGTGATTACCTCATTTTTCACCCAGTTGGCGAGAGGCCACAAAACTTTCAGCCGAAGTGTTAATGAGCGCTGAGAAATTCAGGCAAAACTGCAAAGCCCTTATTTTCATAAAGCGAGGCATTAAAGCAAACGCCAGGCATTAAAGTCTCATTTTTTACGCTGATCCTCTGGCCCTTGGTTTGTATAAACATTTAACTGTTTTCACTTCATCATTCTGAGGCCTGGATAGATGGCCAGTGCTTTGGCGCAGTGACACCCGCCCCCCTCCACACACACTGTATACAGTATACACTGCTCAGTGCTGTATATACAGTATATGCATGTATGTGTGGTGTGTTGGGAGGTGAGGATGCTTGGTGCCCTCACATTTCTTTTATGAGCAGTATATATATATATATATCCTCTGCTTAGAAACCTTAATCTGAAGCAAAAGAAATGCTGAAAAAGTGATCAACCTGTGTCCTGAAGGATCTTCTTGCTGTGGAAAACACTGTGTCGGTACTTAGAATAGGCCTTTTGATAACGTGCTTCGAATATTGAAGGTTTTATTTGTTTCTGTTTCTTTTGTTTCATGTTTGGCTTGAGTCATTGGATTAGTGGCTGGTATCTGAGGTTGGGTTGAGTCATTGGATCATGTGGCTGGTATCTGAGGTTGGCTTGAGTCATTGGATCATGTGGCTGGTATCTGAGGTTGGGTTAAGTCATTGGATCATGTGGCTGGTATCTGAGGTTGGGTTAAGTCATTGGATCATGTGGCTGGTATCTGAGGTTGGGTTGAGTCATTGGATTAGTGGCTGGTATCTGAGGTTGGGTTGAGTCATTGGATCATGTGGCTGGTATCTGAGGTTGGGTTGAGTCATTGGATCATGTGGCTGGTATCTGAGGTTGAGTTAGGGTGTGTTGGGGCTGGGTCACTCATATGTTGTTGTTTTCCATCATGTGATCCTGGTTTTTATAAATAAAAACAGTGAATTGAAAAAAGAACAGGCCTTTTGAAAGATACAGTACCTCTCTCTTTCTCTGCTATGGCATGTTCTTCAGTGGAGAACTGTGGATATGAGGAGAGTGTGTTTTGCTCTGTGTAGCCATGTATTCCTAACAAACATCTTTAGTATTTGTTACTTATGTATGTTACTTCGTTACTTATATATATCGATGCAGAGGCGAGGAGACAAGACGAGACAAGAGAACGAGTATCCTTATGTTTTATATATCGATGCACACATACAGTATAGAGAGGAGAGGAGACGAGATGAGAGAACGAGTATCCTTATGTTTTATATATATATCCACACATACAGTATAGAGAGGAGAGGAGACGAGACAAGAGAACGAGTATCCTTATGTTTTATATATCGATGCACACATACAGTATAGAGAGGAGAGGAGACGAGACAAGAGAACGAGTATCCTTATGTTTTATATATATATCCACACATACAGTATAGAGAGGAGGAGACGAGACGAGAGGAGAGAATAAGTATCCTTATGTTTTATATATCGATGCACACATACAGTATAGAGAGGAGAGGAGACGAGATGAGAGAACGAGTATCCTTATGTTTTATATATATCTATCCACACATCCAGTATAGAGAGGAGGATAGGAGACGAAACAATAGAATGAGTATCCTTATGTTTTATATATCTATCCACACATACAGTATAGAGAGGAGGAGAGGAGACAAGAAAGCTAGTGTCCTTCCTGTCTGAGTGCTCAAACAGTCCAAAACTCACTGAGACGAGAGAGCGAGTGTCCTTGCTGTTTGAGTGTCCAAGGATTCCAAAACTCACAGAGAGTGTTTGACTATGCAGCGCTTATAGAGATGAAGCCTTTTGCTGAGTCTCCTCTATAATGACAATGCCACACTTCTCTCGCACTGTTTTTCTTTTTCGTTTCCCCTTCTCTTCTTTCTTTACCTTCCTTTACCTTTGGCCCAGGCTTTATTTCAATAAGAAATCATCCATTATTTAGCTCCCAAGCCTTCCTGAATCCCCCCCTCACACACACACACACACACACACACACACACACACACACACACACTTCCATTCTGCTGCCCTCCCCCACACCCCCACCCCCAGCACAGACGCCCTGCTGGTAGTCACTTCAAGGACGAGTGAGGAGAAGAGGAGAGAGGGAAGGGAGAGGGAAGAAAAGGAGAGAAGCCGACCCAGTCACCAGATGAGCTTTCAGAAGAGTGCACAGTGCAGCACACAGGCAGACACACACACACACACACACGCGCGCGCACACACACACACACACACACACACACACACACACATACGTACACACAAAGTCTCACATACACATACACACACACACACACACACACTGGCACACACACACACACAAACTCAGACACACACACACAAACACACACACAAACTCACACACACACATACAAACTCACACACACACACACGCACGCACACACACACACACACACACACACACATACGTACACACAAAGTCTCACATACACATACACTAACACACACACACACACACACACTGGCACACACACACACACAAACTCAGACACACACACACAAACACACACACAAACTCACACACACACACATACAAACTCACACACACACACTCATACAAACACACACACATACGCACACACACACACATATACACACACTCACACATACACACATACCCACACAAACACCCACACACACTCACACAAACTCACACACACCTACATACTGTACACACACAAACACACACACACACACACACACACACACACACACACACAGAAATATACTGAACTGTGTGACCCAAATATACATGACTTTGTTCTTCAGTTCAAAGTTTCCCATCCCTAACCGTGGAAAAACACCTATAGAAAAACACCAATAAATAAGTCATGCACAAACCAAATGTGTTTTTTTTTGCCCATGCGGAGAAACTTTCCCCCTCTTGTCTGTAGTTGGTTTGTATTACCTTGCATTATTTTGGCAACTCTGTGATTGTTCCAGATCCTTAAAATATGTGGGTGACGTTAGATTAGTGCTATTGTATGGCACATGTACCAAATATGCATTCTGCTGAGGAACAATGAGTAGCACGAAGACGAAGTGATTTTGAATATAGATATACAGTACAAATATAGTCTCTCTTTTCATGTATCTTTTTCTCTCTCTCTCTCTCTCGCTCGCTCTCTCTCTCTCTATCTATCTGTGTGTGTATGTGTGTGTGTCAGTTACTGAGTCTGTCACAAGACTGGCTGGCTCCACCTCAAAGACCATCTTTCATCTGAAATGCTACCTCAGAAGGGAGAGGATGCTATCATAGCTCTGGTCTAATGCAAAAAAATAAAGTTGCAGCTTTGTTTCACACTTCAGACGCCACTAATGATGATTTCCTCCCTTTTTTCCCTCCTCATTCAAACGCACAAACATCACGTCCAGTGAGACTCACTGTGACAGAAAAGTCTCCTCACATTACAATTTGCAGGGAAGAGATGTAATAATTTCCCTTGAAAACTGGGGCTCGACGCTGCGGATGGTAATGATGGAATCTTTGATGTTTAAATTAGGATATCACACACACCAGGAGCTATCCTCAGCGGGCTCCACCTTCTTACGACAAGATTAGCAGCCAAAGCAGAAGCCATTACTGTGGTTTATTTCTGCCAGAACCTGCTCGCAGAGGCACAGTCACAGTCACACAGCCTGGATCCCTGCCACACGCAGACACAGACAGACACTGAGCAGGATAGACAGAGCAGGAGGAGGAAGGGAAGTAACAGTGACTATGTTTGCACTTAAGTATCCCGAATATGAGGCTTATCTCAGCCTCTTAGCAGGCGCTACGACTCACGGCGCTACGACTCACTGTGACACTGTGAAAAAAACACATAACTACAACATTACAACATTACTACAACATTACTACAACATTACAGACAGTCTTTAGTAACGCATTACAACTTGGTCATTGCCATTGTGGTAATCAAAAAGTTATAATAGGAGGTGCGTCTTACTAAAGAGTTAAATTCAGGATAAGGTGTTTACATCAACGCAAAGTAACTGGGTTATTAATATCCCGGTTTACATGAAAAACACTAGTATCCCGATTTCTTGTTACACAGACAACGCTGTCAGAACGTTCAGTATTTGGGATAAGGTGTTTACTGTACATGCCACAGTATCCCGGTTTCTTTCGGAGTACTCCACCTAGCATATCCCGATTTCTCAGAAACCGGGAGAAGGGTTTATTTGGGATACTGAATTCGGTAAAAAAGTGTTTACATGCGCAAGCGCAAAGCCAGGATACTTAATGTCCTGATCATATTTGGGATACTTAAGTGCATGTAAACGTAGTCAGTGAGCAAAGGAGTAAGGGAGGAGATGAGAAATGAAACAGACACAACAAACAAGTATGAGAAATAAAAAAAAAACAGTTACACTTTATTTAAAGGTGTCTACATAAGAGTGACATGAGCCCTTTATAAACATTACATGCCACATATCATCACCATTAATGACACTTTATTCATGTTTATGACTGCTGCCATTAAGTGTCATTCAGATTTTGCATTGTCTGCCTCCCACAAAAAATATCAACTTAACATAACAAAAACCGTGTGACACTTAATGGCATCAGTCATAAACATATATAGGGTGATTAATGTTCATGATACAGTATGTATTATGCCATGTTTATAACATGCTCATGTCACTCTTATGCAGACACCTTCAAATAGAGTGTCACCACATAAACAAATGAAATGAAAAAGGGCAGATGTTTCAAGTAGACTAGAGGAGGGGAATATGAAATAAATGTTTTATGAATTTGTGAGCTGAATAGCTATTGAAATTTTTCATTTGTTTAGATGAGGATCTTTAATTTTTATTGAACATGTGTACCTGACATACCTGGAAGAGAGCGAATGTGCTTCTATCTGTGAGGCAAGGTTAAACATCCTCTAAAACACAACTCTTACGCTGATAGCAAGTGCTGTGAAGTGAAAAGGCATCAGTGACATCAGTGCTGAAGGTCGCTTGCGAAATGAAGGCCAATTATCGGTCCCCTTTAGCAACGGCAGAGTGTGTGTGTGTGAGTAGACAGAGTGTGTGTGAGTGTATGTGTGAGTAGACAGAGTGTGTGTGAAAGTGTGTGTGAGAGCGTGTGTGAGCAGATAGAGTGTGCGTGTGAGTAGACAGAGTGTGTGTGAGTGTGTGTGTGACAGTGTGTGTGAGTAGATAGTGTGTGTGAGAGTGTGCGTGAGTATATAGAGTGGTGCTGGATGTGTGAGAATTGAAGAGGTTGACTGCAACCTGACCATACACAAAGAGCTGATTACCTCTTCCTGCCTGGCTTTAAACACACACACACACACACACACACACACACACACACACACACACACACACACACACACACACACACACACAGAGATTGACAGACAGACAGAGAGAAAGAGAGAGAAAAGTGTATCTATATAACACTATTATGTGGCACACTCAATCACAGCCCCACACAAATACAAATGCCTACGCAAAAGCATATGAATGCATAGCTCATTCCTACTACAGTGACATACAAAAACGCAAAACATTCCTTCATATATGGACTTGATATTTTATATCATCATCACATATGAACCTGCATAGACACATAAAAGGACAACGTTTTCTCTCGCTCTCTCCCTCTTCCTCTTCATCTCTCACTCTCGGTCCATCTCCCTCTCTCTCTCTCTCTCTCTCTCCCTCTCTCTGTCTCTTGCTTTCTCTCATTGCCACTCATACTTGATATACACACCTCCCTCTCTCACACACAGTAGGGGACATACATTACTGGCTTGCCTTAGCCACACACACACACACACACACACACACACACACACACACTCAAACACACATTCGCGCACACACACTCAAACACACACTCGCGCACACACACACACACACTCATACAGAGACATACAGTGGTGCCTTGCCTTAGCCACCATTAAAACTCTCTAGCTGCTGCACTGAACTGCTGCCTGTCACAAGGATCCTCTCCATGCCAATCAGCCTTACATTCACACACTCGCATACACACACATGCACATACACACACATGCACACACACACACACACACACATACACACACACACACACACACACACACACACACACACACCGACACACACACACACACACTACACACTACACACACACTACTCCTTTACATCACGGACCCAGCTGTAATGTCACTGTACAAGTTAAGTATTTGTGCTCGGAGAACTTGTCTCTGAGCCAGTGCAGTATACCCAATGTTATTATAGTAGGAGAGTTATGGCACGACACGACACATTTCTCCAACTTCTCTCCAACTACAGCAATGCCAAATGCAGTGAGTCCAGTCCTGTGCATGTGAGAGAGGGAGAGGGAGGAACAGCCAGGGCTTCCCAGGCCTATAAGGTAAAGGCCTGAATGTTTCACACCTCCTTAATGTTTCATGGACTGCAGGTGGAGAAAGGCAGCTGAAAGTACAACTGACAGTTCAAACAAGGAGCAGAGTAAGTTTCTGTGTGAAGTATGACTTTCTGGGAGTAACTTTCTGTGTGAAATATAACTTTCTGGGAGTAACTTTCTGTGTGAAATATAACTTTCAGGGAGTAACTTTCTGTGTGAAATATAACTTTCTGGGAGTAACTTTCTGTGTGAAATATAACTTTCAGGGAGTAACTTTCTGTGTGAAATACAACTTTCTGGGAGTAACTTTCTGTGTGAAGTATAAGTTTATGGGGGATACTGTGGAGCAGTTGGCCACAGCGACTGTATCAAAAGCAGACATGTGTACATGTTGATCCAGGTTCGAATACGGCCTGTGGTCATTTCCCAATCTTTCGCTCTCTCTCATCATCTTCCTGTCCTTCTGTTCACTGTCCTGTCAAATAAAAGTTCAGTTCAAAGTTAAAGTTCAGTTATATGATATAGCACATTTTATACAACAGAAGCTGACCAAAGTACATAAATAGAATAAAATAAAGTAATAATAATAGAATAATAAAATACATAATAAAGTAATAATTCAGTAATAGAATAAGATTAAGTAAGTAAGTAAATAAAAATATGAATGGTAAAAATGAAAGAAAATAATCAAGAGTGTTTAAAAGAAATTACATTTTTAAACAAATAAATAAACATACAACAATTATATAGAAATATAATAAAAAATAATGGGCAAAAATGCCAACAAATATACTTTACTGTAGTATACAACTGTCCCTGCTGAGGAGTGGGTCATCGGGGTTTTCATGTCTGCCATCTCTGGGTCCAACAGGTGGGGCAGAGACAGAGTTGCTGTGTCTGACTTCCCAACATAAGTGCTCCGGGGAGGCATCTAGTTTCATATTTTAAAAGTGTGTGTGTGTGTGTGTGTGTGTGTGTGTGTGTGTGTGTGTGTGTGTGTGTGTGTGTGTGTGTGTGTGTGTGCGTGTGCGTGTGTGTGTGTGGATGTGTGTGTGTCTGTGTGTGTGTCTGTGTGTGTGTGTGTGTGTGTGTGTGTGTGTATGTGTGTGGATGTGTGTGTGTCTGTGTGTGTGCACATGTGTGTGTGTGTGTGTATGTGTGTGTGCGCGTGTGTGTGTGTGTGTGTGTGTGTGTGTGTGTGTGTGTGTGTGTGTGTGTGTGTGTGTGTGTGTGTGTGTGTGTGTGTGTGTGTGTGTGTGTGTGTGCATATGATTATGCTGTCTCTCCAGGTATGTGTGTTTATGTGTGCTATATCCCCTGAAGCAATGTTTACTCATTTGCATGGTGAAGCCCAATAAGTCAAACAGATGAAAGATAAACAATACACAGTAGTGTGTGTGTGTGTGTGTGTATTTATGTGTGTATGTGTGTGTGCACGCATGTGTGTGTACATGTGTGTGTACGTGTGTGTGTGTGTACGTATGCATATGTGTGTGTATGTGCATGTGTGTGCGCGTGCATGTGTGTGTCAGTGTGCGTGTGCGTGTGTGTGTGTGCGGGTGTGTGTGCGTGTGCGTGTGCGTGTGCTTGTGCGTGTGCGTGTGTGTGTGTGTGTGTTGATAATGAAAAACACCACAGATGAATGACAGCAAACAGCAGCTCAGCGGCCCCATGGGAATAGCCACTCCTGTCCACACGCGACCAACGGAGTCATCTGGTCCCTCATTTGCTAATAGAGCCTAATTAATCACTCTCTCAAACCAGGAAGAGGGTGCCTGCCTTCCTCCCCACTTCCTGTTTATTTTATTATTTAGGAAAAACAGGCAAAAAGACTACAGGTTGGAGGTGCACCTCTGACCAGAATAGAAAATGGCTGAGGAGAGACAATGTGTGCTCTAGTCAGTGACTGCGTGGCCACCTTAGTGATTAACCAGAGTGACGGACATCCTCTGACTTTATCTTGCTGACTGTCACATGGAGGGGGGAGAGGAGACCAGAAGGGATGATGACATTCACTTTTCTTTCACGGAAAACAGAGAGAGGAGAGAAAGGAGAAAGGACAGACGCTTGTCCTCCTTTCACAGCAGGCTTTTCATCTGTAATCCTCAAACACCCCCCCCCCACCCCCCCCCACCCCCCCACTAGCCCCCGTCCACCCACCACTCCCCCCCCCAAACTCACCAGCACCACCCCTCATTATTGCCAAATTACATGCAAATTTCTCCAAATAAATGAGTTTTAAGTACTTGACAACCTGTCAGGCCAGAGAATATTGAAACGTCCTGATGGCTGGATAAACAATCAACAATAATCACTCTATGCAAATTTGATATTTCCCACACAATTATCAGCAAGAGGGGAGGACGGAGAATGGAGAGCGAGCGCTATAAATATCTGGACACAATGCTCATCTGGCCAGCGTTCAGGTTTTCCTGCTCCTGCTCCTGCTCCTACAGAGGAATGCAAATGATAAATTCTTTAGGATGTAATTGATTCAAGCGTTGCTTGCGCTCCTGTCTGTTTTATTGTCCTGTTTCCTCTCTGTCTGCTCGCTTAAAAGAAAGAATGAAAGAAAGAAAGAATGAAAGAAAGAAAAAACACCCTTTATCTTGCAGGTTTGAATGCGGAGGAAGAATAGGCGCTCGGGATGAGTGAATGAGCGAGAGAGAGAATAAAAGGAAAGTGAGGAAGAGAATGAGGGACCCTTTAGTCTAGGCTTCATTTCATCTTCTGTGTCTGTGTGTGTCTGTGTGTGTGTCTGTGTGTGTGTGTGTGTGTGTGTGTGTGTGTGTGTGTGTGTGTGTGTGTACGTGCAAGCATGCCAAAGCATGAATGTATGTGTGTGTGTGTGTGTGTGTGTGTTTGTATACATGCGTGCGAGCATGAGTGTATGTGTGTGTGTGTGTGTGTGCGTGCATGCATGCCAGCGCATGAATGTATGTGTGTGTGTGTGAGTGTGTGTGCGTGTGTGTGTGCGCGTGTGTGTGTGTGTGTACCCATTTATGTTTGTGGATTTGTGTGTGTGTGTGTGTATGTGTGTGTTGCCGTGTGTATCTGCAGTGGATTGTAATACCTTTTTAAACAAATGCAGGATGCAGAACTCTACATATACTGATCCTCCTGCTAGATAGTCTCCACATTTTCAGTCCTCAGAGGATTAGGACTGACAACACTTTATCAACTAATTTAAAGAAACACACTTCCCCATAACATACTTTCAGGGGCATTAATGAATATTTGACAGTGATTCACACGCACACACACACATACTCACACACACACACACACACACACAGATAAACACACACACATATGCACACTTACACACACAAACAAAGAAAACACACCCGTTCACACTTCTCTGTCACCCTTTCATTTGCACTGACAACTGGAAATTCATCATTACATTCTGCCATCCTCTTCCTCTGTGTGTTTGAAGAGCACAGAGCGCAAGGTGTGGCTCATTATCAAGCCCTATATCAAGCTGTTGCCTACACCTTCACTACTTTTACTTCTGG
>CM050220.1:9847500-9855000 GCA_027475355.1 Coilia nasus | reverse complement strand
GAGGGAGAGGGAGAGGGAGAGCATGAAAGGTGGAGGGGAGGGGGTTGGCAAGAAGTTCAAACAGTGCTGCTGATACCTGCCTTTCTACTGAGGAAAAACCTAAATGAAGTGTGCGTGTGTGTGTGTGTGTGTGTGTGTGTGTGTGTGTGTGTGTGTGTGTGTGTGCGTACGTGCGTGCGTGTGTGTGTGTGTGTATGTAACTGATGACTAAAGAAGATGCCCACACACATACACACAGCAAGACAGAGAGGGAGAGAGAGAGAGAGAAAAAAAGAGAGACAGACAGAGAAAGAGAGAGAGACAGAGACAGACAGAAAGACAAACAGAGACAGAGAATTTAAGTGATAAAATTATTCTTAATTTTATATAATTATAATTTTAATTTTATATAATTGTATATTTTGCATATCCGTATCTTTTCTTGGCTTTGATAATGAAGTTCTTTACTGCCATTTAATGGTTACTAACAGTGTTTTTATTAAAATGCATATCAGTTTCATCTGACCTGTACTTACCAAATATATCCTCCTTAAAAGCATCTTTCATGTCATTAGAGCTGTCAATATTGCGAAGTCTTTTCGCAGAAGGTTTTTGAAGGGGGCTGTGAAATGAAATAGTAATGACTGATCTGTAAAAACAAAGATTTGTGCTCTTATGTGTCTAAGCAAACTAAATATATATTCCATTAAACTGAAAAGTATAAAATGCCTCACAGTATTCACCAGAAAAAAGAACACAGAAATTTTTCATTTTCCAGTGGTCACACTGCTGCACATAGTTTGCCAGAGAGGAATGTGTATGTGAGTCAATATAGCTACAAACTGCACAACCATCTTCACAAGATCCATGCATGTGTCAAGGACTCTCTCTCTCTCTATCTCTCTCTCTCTCTCTCTCTCTCTCTCTCTCTCTCTCTCTCCTCCCCCTCTCTCTGAGCCTGCTTTTTCCTCCATGACAAATGGGTTCAGGAAGACTGGCACATGGAGGACATAAGCCCTTCAGTGCCAGCATCTTGAGACCCCAGTGAGAATCCCCTATCCGTATCTGCTACCTCATATGAATCTAAATCTTCATGGCTTGGAGACATGCTAAGGCTAACATGGAATTGGAGACATGCTAAGGCTAACATGGAATACTGTATGTGCAATGATATCTGAGAGACAAATCCAAAGATTTTGATCATGGGTAAAGTAGTTGATGTATTTCTGAATTATTTTTTTGTCTATACCTTTAATTTTGCCTCCATAGATCTTATAGGAGAAATGACACATTTCAGCCATCTTAACTGACCTCGGACAACACTTCTGTTTTTTGTACTCTGGACTAACCATGGTAGCCTGGTAAACCAGCCCCTCGTACTTCATTTCATTTTGTGCAGAGGGTCTGGAAGTGCTTTCATTGACATTGCTGTACTAAGCAAGATTTTTCCTAACCAATCAGCGAACAGAGGAAGTGTTCATCAGCGATGATAGCGATGATGATAGTGTGTAGGCAGGCTAATTGCATATGTCACGACCAGACGTTTGTGACTGGGTAAAGTCAGAGCCACTTGTTTTAAACTTCAGCAGAGTCCACACCTCCAGGAAGAAATTTAAGTACGTTTCTCAATCCAGCACTGCCAGACCCTCTGTACAAAATGAAATGAAGTACGAGGGGCTGGTTTACCAGGCTACAACCACAGCACCTCTGCCACAGAGGAGCCCTGCTCCCTTCCAATGAGCCCGTTAAAGGTAGAACTGAGACAGACTGCTCTCTTCTGTTCTCTAACACTAGCCTGGTAACCCAGCGCCTCGCACTTCATTTTATTTTGCACAGAGGGTCTGGCAGTGCTGTATTGAGAAACAATTTCTTCCTGGTGGTGTGGAGTCTGCTTAAGTTTAAAACAAGTGGCCTTGCTTTACCCAATCGCTAACGTCTGGTTGAGACAGAGTGCTCTATTCTGTTCTCCAGCACCTGGTTAAGGGCTGCCCTGGGGCCTCAGACAGGTTTGGGGAATGCCCCAGACATCCCGCCATGAGTATACCTGCCAGGAAAGACCACGCCAAGCGGAATGATGGAGAGAAACTTCATCCTCTGAATATAGACATCTTCTTTGAATGGTCAGAAACTCTCCTGGGGAGAGAGAAGGCATGATTCTTGTGCATCTCAATTATGTTAGGGATAATGAGTGACACGGTGTTCGTATATCAGAAAGTTAATGCACGTTCGAGGTGGTAATGCGAGGTGGTGATATATATTACACCATTGCTAACAGGATAAAAACTATACTGACATTGTGTAAAAAAGTAGGTAAAGTAAGTAAAGTAAAAAGGAATTATGTCAGTGAAATATATAAAGTTTCATTTTGAAACTTTATTTAGTCCATGTTGATCAAATCAATAATATATTTCTGTGAACATAATGTATAATGTAAGCTACTTTCAGCTGGACATGGTAAAGGGTTTTGTACAGTGGTACAGTGGTATACTGTTTCTGACTTCACCTAGTGCATTACCTGACACATTTGCTGTTCCAAACATACTTTCCCTCTCACTATCCCAACAGATGGACAAGAAGAGCAGAGGGGAAGGGGGGAATACTGCGGAACGAAAGAGAGACTGAGAACAATAGGCAGAAGTATGAATGGTAGACTGGGAGAAATTCTTCTCAAAACGAAACAGCAGGACATGGACAACAGTTTGAATGCCAGGTGTCAAGTCAAGCTGAACCCCTTACATCTGTAAACTGGTGTGTGTGTGTGTGTGTGTGTGTGTGTGTGTGTGTGTGTGTGTGTGTGTGTGTGTGTGTGTGTGTGTGTGTCTGTGTGTGTGTGTCTGTGTCTGCGTGTGTGTATGTGCGTGTGTGTGTGTGTGTGTGTTTGCGTGTGTGTCTGTGTGTGTGTGTGTGTGTGGTGTGTGTGTGTGTGTGTGTGTGTGTGTGTGTGTGTGGTGTGTGTCTGTGTCTGTGTCTGTTTGTGTGTATGTGTGTGTCTGCGTGTGTGTCTGTGTGTGTATGTCTGTGTGTTTGGGTGTGTCTGTGTGTGTGTGTCTGTGTGTGTGTGTGTGTGTGTGTGTGGGCTCTACATCTCCTTGACACCAGCATGGAGCACCAGTATGGGCTAGAGGGGGTGTGGGAGCGAAGGAGGTCTTCATATGCGGCCCAGTCCCTGTGTCAACACACTGGCACTCAGCCCCCAAAATAGACACAGATGGCATTCTCTGCTGGAACAGAACCACACAACTAATCACTTTCAGGAGTGGGCCTGAGCATCTGAGACCTATTGTTGGAGTGATGCGAAAACAAATTTGGGCTATGGTTCCTCTGAGAGATTGGGCACCTATAGCAGGTGATGCGTGATGTGGTGAGGTGCATCTAAAGGACCATATGTTCTGTCGCTTGCAGGGTATTTGGGTGTTTGGTGGTCAAATGCATTTCACGTGTGTGTGTGTGTGTGTGTGTGTGTGTGTGTGTGTGTGTGTGTGTGTGTGTGTATGTGTGTGTGCACTAGCATAAGGATTTGTGTGCACATGCTGCACATCTTCTTGTCTCATTTTGTTATTGACATCACAAACACACATACACAGACCCATGCACACACACACACACACACACACACACACACACACACACACACACACACACACACACACACACACACACACACACATATACACAGACCCACGCACACACACACACACACACACACACACACACACACACACACACACACACACAAACACACACACACACACACACACACACACACAGACCCATACACACACACACACACACGCGCGCGCACACACACACACACACACACACACACACACACACACACACACCAGTTTACAGATATAAGGGGTTCAGCTTGGGTTGACACCTGGCACTGAAACTCAAGTGTTTTCTCCAAGAGCCATCAGCCACAGATTAAACACGTGAGAAAGGAGGCTGACAGAGGACTGAAGAGCCACTGAGGATCTGAAGAAGAGGAAGAGAGAGAGAGAGAGACAGAGAGACAGAGACAGACAGACAGACAGACAGACAGACAGACAGACAGACAGACAGACAGACAGAGAGAGAGAGCAATGACACAAAGACAAAGGGGGTAGTGGAAACAGTGGATAATGGGAGGAGAGAGAGAGAGACAGAGAGAGAGGGTAAGAGAGAGAGAGAGAGACAGAGAGAGAGGGTAAGAGAGAGAGAGAGAGAGAGAGAGAGAGAGAGAGAGAGCAATGACACAAGACAATGAATAGGTAGAAGGGGGTAGTGGAAACAGTGGATAATGGGAGGGGGAGAGAGAGAGACAGAGAGAGAGGGTAAGAGAGAGAGACAGAGAGGGTAAGAGAGAGAAGAGTGGATTGGAGAGAAAAGACTGCAGGAGATATCAGTGACGCAGAGGAACGAGTAGAGCTATGAGCTGGAAGGGATCAGACCTCACATCTGAGAGGGGATTTATCCACAGAAAAACACTCCACTGAAGAACCTACATAAATTACATTTTAAGATACCAGTTATTTAATATTATTCACTTGCTTACTTGCATTGTTCTTCAAAAGACATATTTTAAGGTATATCATAGTGAAATCGAGTTTGGGTCTGTATAAGTTCTGAAGAAACATTATTTAGTTTATAGCCATTGGAAATCAACTGTCCAAAAGTAAAAGGAAACTCCTTAATAGAGGAAAGAAAACAACAGAAAGCGTACATAGAAACCGTAATCGATTAAGTGATTAAATTACCTTAAACAACAAAAAGAACAGCTCGTCATCATTTGTAATGATTAACAAAACATAAACACTATTTGAGGAGTTTCGCACTCAGGAGATTGTGTCCCCACGTACAACATAAGAACTTGATTGGAAACGGCAGCACTCTCACAACACTGCAAGCTTTTCCTTAACGAAATGCAGAGCTCACACCTAAGGAAAGGACAAAAACACACAACAAATAATTTGAGACATATGTCAAGACTCAGACATGAGAACCAGACTTCAAACCCTCTCATAAACTTGGGAAAAATACTCTGTTGGAAGCAGCATAACATGCTTGGAGGGGATGGCATTATGATTAATGACACATGGGATTGAATGATTAACATAAAATAAACAATGCCAAAACACTACATTTTCCTGAGCCTTCCTCTCGGATGACAGACAAACAGAGCGGCTTCTAATTCCTGCCTGCCAAGAGATGCCTATCAAGACAAGAGTGGTTTCAACCCCTCAAATTTCAAACCTAATGCTGAGCGTGGAAAACCAATCACAAGCAGAATATTACAGTTGCAAATCCATTCTCGGGCTCCACATTCATCCCCAGTTCTCTTTCGAGCATCAAATCTTTGTTGTGATTGTGGAGAAGAAAAAAAGTGACAACACACACTTCTATTTCTTTTCTCTTTTTCGCCATCCTCTTGCTCTGTCTCTCATACCACCCCACCTCCACACCACCCCCCAACCCAACCCCCAACCCCCCTCTCTGTCTCTTTCTGTGTTCCATTTGAAGCCACTCGGAGGAATGTTAGTTATTACCATCATCAGTGAAGAGGAAGAGCCGCGCGCTGACAGGCAATCT
Source organism: Coilia nasus (assembly GCA_027475355.1). Taxonomy (NCBI): domain Eukaryota; kingdom Metazoa; phylum Chordata; class Actinopteri; order Clupeiformes; family Engraulidae; genus Coilia; species Coilia nasus. The sequence goes on along the minus strand of CM050220.1, from coordinate 9,849,450 downwards.
CTCCGCGGTGCCAGGTCTGGTGTGCAGCTCGCAGTCATATTGACAGGACACGGCTTACGCGCCGCACACGCGAGCCCACTACATGCCTAATGGCATTTCAAGTGTTCAGCGTGTAGTGCTGCCCAAACCTCCCCTGACTCTGCCACATCGTTGTCAACAAGCGGCAGCAGCGGTGGCTGTTGTGTGTGTGTACCAAGAGCCACACAACAGCAGGGGGTACAGTAAAAACAAGAGTGCGGAAACACTGTCAATTCCAACCACATGGAGATGTTTAGGAGGAAAGTGTGCCCAGACATGAATATTCTTATGTGGATTATGTGATTCTCTCTCTCTCTCTGTCTCTCTCTCTGTCTCTCTCTCTGTCTCTCTATGTCTCTCTATGTCTGTTTGTCTGTCTCTGTCTGCTTCTCTCTCTCTCTCTCTCTCTCTCTCTCTCTCTTTATCTATCTCTAGCTCATCCTCTCTCTCTCTCTCTCTGTCTCTCTATGTCTGTCTGTCTGTCTCTCTCTCTTTCTCTCTGTCCCTCTCTCTCTCTCTGTCTCTATGTCTGTCTGTCTGTCTCTCTCTCTTTCTCTCTGTCCCTCTCTCTCTCTCTGTCTCTATGTCTGTCTGTCTGTCTCTCTCTCTTTCTCTCTGTCCCTCTCTCTCTCTCTGTCTCTATGTCTGTCTGTCTCTGTCTGCTTCTCTCTCTCTCTCTTTATCTATCTCTAGCTCATCCTCTCTCTCTGTCTCTCTCTCTTTCTCTCTGTCTCTCTCTTTCTCCCTCTCTCTATCTTTCTCGCTCTCTTTCTGACTCTGTCAGTCTGCTTCTCTCTGTCTCTCTCTCTCTCTCTATGAGTGTGTGTGTGTGTGTGTGTGTGTGTGTGTGTGTGTGTGTGTGTGTGTGTGTACGTGTATGCATGTGTGTGTATGCCTTCTTGTATTTTGCCTCTTATTCTCACATAATTAGTTCAAAGGTCTTGGAGTGCTATGGAAGCTGCTACTTTTGATCCAGCCTACTCCTGCGGTATCTATCGCCTCTCCATGCTACGTCAGAAGAGCTCTTGTTAGGGCTTAGAGCCACTAATCCAAGCCAGGATTCCTCAGCACGTCTGATCCTACAGCTGGGATGAAAGATTTAGACTCTCACCTTGTTCTCTCTGAGCCCCCCTCCCTGCTCTCCTCTCCTCCTCTCTCAGTCTCTCTCTCTCTCTCTATCTCTCTCTTTCTCTCTCTCTCTCTCTCTCTCTCTCTCTCTCTCAGTCTCTCTCTCTCTCTCTCTCTCTCTCTCTCTCTCTCTCTCTCTCTCTCACCATCCATCCTCTGTTTTCTTAGAGTGTGTAGCAGCACTAGTGATGATTATTTTAAAGCGCGCAGAGATGGTTTGTGTGCTTCCGAAACCTTGCTTAGCCAGAACAAAGCATGGGGTGCACTGTGAGCTAACAAAACGTGGCTTCAAAGGCTCTCTCGCTCTGTGATATGGGAAACCACAGCACGGAAGCTTGCAGTCTCCAATACTGATGCTACCAGCATCCCCCGCCATAGATAGAGCACAAAACCTGCAGCACACAACTCTAGCCTGCAGATTTCGCAAAGAAGCTCTGAGATATGAGATTCTCACAGCTTCTCTGGGTCAGCCATAAACTGTGTCGCTTGGCACTCTTCACCGTGCATTCAGCAGCTTGTTATGGACTATGTCAATGAGCAAATCATTAAAAATAATTATTAAAAATAATATATAATGTTTTTTTTTTTTTTATAAATTACAAGCAGCAAAGTTCGATCGGATTCAGAGTGAAGGCAGAGATATACAGTATGATTCCACTGCAGGAGGCAGGGTGAGTGAGGCTGGGTGAGTGAGGCAGGGTTAGTGAGGCAGGGTGAGTGAGGCTGGGTGAGTGAGGCTGGGTGAGTGAGGCAGGGTGAGTGAGGCAGGGTGAGTGAGGCTGGGTGAGTGAGTGTGAGGCTGGG
>CM050220.1:9830000-9842500 GCA_027475355.1 Coilia nasus | reverse complement strand
CATCATCCCACCTTTCTGCATGTTTTTGTCATCTTAATTCACACAATCCTAACTGAACATGGCAGGTATGGATTGATAGTTCAGCCTGTTACAGTTACCTTGGCACAGAGTGTCCTACTTCCTGTTTTGTTTATTTATGACTCTGTCCAACATTCTTTTCCCTCCTTTTCAACCGTTGGTGTTGTTTGGTCTGCATCTGGCAAAGGACAACAGCTTCCCGCTAGCAAGCAGCAGGGCTTTAGCGGGCTATCTCAATGTGATATACAGTAGTTCCAAAATTAATGGAGGCATGCGCACCAGACAGACTCAATAATGAGGTCACGTCTCAGTCTCAGTCTCAGTCTTAGTCTCAGTCTCAGTCCTTCAGCAGCATCTACTCTCTCTGTGCCATGCTTCTCTTGACTTCTCTGTCAGCCTGAAGTGACTGTGTGACTCCGTCACTGATTTCTGATTTCTGCTTTCTAGTAGAGCAGATAGGCAGAGATCAGGAGCCAAGTTTACCTACTCATATCTCTCCCTCATATTCACACACAGACACTGTCACTGACACACACACAGGCACACACACACACGCGTGCACACACACACACACATGCATGCAGAGAGAGAATAAGAGAGGGAGAGAGAGAGAGAGAATAAGAGAGGGAGAGAGAGAGAGAATAAGAGAGGGAGAGAGAGTGTGAGAGGGAGGGGGGGGATTTTCTCTTTCCCTTGCTCTCGGTCTTTTCTCTCTTTTTCTGCTAGTCACCGGGGAGTGCATGAACTATTCCATATGTCAGAGCTGTCAATCATAACAAAATGTGGGAGGTATTTTTCAAGAGCTTCATCACTTCTCTCTCTCTTTCTCTCTCTCTCTCCTCACCCTGTTTTTCTCTCTCTTATTCCCACTCTCTCTCTCCCTCTTTCTATCTTTCTCTCTCTCTCTCTCTTCTCTCTCTCTCTCTCTCTCTCTCTCTCTCTCTCTCTCTCTCTCGCTTTTATGTTTAATTGACTTAATGTCATTAATGTTGGTTGCTGTTTCAGACTTGTGCAGGTAGGTAATAGATGGATTAGATGTTAATACACGTGAATAGATGTTAATAATCGCAGTTGTTATTTCCTTAAGCAACACGGCTTGGTTTAAAATAGCTACAGTATAATGATTACGTCTGCTTACACCTTGAACTTCCACAATATACAGTCTATGTACATCAGATCATCCACAATTATGCTATGAATGTTACCAACTACAGACAGAACTTGTCAGTCATCGATCACAATCAGACACGGATGAATGTGCAACCACAGACAGATTTTCATAGGAGCCTCTGTGTCTTCCTGGCTGTAGGAATTCTCGTCATAAATACAGCAGTCTTGCGTGATTTCAATCACCACGGTGGTAATATCTATCTAGCCCCCCCTAGCTAGCTAATATTCACAAAGGAAAAGTCAGAACGCCATTCTCTCTTTGGCTTGGGAACGCACAACTGGTGCAGCCGTTTATTATGCGTATGTTCAAAAAGTAAACTCCATGACGATGACGTCACCACGTAAGCTATTTAACATGGCTTTGCTCATATCACTAAATATACTCAACACTGGCAAACTTGACAAAGGTCTCGTGGACAGTGAGTGAGTCGTGCCAAATCGGCAGTGAACACTCGTAAATCTCGGCCTACAGTACGGCTGTGTTTCCAAACAATCAAAGACGCGCAGGGTGGAGCAGCATCTTCATCTGTTAGAGGGTGTCACATGAGCCTGGGCACAAGTCATAAATATCTGTTTTGATCTTTTTAAGTGACACAACACTCTCAGGGAGAGCTTTTATGGTAATTAATACATTTTTCATAATCCCAGTGAATGACTAAATAAAGGATTTGTGGTGAGATTGATCTCTTTTGAGGGGCCGTCTAAAAGAGACACAAATCAAAATAAAAGCATCAACAACTAAGCAAGTGAAAAACAAAGGCCAGTGTGAAGGATAACAGGCCATTAATCTGGACTGAGAGGTTAGCCATAACTTTGTATGCACGTACCTACAGTGACAACCTGAGAAGAAAAAAAAAGTTAGGGTGAACAGATCTCTGAGACGGAAACCGGAGACATTTTACAAAAAAAAAAAAAAATCAGGAACATTCTCAGTTCTGGAGGCAGAGAAGTGAGTTCTGCAAAGAATGTTCCTCTGAGAGTTGGGGGTGGGGATGACAAGTGACCACCACCTAAACTGTGCAAAACATGGCAAATCATCAACACTGGGATACAGCGGAGGATGTGAAGAATTTCCAAGTGCTTGTGGTGCTACTGGTCTCATCACAACTCCCTGTGGTTTTGGTGTGATTTTTGATACCAGGAGTACCAAAATAGAAAAGACTGAGACCAACAGTGTGGTAAGTCAGATCAATCTGGTTTGCGCATCTGTGTGTGTGTGTGTGTGTGTGTGTGTGTGTGTGTGTGTGTGTGTGTGTGTGTGTGTGTGTGTGTCAGAGTATTGAACTCTAGTAACAATCATGGCATTGTGGGGAAGATGGTTTTGACTGTATTTTTCTTTCGTACCACAAGTTTGATTTATTCAGGAATAAAGTGGGACAAAAGTAATGCTGTGGTCTTACCACTGTTGTTAAAATGCCAAAACAGTATTCTGCAGGTCTCTAGATGTAAGTATATCAGGCAGAGGACAACAAATGTGTACGCATGTTGTCAGTGAAATAACACTGGCTTTCACTTTAGTATGAACTTTTTTGTTAAATTATGTAATATCAAAAAGTATGGTCCCTTTTGTCTCTTATTTGTTACTGAAAGGTAAATACACCATTTGCCCTCAGTGGTAGTATAAATATAGAGTAGCACATTGCTAAGTCATCAACATATTTTCAGTATTTTACTTCTTTAATTCAGACATTAGTTCCATTGTGACTATTTTGAACTGATATTTTACATGCAGAGCTAATACGGTTGTCAGAAGTGAGTGAACCACTCTAAGCACAACCTCTACTGCAGTTATATTAGCAGTTCATCTCATGAGGAGAAGAAAAACAAAGTGAGATGGTGCTTCTGAGGATTGTTCTCTTTCCCCTGAAACTGTTTCCCACAGATCAAATCCTATGAGATCATCTCTGAATGTTTGCCTGTAGGCGCACGGTGGATATTTGCACACATATATTTGAATTCAAGAAAGTCATACAGTAAACATGAAGTAGTGGTGGAAAGTGAAGGAATCAATAGACATGCAAAAGAAGATAGTTTGCCCAACCTCTGTCTTGCTCCTGGACTGGAACCTCTGCTTTGCAACGTAGTCAATGTATGTTTTAGGAACCTCCATACTGGGCAGCTACCTTACCCGTATCGCTCTTCAAAGACCAGCTCTGGGGCCTCGCAGACAGAACCCAGAAGCCTTAGCTGACAGGCTGCACACTCTCATAACAATCTCACCAGTGGAAACCAATGAGCTATGAAACATGAAGGTTAGGCACTGTTGTTCGAAAACATACACAAACATGTGTCTGATTATCCCGTGGCACACAAACGCATACAGAAGGCTGGTATTGAGATGGATTCATTCAAACCAGAAGACAGAGAGATTAAGTAAATAAACTGAATTGAAATATTTACGCAAACATAACATGCTGAAGTTATGGGCACTGTATGTAACAGAATATGGACGGACACGCAATTGTGTTTGTAGACTTCACAATGTGGTGTCACTATAGTGAGGCCAGTAGTGCTTTCACACTAAAATAGCGATTAAGGAGTGTGCACTGATGCACGAGATGTATGGTCATATGAAATGCAGCATGTTAAATGTAAATATCCGGGGTTGTTCACAAATAAAAAAGGTGCATCAACCAATTTAGTGCATAATATGAACCATCAGTTTGGTTTTTCTGTTTAATAGAATTATGCCTATTTTCAGCTCTTCCTGGCTCGGGAAAATCCGGAACCAATGAAAAACGAATGCTATGCATGTGTCATCGGAAGCAGTGGTCTGATTGGTTGTAGCTCTGTCCAGTGGTACACAGAGGCATTTGAAAGATGCCCCTACGAGCTTGGTGCAACAGCCAGGCTACCAACACAGAAAAAAACAGGTCAAAATCTTTAGCTGTGAAAAAAATTGTTGGGTTGGAGTGCTGCCTGGAACGTGTAACTTAATTGTGTGATGGTGCTCTTTGGTTAAGGGCTTAATCAAAATTCAGAAATCAAAAAATATTAAGGCGCTCATCTGTTGACAAAAGTAAAAAAACCTTTATTAAATAGGCAAATACATAGTTAAAACCAAGCACTTCGACGCGTTTCGACTAGAAGCCTTGGTCATGAAGTGTGCAGTGTAGTTTTGATTTCTGAAAACCTTAACTGTGTTTCCCCTGTCTAACAGCACCAGCTCTCAGAGACAGACTCACTAACTAAGCTGTGACATGTTTTGGGTGAAATAAAATAAGCTAAATAACCCAGCCAGCTCCTGAGGGGTCGTGCAATCTCTCCAAACACTCTTGCCTGCAAATACTGTTGCCCACCAGCAGAACGCTGCTCGGCTTCCAGCAGGAGCCTCCTCAGGATTCTCATTCACGCGACACGCTCAAGAAACTTAGAGTGGGCATGAACAAGTGGCAGCAGCTTGCCTTCAGTACATGAAGAAAAACACTCTGTTGTGTTAGTGTGGCAAAGACCACTGCAAAACAAGCCATTTTTGAACAACAAAACAGTTTACTGGTTTATTTCATTTATTTAGTTTATTATATTTATATTTTATTATATTTTCAGCCTACTGTACACTAATGGTTGTTAAAAGGACTGCTTCAGTCCGAACATGATTTGCTCTTTACCTATAGCAGTTGATCCTTTGATTCTCACATGCTGCTAGTCCACATTTCTTTGCACACAAATGTCTGCCAAATTCCATTCACTTTAAATTTAGAGCTGAACCTGACAATAGACAGCCACACAGTACATGGATTTTAAGCACACATGCACTGCATGGAACAGAATCGGAAGGCAGGGTCTATCGAGCAGTTACATAACTATTGGCAATATTTGGATGATTTTTTCAAAAAGGTATAAATGCTGTCAAATTTCGACGTTTGCAAAAATATTAGAAGACAAAGCCATTTCCATGCTCTATACTGTATGTCACTCAAGAAAACTAAACTTGCTGCACACCCAGTGCCACTGACAGGGCATGTGGGGAGAGTAGCATACTTTGAATACAGGTGTGGGCGCCCCTGGCTCGCATGGCATCGCTCTTGTAAGGATCGGCTAATCTGTTCCGAGGTCAGTGTGCTCAGTAGCCCCCTAATCCCCCCCACCTTTCCCTCTGCAAGTGTGGAGTGTGTCAGGTTTCTTCCCTGCAACCCTGGGTGTGTGTGTGTTTGTGTGTGTGTGTGTGCGTGTGCACACGAGTGTGTGTGTGTGCATACGTTCATGTGTGTAGGTGTGTGTGCATGAGTGCGCATGTGTGTGTGTATACACAAGAGTGTGTGTTTGTGTGTGTGTGTGTGTATGTTGATGTGTGTAGGTGTGCATGCATGAGTGTGTGTGTATGTGTGTGTGTGTGTGTGTGTGTGTGTGTGCGAGAATGTGTGTGTTCCCTCTGTGAGCTGAAAAGCACACAGCCTGAGGAGGAAGCCAGGGAGCAAACGAGCTATCCTCTGATTGCCTGTTTTCACGTATTTATTTTCATCTAGTCTGCATACTCTATCATACCATCCCTGGGCCAATCTCTCGCAAATCAGTCCAATTCATCTGTTTCATTGTGATGGATGGGTGCCTGCCATCAATCCAGGGTCTGTGTTCATTTTCCTCTACCCGACTCTCTCTCTCTCTCTCTCTCTCTGAACCTCTCTTTCTCTCATTCAACCTCTCTTTCTCTCTCCCTCCCTCCCTCCCTCTCTCTCTCTCTCTCTCTCATTTAACCTGTCTTTCTCTGTCCCTCCCTCTCTCTCTGTCTCTCAACCACTCTCTCTCTCAACCTCTCCCCCTCTCTCTCTCAACCTCACTCTCTCATGGATAGTAACACACACACACATACACACGCACACACACACACACACACACACACACACACACACACACACACACACATACAAAAAATGCACACATGCACACAAAACATATCCAGTATATACACACATGCAGACAGATGACGACATACATACAAAGACATACAGACAAACCCCACACATGCACACTCAAGCAAACACACACTTGAAAAAAATGAAAACATTTCGACTTCTGAAGACAAAACAGTCTGAGGGTTTGGCCTTATAGTGAAGTACTGATATTTCTCAGAAGTAAATTGTTGGAATGGTGGAGAATTTGCATTTTTTAGTGCACCATATGTGTTATTAAAGCATTTGGAGTACCTTCACTCATAATGAGTTGTTAATGAGTTGTTAATGATTTAATAATGAGTTATTACACATGCCTATTGCACATAAGTCATTACTCATGCCTATTGTACACAGCACATTGCATTACGTTGTACATATGTCTGTGTGTAACTGGAGAAGCATCATTACAGTCCGCATAGTTCAAAGTATTTGGTAACATTAAACGTGAACTGGAAACATGATGAATGATTATGTTTATAAATACTACGTTTTTTAAGATATTCTCTTAAAGAGAGATGGTACAATTTTTTCTTTCGGTTGTTTTGTTTTGAAGGCCTCTTCTAATTAATTGGAATTTCACAATGAAAGTTTGAACCTCTGGCATTTAAAGGTGCATGCGACCTTTTGGAACAAGTTCTATGTTTCTACTGTAACTACTGTGTCTGCACGTGTGTATGTGTATGTGTGTGTGTGTGTGTGTGTGTGTGTGTGTGTATCTGAGCGTATGAGTATTTTAATCAATTTCCTACATTTTTTCTTAACTCAACTCAAAAGACTTAAAAGGGTGACTAAATGTTATGCTACACACAGTCACAAGACATAAACTCTAAATATGCATCACAAAAAACATTTTCCAATACCAGTGAATTTCTTTTGTCTTCTATAACTTCAGTTATAAGTATGTCTGACTGTATGTTAATAAAAGCGTGATGACGCTCTGGCACTAGAATGTTACGTAACTTTTTTTTTTTTTTTTTTGATAAAAAAATGATTCATTTTAACTATGCGCAACAAAAAGGCATTTCAGTGATGTGGCATTGTGATATTTCACACAGTTAACATAAAGTACTGCAGGCAATCCTATTTTTAAACATCTAAAACATCATTTTGAATATTAAAAGTAGTCCTTTCTAATGAAATAACACCTCCGCTGGCTTCTCACATGAAACTGAGCATGCAGAGAAGACTTGGTTATTTTCGAACACTTGTGTATGAAATCTTTCAAGACAGGTGTGAAGTAATATTCATTAAAAGTGACAAATACCTGATTTATAAAGCCCTAATTAAAGGCAACATGTGCAGCTAATGGCAGAGCTGGAGACAGATATCAACCTGTGAAATCTGCATCCACACAGAAAAGCTTTTATTTTGACACCAAATTCAGCAAAGGAAAGATACAGTAGATGACATAGTCATTATTAGCAGTCATTTTGCCCTGCACACTACACACTTTCCACATGGCAGTAACTTCATGATAATCTTAATTTAATTTAATTTAATTTAATTATGTGGGACTGTATGTTTGCTTAAGCAAGTTACTGGGAAGTGAGCGCCAAAATCCCGCTAATTTGGAGTGCTTAGCAGTATAGTTTGAATTACAGGGGGCTATGGGGTATAAGGTACCCCCCAATCAACACCGGTACACCCCACAAAAAGACAAATATAGCAGGGTTGGGATGTACTGTGAATATGCATATATACCCCATATATATATATATATATATATATATATATATATATATATATATATATATATATATATATATATATATATATATATATATGCATTGAGGTGTACTGTGAATATGCTACATATGAATGCAATTAATGTAAAATGTAAAAGTGGTACCCTACTGTACCTAATTCACACTCTGCTTAGCAGGTAGTGCAGCCGACATTGTCGCCTTATATTACACTGTGTGCTTGTGTATGTTGCCTTCATTTACAATAAAAAGGCCAGGTCCCTCTGAATCCATGTTCCATAAACCATAACACAGTACCTATAAAATTAACCCATTAAGAGACACCGCCTATTATAACTTTGTAGAGTTACCAGAATGACAATGACCAAGTTGTAATGTGTTACTCAAGACTCTCTGTAATGTCGTAGTGATGTTGCAATATTGTAGTTTTTTTTTTTTTTTATTCAAAGTGAGACGTTCCACCGGCAGTACAGTGTCCGCTAAAGGGCTAAATTTACCAGGCAAATACAGCCATGTGAATAAAATAGTTGGGAATTTATAATTCTCATACCTTCTGAGGGGGAAAGTAGGTCATGTTTTACGCACTCACCCACATTAACCCTTTAAGAGTCACTCCGTATTATAACTTTGTTGTTACCAGAATGGCAATGACCAATTTGTAATGCGTTACTAAAGACTTTCTGTAATGTCGTAGTAGTGTTCCAATGTTGTAGTTACGTTTTTTTCAGTCACAGCGAGTCGTATCGCTGGCGATACGGTGACCGCTAAGAAGCTACACTAAGACTGACATGAGAAGTGTAGGGAGGCACAGGTGCTTACCAATTCACTAGATTGTTTACATCAGAGTTGGCTACATTATGAAGCTGAAAAAAAAACAAAAACAAAGAGGAAGTTATTTCAAAGATGGACGAAATCTCTGCCCATTTTAACTCTTCTTCTCTTGTGCTATAGTAAATGGCAAAAATGTAGACACTGACCAATCCTGACTTTGAGCAGGGGCTGAAAGTATTCTTTGAGCAAAAAATGCTACACATTGAGCTACACAGCTAGGTAGCTTTTTGATATGTCCATGCAAATAAAATTGATTTATTACCTGGTATGGTTTTGTTGCTGGACAATTATAGCTACACAATTTGAAAATGTTCTATTGTATTTGGTTATATTAGGACAGTTCAAGTCCACCTCAAAACACTTTTTGACAAATTTGTGTAATTGCATTTGTAATAAATTTGTGTTGTTTTGACTACTTGCCTCGATGACTGTACAGTATATGGTCCACACAGAGACATACATTTTGGGGACAGAAACCGCAAACTTTTGAAACCGCAAAGAAGCTAGCCAGTGTAGCAGGCTGCAGTACTGCTTTTAAAAGGCCCTGACTGATACAGGTCACCTGTACATTAGCAGGTACATTTACATTACGCTTAGCAGACACTTTTATCCAAAGCGACTCACAGATGTGTAGTGTAGGGAAATCAAGCTGAGGTAACACAGGAGATCACAGGGTAAGTACAAAGAAAGAGGAGAGGTGTTGGTTAAATGGTTTGCGTGTAATAATTACATTACATTACATTACACTTAGCAGACGCTTTTATCCAAAGCGACTTACAAAAGGAGGACATAATAGCAAACAGATGTGTAGAGAACATCGAAGGTACCTATGTAAAGAGATGGTTAGTAGAATTTGGTTTTGTTAGGCAGTCTCGGAAAGGAAGGGTCTTCACGAGCTTTTTGAAGGTCGAGAGGGAAGTTGCTGCTCTTGTAGGGACTGGTAGGTTGTTCCACAACTGAGGGACAACAACCAAGAAAAGTTTGGAGTGACCTCGCTTTTTCTTGGGAGAGGGTACGGCCAGGCGGTTCGTATTGGAGGATCGCAGCGTTCTGGACGGGATGTAAGCATTCAGTATGACGTTGAGATAGGTGGGGGCAGATCCAGAAGTGACTTTGTAGGCTAGAGTCAAAGCTTTGTGTTGAATTCTGGCAGCCACCGGGATTATCTTTAATTGCTAGGGGAAGAGGTGTCCCTGGAACAAAAGGGTTCTCAAGAGCTTCTTCAAAGCAGAAAGGGATACCACTGCTCTTGTAGCAACTGGTAGCTTGCTCAACCACTGTGGAATCATGAAGGAGAACAATTCTGACTGAGATCGCCTTGTGTGAGGAGGGGGCAAGGCTAGCCGATGATCATTTTGACGTGCCACCATGTTCTGTACTATTTGCAGAGGTTCTATTGAGCAAGCTGGTAAGCCCGCAAGGAGGGCACTGCTGTAGTCATGTGGAGATATGACCATGGCCTGTACAAAAACTTGAGTGGCATAACTGAGTTATTTTAAATAGGTAGTATAGCGGAAAGTGGCAGGACCATGTGAGAGAGGTGATATGGTCAGAGAAGGGTAACTATTCATATATGTGTCGTCCATTATCTATTAACTATTCAATCATGAAACCCAGGTTTTTTTTTGCAACCTTGCTAGGCACTAAATCTAAAGATTGCCCTCAAATTAACTTGGTGGTGGTTAATTTTACCAATGCTCACATCATCAGCTTAAATATGTTACATTCTGTATGCCGCAAAACTGACAACCAATTAAAAAGGAGCTTTTGGTGCCCTTTTTAAAATTTAGAAGGACAGTATCTTAGGAATTTTCAGCTAAGTTAAAGCATCAAAGTGCCATTACAATATCTTGTTAGCCTTCTGCTAAGTATTAGAAAATATATATGTATTAGCATAAGTGTGAGCAGACACCACAAATCTGAAGCCCGAGGGCATTCGTCCTCCCCTGAAATCAATAGAGTTACTAATATCATGCCAATTATTGGGAAATAATTATGTGGCCTTATGAGGACCAGGGGTGCCTTTATCTATTTACTGTAAATTCCATTACTCATATTCATAATGTAGCGCACTTTGTCACATCTTTCTAATGAGGAGGTTACCTGTTATTTGAAATGCCATATTAGTCCTTGAGCTCTTTAATACGGATCCTTCAAACAAGTTCTGCACATCACAAATCTTCTTAATAGCAAGATACGCTAAGTGACAGTGTTTTACCAACTTTTATATAACTATTTCGTGTGTGTTTTTTAAAAAGAATTATTTAACTCAGTACTGAAAATACACTTCTCCCAAATTCAGTGCCCCAATGTGATAACCCTTACCAGTCTCAACACAGTGGGTCTACTTTGATTAGCGGTGGTCCAGGTGTTCTTTTCTCCTTGTTATCTCTACTGAAAAAGTGTGTGTCATTCACATCCCTTAGTGGCTATCGCATCAGGTCTTTAGCTGTACGGCCTTTCTGGTTGGCTGCATGCTTCAGTCTGTGAATGATTAAGATTTTAAAGAGATGCCCACCGCCGCCGGGCCCAGCGTCCTGGCTAATAACGGCGGCCCAACTGTTAAATACGTGTCCATTTTTAATTATCACAGCCTGTGTCTTTTAAATATCAAATTCCCTCCCTCTAAACAGTGGGCAGTTCCCTTGCCAGGCTCGTCTGTCACTGTAAATGTCATCACTCTATTCCATCGCTGGCCAGCGTGACAGCCCCCCTCTCTCTCAGGCCGGCCTTTATCTCTCCCTCCACCCTTTCTTCCACTACAAAGATCCCCTTCTTCCATCGCTTGCTGCTGTATCCACTTTCTACACGTGGCAAATGATTGCCGGGGTAAAGGTATTTTCTGTTTCAATCTTACTTTTTCCCAAGGGGGAACAAAAGGGACAAGCTCTCTGCAGCTGGTTTTCACTGAGAAAATTGTTCAGAATTGCCTCATTCCTCGGCAGATTAGCGAAAGCATACAATCCCGGGCTAAGTGCTATTGTGCGCCACAATTTGGCCATTATACTTTGTCTTTTCCCATTTGGAGCTCTACCCCCCAACCAATTAAAGTAATACAGCCCTCTAATACCTGCTACCAATTAAATCTGGGTGGTAATACCTGCCCTGACGCAGCTGACCACAGATCCCCAGCTCTCTCTCCCTCTCACTGGATTGGCATTCATTAGTCCTATTCATGGTGAAGGAGCTGATGACCAGGATTCAAGAATGAGGCTCCCCCACCCACCCCCACCTACTCTCACCCACACGTTTTTGTCTATGTTTCACCCTTTATCTTTCAATCCTCCCCCTCTCAATCTCTCCTCTCTTTCACTGTATTTATTTTAGTTAGCCTTCTTTCTTGATAGCTGGGTAACAGAGGGTGAGAGACTGTCAGCTGGTGACATTTTTTTTTACACCCACTCCCCCACCCCCCCCCCCCCCCCCCCCCCCCACCCCACCCCTCCTCTCCATCTTTTCTCTTTGGTGGACAATTTCCCGCCTGCCCTTGGTTTTGTCGCACAGGCAGGTAGGCCATTTTTCCTTGGCTTATTGTGTCCTTTTAGAGCCGTCACCAGGGCAGATTGCTTGGCATCACCTTAAAGCCCGCCTTCACACAAAGCAGTTCAGGCCACAGACTCGATTGATGAATGCAAAAGTGCTAAAAGTCCATCAGCTTTTGACTGTTCAGTGGACCATCTACAATCTCTCAGCTGGTCAGGAAATGCAGGGAAGTTTGATAGCTATACACAGTTTTTTTTAATCATTTAAAGTTCACATTTACTTTTCAACTGTGGTGTCATTATGGACACTGTGCCAATTGTTTTAAGACATTTGTCTTTGCACTAAATAAAGTGTTTGAAATGCATGTATCGTGTGGTAGATAACATTTTGATGAACTGACCTG
>CM050220.1:9815000-9820000 GCA_027475355.1 Coilia nasus | reverse complement strand
TAAGTGTGCATGTGTATGCATGTGTGTGTCTGGTCTGTGAGTGTGTGTGTGTGTGTGTAGGTGCACACGTGTGAGTCTGTGAGTGTGTGTCTGTCTGTAAGCATGTGTGTGTGTGCATGTGTTTGCGCATGTGTGTGTGTGTGTCTGTGAGTGTGTATGTGTGTGTGTCTGTCTGTCTGTAAGTGTGCATGTGTATGCGTGCGTGTGTCTGGTCTGTGAATGTGTGTGTGTGTGTGTGTCTATGAGTGTGTGTCTGTCTGTCTGTAAGTGTGCATGTGTATGTGTGTGTGTGTCTGGTCTGTGTGTGTGTGTGTGTGTCTGTCTGTCTGTGAGTGTGTGTGTGTGTGTGTGTGTATATCTGTGTGTGTGTGTCTGTAAGTGTGTGTGCGTGTGTGTGTGTGTTTGTGAGGGTGTGTGTGTGTGTACTCTCCCGCCCGCCCCGCCCCGCCCCGCCCCCACAGCCAGGCCAGGCCAGGATTTGAGGAAGTGTCCTTAGCTGTCCACAGTAACGGCGGAGCGTCATCCCCCTAATGCATGGCCGTTGTCATAAATCACACACACACCCCTGTTTAGACATGCGCCGGCTTGGCCAACGCTTCCACACCATCACAGCCACAAGATTAATGGAAGGAGTCCCATTTACCGCGCCGTGCTGTAAAACATGACACACACACTCACACATTTTTCCCCAACCTTGGCCAACGCCTGGCAGCCAGCTATCTGTCCCACACACAAAAAAACGCAGAGGACAAATGTCCCATCACAAACACCCGGGCCAATGTCAAGATGTGGAAATACAAGGTGATGAACGAGAGAAGAGAGTGAAAGTTTTCCAAAGCGTTAATGGATCAGGATGTGAGTAGTATATTCATTAGCGCAAATGTTGAGGACTCCACTCCTTCATTCCACCTCTCTCTCTCTCTCTCCTACTCCACTTCCCTTTTCATCTCTCAACATCTCACCCTCTCTGTCCAAGGAGGTGTGCATACCCATCAAAACAGTCACGGAGGTTACGCTCAAAATACATGCAAGCGGGCGAAGCGGAACGTTCCATTCTTTTCAGTTGGAAGGCAGCAGGTGGTGACGTAGATCAGCGAGGCGGGCGAAAAAGTTGAGCTCTGCTGAACTTTATGCAAATGAGGAGCGGTGTTCGTTTCAAATGACTTTTCAGTTGGAAGGCGGCAGGTGGAGAGATAAACATTTAAAAATGGACGTACATAAAATTTGAAACAGTGCCGTTGGTAACATTATATTGACATGCCAGAAGCAAAAAAATCATAGCCATTCAGAATTCTTTAGCCTTTTAAACTTCATATCTCTTCAACTGACGTTCGGTACATGCCCACTCAAAGCGGAGCAAGCGGAGAGAAAGCGGTATATTTTGCATGCGTGTATTTTTGGCGTTAGCGTTTACTTAAGCCAGGCACAGACCTCCCGATGTTTAACCCTGATTCTGACATGATGGAACACCGAGACCAGTTGCAGGTAGTTCGAGGTACATTGGAGGCAGTCGGGGGCACTTGGGGTGTTTACAGCATCAGTCGTCATGTTTGTTGGGGCAGCTGTGTTCGGTTCGAATCCCACCCTACCCATGGTTGAGATGCCCTTGAACAAGGCATCTAATCCCACACTGCTCCAGGGACTGTAACTGAAACCCTCTAAATATCTGTAAGTCACTCTGGATCAGAGCGTCAGCTAAGTGTAATATAATAATAATTGTTGGGGAGACCAATTTAAATCTGAAACGATCGCTTCCATTGTTGACGCAATTAAATTGAACGATTGATTTGATCGGTACCAGTCCGTTCTATGTTGTCATGGCTGTGATTGTGACATGGAATCCGTTGTATTTTTACTCTTTATGTATTTTTGTATTTTCAATACACTCATTTGTATTTATGTCTGTGCTTGCAACCGAGTCAAAATCGCATCGGACGCTGTCGGTTGGTTTGGTGTGCCCAGTCGTGTTGGCAACCCTGTGTTCTTTTCACATTTATGGTGCACTGATACTCAGCGCCCATGAATGTTTCAGTCTGCCACATCTTTTTCAATTACCCAACCACCCACCACCCCCACCCCAACCCTCAGAGGAAAGTTCTTCTTACAACAGTTTTGTCTTTGTCTCGCATAAATAAATAAAATCTCATTAACATCTGATCTGTTTGCCCTAACACCACCTTAAGAAGGAAAAGAACACTTCAAGAGATCGTAAGTTGAACTCAGATTGGATTTATGTCGAGATTTTTTTTTTGAAGGAGTAAGTTAAGAAGTACAAGATGGGGTAACACTTTTTTTTGGATACTCTACCCACAGACACATCAGAGATGGTTTGCTAAAATTCCATTTCATTCAGTGTATTGTTTACTTTAATTTAACTTTAATTTGTTTTAACACAAATGCATTAAACTCAACCCCTAACACTAACCTTAACAAGACACAGAGTTGGACAGTTGGAACAAACAGTCAAAACAATTCTAAGAAGCAATATGTTCCTCTGGGCCTACACCTCAATACAAGGTCATTTTTTTGTAAACAAAGCTCGGGAGGAGCTCACATGGATTATTGACAGCAATTAACTCACCTGTCCCACACCTTCCAGGTGATTTAAACCTGCCTGCTGTTTCACATGTCATGCGCACTGGCACTGTAAATTTGCCCTCCGCCTCCCCTGTTTCACTCGTGCCTCACACTCACACACACACACACGCACGCACGCACGCACGCACGCACGCACGCACGCACGCACGCACGCACGCACGCACGCACGCACGCACGCACGCAGACATTACTGTACACTCTCATAACCCCTTATAAACATAGGGGATGCACACACACACACACACACACACACACATGCACACACACACACATTACTGTACACTCTCATAACCCCTTATAAACATAGGGGATGCACACACACACACACACACACACACACACACACACACACACACACACGCATTACTGTACACTGTTATAACCCCTTATAAACACAGGGGATGCGCACACACACACACACACACACACACACACACACACACACACACACACACACACACACACACACACACACACGCATTACTGTACACTGTTATAACCCTTTATAAACACAGGGGATGCGCACACACACACACGCACACACACACCCGCACATCACTCTACACTCTCATCCCCTTTATGAACATAGGGGACACACACACACACAAACACACACACACACACACACACACACACACACACACACACACACACACACACACACATCACTCTACACTGTCATTCCCCTTATAAACATAGCGGGTGCACACACACACACACACACACACACACACACATACACACACACACACACCCGCACATCACTCTACACTCTCATCCCCTTTATGAACATAGGGGACACACACACACACACACACACACACACACACACACACACACACATCACTCTACACTGTCATTCCCCTTATAAACATAGCGGGTGCACACACACACACACACACACACACACACACACATACACACACACACACACACACACACACACACACACACACACACACACACACCACTCTACACTCTCATCCCCTTTATGAACATAGGGGGTGCAAGCAGATATCACCTTCCAGCGTCCAGCGATCACCACTGAAGGCATTCCCAGACCATAGCCCGCTATCAAGCCAAAAGCTCAGACAGTGAGCAAACCTATGGGCGAACTAGTGAACTACAGCACAGTCCTCTTCACTTTCTCCCCCTCAGTGGTTTCATGACAACTAACACCAATACTGCACATAAGCGGGCAATGAAGCAGCAAGGCAGCCAATCGCATCTCTGCTTAGGGAGCAACACAGACAATAGTGTCAAGACAACCGACTGCGCCTAAATGAACTTTCCTCGTCTAGTGCCACTGGTCTGCAAAGACTGCCGACCTATGTTCACATAAGAGCCCACATTAACAGGGCGTTGCATAGCTCTAGCGCCACTGGACTACAAAGATTGCTGACTAGGGCCTACAAGGACTGTCTACCTGTGTTCATGCAAGAGTCAGTCTGCTACTGTATTTATCTGCTCCGACACCACTGAACAGCAAGAAATGTTGTCTTGTAACAACCCTGCCAAACTGTAAAGCACTTTGAGTTGCATATTGCATGTATGAACTGTGCTATACAAGTAAAGTTTTATTATTATTATTATTATAAGAGATGTCAATAAATTATATAACAAATGTAACTAATAAAGGGGAATACAAGGGGGGAGACAGCGTATGAATGAAGCCTTTTCATAGTTCCTAGTATGATAAAATGTGTGTGTGATGTTGTTTGTCAATATTGACACGGTCCCTGCTTTAGAATACCTCTAAGTTTTACACATTAACCTTCAAATGCTTTAACTTGCCATCCGATTTCCCTGGGGATGGATAACTGCTATTTCTGAGATCTTACAGTAAATACAGATTAAAGTTAACCCCACATTTGTTGTTTATAATAATTTATGCAGTTGTACATGCTCAGTTCAACAGCTGAAAGTGTGTTGCAGCATCAGGTATCGGTGTTAAAGTAAAGAAGTATATATCCTAACAAATAGACATGGTATAAATAAAACCAATATTTCACACTTCTCCCTGCCTCCCTCCCCATCAGGTATGTTGGAATTTCATTGACACCTGCACTGGCAACATCAAAGCGAATCTCCGCTCTTTCATAACACGTAGGTCTGTTATTCGGCACCATCGACGCTTGCTCAGGTGCTAAAGTAAATATCAGATTGCCTGCAAGGGATTGCGTTGTCACTGCCAGATGCGCATGAATTATCAGATCCTGATACTACACTACAACATGCAGCCTGGAAACTCCAGTGCGTTAAGGAAACAGGGATCCTGAGATTCGCCTTTCGATTTTTTTGTTGCATTTTAAGAACTAGGAGGAGGTATGCTAGTGGGAGACTCATTTAGTTTGTCCCTCCTAATGGAGTGAACACGAGTGTACACAGGGGTATTTTTAATA